>OZ010592.1:44126949-44244449 GCA_963932145.1 Acanthosepion lycidas | reverse complement strand
TTCAAAGCTCCGACGAAAGAAATCAATAAATTTTAACACGAAAAATTCATTAACCCAAAGCTTAACCTCAACATCGCTGTTGAAAAAAACACCCCTCAAATTGTTAGAAAGCGACCAAAAAGATTATTAATCTGAAGAGACTAAATAAAAAGAATATGCTGAATATGTCAGAACTTCCCAACTAAGCTCTTTAATTGCATGTTCGGTCATGTAAGCGACGTGGTGATGAGCATTGTTAAGAAATCGCACTTTAGCGCTAGTCATGACTTTTTATTGAATGGCCTACTTGAGCCTGATCATTTGTTCAACATACAGCTCAGCGTTGACCGTTTGTTTGATTTCAAGGTTTTCATATCATTCTGTCGGTAATGAAGTCATCTCCGTACACAGCAAAAATGTCTCAAACAGCTTTGGAAGATTTGTGACTGATTAAAAACTAAGGGGAGACAATGGATAGCGACTCGGATTGAGGAATCGGAGACTCGAGTTCGAATCCATTACATTCACTTACGTTCTAAATACCCTTGGGGAAGATATGAATGCTCTTCTCCCTCCAGCTATGGGTAAACTAGCAGGACAGACCGGGTTCTATAGCGTTGGATTGCAACTGGTCTACCGTAGAAAGAAATGGTAAAACTACTGCCGGAATAAAATCTGCCTCGTCAGTCATGTATCGAAAGATATATGATCGCCTAAACGTGTATCACGCGTGGCACATAGCCGAGTGAATGAAGCACGGCGGAGTAATGGATAGCGGCGCGGATTGAAGAATCGGAGACCCGTATATAATCATTATTTACTTTGGATTCTATTTGTAATGCGAAGTAACATTTCAATTACCTTAGACAACAGTTTCAATGGATGACCAGAGTTACTAAAAAAAAAAAAAAAAAAAAATGCTACGAAAGATTATTCTTCGAGATCATTTGTAGAACATCGGAAAAACAAAAAAACGAACGAATATATGTAAGCACCTAATAAGAAAGAAAGGACGTGTATATAAATAAATTATGATAGAAATAAAGAAAGAGAGAAAAGCCCCCCAAAAAAAAGGAAGAGAGAAAAAGAAAGAAAGCGTAAAAAAGAAAAAAAAAGTGAGAAAAATAGGGAAAAGCAAAGAAAAGAGAAAAATCGTATAATAAAAACGAAAGAAAGAACAAATGATAGAAAAGAAGAAATATAGAAATGCATAAGGAAATAATCAGCATAAAAAGGTTAAAAAAAAAAAGAAAGAAAAGGATTTTAAAGAAAGAGTGGGCAAAAAAGGAAAGTGTAATTTAAGAGAGATAAACAACAGAGAAAGAAAACGAGAGTGGAGAAAACACAAAAGTGAAAAAAAAATCATAAAAATCACAAAAGTCACGTGATTTTGTTTCAGATCTGGAGAGAAAAAGAGAGAAGAAAAAGTGAAAGACAACGAAAATAAAGCACCGCTTCTCCGAACCGTTTAGTACATGATATCCTTTAAATGTTTCGAAAATATATTAATTGCCAGATATCAGAAAAACCCCAAGGAACAAGCGAAACCAAGCCAAGATTCTTCGATCGCAGAAAGAAACAGAAGAAACAGATTTTGTCAGAATGCCAGACCAACAAACGTATTTTTTTTTTCTTAACACAAAAGAAAATAAATACAAAGGCGTTTTTCCCCACCGAATAATACCATTGGGCTATTTAGTATTGGAACAATTTCAATGCTTCTAATGTTAAGCAAAGCTGATGTAGACAAACGAACGAATATTGGATGTGATTTTATCTCGGTGAAATAAGATATATATATATATATATATATATATATATATATATATATGCACACAGTGTAACCCGGATATAACAGAGTTGTCAGTACCGGAGAAGAAGAAGGCTCTAATTTGGGACCAGAGAAAATCTCTCTTATATCCGGGTTTCTCTTATATCCGGGTTACACTGTATATAAAGAAGCTCTTAAAAAGGAGTCTGTCTCGAAAGAAAAACATGCTAAGCCACCATATAAAATGACAGAGCATTTCTAAATTAAGAATCATCTGGGTCTCCTTGCAGCATTGAGTATTTTTTTCTGATCGGTAAGATATTTCTGTTTTTTTTGTTTTTTTTTTTAATTTTATTTATTTATTTTTTGCGTGTGATGGGTATAATTGTGTGATTATGGCTTGATTGGCCGAATGGGTGCTTTCCCCACATCCAGGTGAGATTAGTAGTTGTATGGATGAAGTTCGCGCACTGTCCGTATATTTTCCCTCTTAGTCATGTCTGAGTGAATAAAGGTTGCAATTTTCGCATTACAGCTGCCGGCCGCCTGACGATTGCATAAAAGAATGAAACTTATTGTCGAGGTCGGACTCTTTACACCTGAAAAGTGATTTGTAACACACACACACACACACACACACACATATATATATATATATATATATATATATATATATATATATATATATATATGCTTGCGCGTTGAGTGTAGTGTATGTTGTCAGTTAATTGTTATACGTTAAATGGAGTGAACCGTAGAAAATATAAAGTAATAAAAATTTTCAGCAAAGAATTCTTGTTTCTAGCTGTCAATTTCTTTGAGTTCTAAAATATTTCCGTTTTCTTCCATCAACATTCTTTAAAAAAAACAAGTACCGTTACATCTTTTTAATCATTTCACCTCAAGCAAAGCGATAATCTCACTAAGACGCAAGGGATTACTGGGAATAGAGGAGAATGGGAACATATCTTGATCTGAATGGAGTTATATTATTTTGACCTACAATACTAGCTTCAAATGTTACTAAATTTCTCTCCGAGGCATTAGATCCATCCAATGTAGCTCTACATTCATCATTAAATATTATTATTGAGAAATCATTTTTCAGTTACTGCTTTTCTCAAAATAAAGGCTGAATTTTGGATGATTAATTAAAGGTGCGATATTGTTGGCATGAGGACTTCCGTTAAGGTTCTTACACTGTCCTGGACATTGATTTCTACCTGGATTCTGTCCTCTTGGTAAGCTATATATATATATATATATATATATATATATATATATATATATAAATTATAGCATAAATGTTATAAAATCACTACGGAAATAGCCATTTTGTTTCAACACCGCCGGTGTCTTATCAAGTGATGATGTTGAATTTAAAATAAATGATTTTAAAAGTTTCAAATTAATTAACGATCCTTCGTAAGGGGAAAACGTTGTTACAAAAGCTAGAATGACCAATCAAAATACAAGTATATATATATATATATATATATATATATAGAGAGAGAGAGAGATAGATAGATAGATAGATAGATAGATAGATAGATATACACAGCGTGTCAAATTATTATCGAAATAACTTTTTTTCTAATATTTCAAAAACTGTCCAATCAATTCACACAAAATTTTCAAACAAAGTTGGCAACACTGATCTGCGCAATCATTGAAATTTTCGTACTGATCTGCACAATGTAAACAAACTGGCGCAATATTTGTTATAAGCAAGGTTCTTACTATACCAGTTCGTTTCTCTATTCATAACCGAAACACTAAATTCTTAATGTCTGTCAATTCTTGTAAAATCCATTTTGCTTGTTTAATTTTTAAAAATTCATTTCACCCCAAGCAAGGCAATAAGGCTACTAAAACGTAAGTCGTTACTGTGAGTCAAAGAGAATGAGAAGTCTTTAGTGAGGAGAAACGGAAGTAAAACAGGATTCTGGAATATAGGAGATTGCGATTGGCGTTGCATTTAAACCTTTGAAGATTGTAGATGGCGCGGGAACCAGTAAACCAGTAGAAAGTTACATAAGCGATAAATGCGAAGAAACTATCAGAATCGAATTTACGGTTCTTACGTTCGATAGTAAAACGATGAGAGTTATTTGTTAATTTATTTCTACGCTTAAGTCGACGTAACAAGCAAGATAGCTCATCAGACAACACTTATGGAAATATTAAAGGAAAAGAAAGCGGTGGGAAAGTAAGTGCAGTAAAGATGCCAGATCATGACCGATAACAGTCATGGCGAAAAGTCTTCCAGAGAAACCATAGCTAGAGATCTTGTATAATAGGATGTTACGTCACACCTAGTCAAAAGCTTTTGAGGTATCTACAGTTATTGGTCACTAATTCGATGTGTTATAAGTATTAAAACATCAAAGTCGGCGTGGCTCGAGTCTGTATTTCGTGGCCGCTCAGATTCTTGTTCATGCTAGTTCCCTGGACAATTCATAGCGACTTCGATAAAACAAAATCCATCATGAGGAACAATTATCTGAAACTAACTTAAAAGCATACCTATCGGACGACATTTATACTAGCTCCCACGGAGGACTCTTCATCACAAAAGGTAGCGAGAAGTAGATACGATAGGCAACAATAAACTACAGAAGAATTGAAAATTGATCTCTGCATTTAAGTATTGCATTAAAATTTAAGCTCACCTTTTAAAAGTTCAATGATAATTCTTCTGCCGCCACTTAATTTAAAGGCAATTTGATGTACGTAATTTATTTGCAAGTTATAAAAATTGTTATTGTACAAAAAAATTCGTCGAAAAATCACGTAAAAAAATTGCCGGAAACATTTGTAGTGGCGAAAACTTGGGAATCCAAAATTTCAGAATTGCGGTTTTATCTTGAAATACTGTCATTTGAGAACAGTATTTTTTCATTTGAATATGAGCTATTGAAAGTTAGAGAGTTGTGTCCCTTTCAGTTTTTTATCAGCAGAAGCCAAGATGGTGTAACCCGAAAACAATCGCAGTAATGAATACTAGGGAAACCAAAATTTCAGGATTGCGGTTTTATCTTGAAACATTAATTTGAGAACAGTATTTTTTTTCATTTGAACATGAGCTTTTAAAGTTAGAGTTGTGTCCCTTTCAATTTTTTATCAGTAGAAGCCAAGATGGTGGAATCCAAAAACAATCGCAGTAATGACAACTTGGGAAACCAAAATTTCAGGATTGCGGATCCAGAAATGATCCGGAATGTTTTTGATTTGCTCCTGGAGTCGTCCTGATTTTAAATTGGTATGATGTAGTAGGCTACGGCCACTAGGTGTAAAGTTGAAATGTGTTGTCACAGTGACACACTGACATTCGCATTTATTATATAGATGACCATCTAGACTCTCGAAGTGCCACAATCCAGTGCCTGTCAATAGGCTTTCACTGAACAAAAAGAGCACCTGCTTACATTGGTCTTCTTCAGCACAACGAAGATTATTGTAACACTTTTCTGTTTATAACTTTACTGAGATAAAATCGTTTGGGTTTCAGTAGTAGATAGTCTAGTAAGGATCAAGTGTGCTCTTTAACTATCTTTTTAGTGTACGTAATCTGTGTATTTATTAAGTGCAGAAAGTGAAAAAAAAAACGTTAAAGAGATTCGGAAAAAATTGACTCGTCAGTCATTTGTTGAAAGATACATGATCGCCTAAGCGTGCATCACGCATGGCACATAGCTGACTGATGATATATGCCTTCGTACACTTGACAGGCCACTAACAATGGCTTCTTCCGACTATTTCCGAGACTAAGGCCTATGACCGGGATATTGTAGCATCGTCCTTCAATGTGCTGCAATCTTAATTTCAGACAGTTTATCTAACTCGCTATCTATTGTAAAACACAGGAAACAATCACCGGAATTAACTTGCTAATGAAGCACTCCGGGAAAAGGGACGTGAATTCAAATATAACAAATCATTATATTATATTATATTACTAGCAGTGTGGCCCAGCGTTGCCCGTGCTTGATTCAAAAATCGTACGACTCATACAGAAATCGCTATCACTTGACTTCAAATATTTTAGACCTTCTTTGCCTTTAAAGGAGTGCTCTTTGTCGTGCTGATGTTGCTACATGCCTTACTTCTTGTCTGCGAATTCTTTTCTAAGGTCTATACTAAACATTAAATCTGTTACGAAAAAAGTACTAAACAAAATGAACACAAAACGATCAGCTTTAAAAAAGTACTCGTAACTGGAAAAACTGAATGAAAAATAATGTTAACAACAAAAACTTTTTAGCACCCAACCCAGTTCTGCGGAAGCAGAATTAACGTTGAGTTTAAGCAAGCGAATGAGCCAATTGGAATAAAGTGCCATGCAGATTTAAATATTTCCCACATGTGACGAATGTAGCTATCGATTTGTTGCATGCTAGCATGCTAGTTAACATTCGTGTCAGTCAGCTGTTGGCTCTCACGCTGGCCAATAGAATCTTCCTGCCTATTCGTGGCAGCCAGCTATAGGCTCTCACTCTGGACAGTAGAAAATGGCCGCAAACTACATGAAAACTGCCGTAGAAGCATGAAAAATCGATTATTTCCACTATCGATGGGAGTTGGGAAATGCAAAGTCGGCCTTGGCCTTTTCGCTAACTTGGAGCATGTGCATATAAATTTTGGTGCAAATCTGTCAAAAATTGCGGCCGTGCATTCGTTACACACACACACACACACATACACACACACACATCCTGCCTTTTATAGATAGATATATTATATTATACGGCTGCACATCGGAGTGACGGATAGCGAATTGGATTAAGTAATCGGAGAGCTGAATTCGAATTCATGTCGAATCCTTTACATTCACTTACGTGATAATACCCTTGGGAAAAGTATGAATCCTCTTCTTCTGTCCCCCAGCTATGGGCAAATAGCAGGACAAACCTTGTTCAATACCACAGAAAATAATGGCAACCTACTGCGAGAAAAATCTGCCTCGTCAGTCATGTACATAACTGACTGATGATATATGCCTTCGCACTCTTGACAGTCCATTAACAATGACTTCATAAACTACTTTCGGTCGTAAGGCCTCTGACCTAGAGACTGTAGGTGAGACCACCTCTTAATTGCTATCAGGTCAACTCTGATTAATGGTGGTACCACCTGTTAAGGTCCCAGGTGTGGACAATAAAGGGATCCGTCAAGCAAAATCAAAACATTATAAAAATATATTTTATAATCAGAATACCAGTCACAGATTTTTATATGAAAAGAATTACAACAAATACATAGAGTAGAATTAACAATAATACATTTTTAAAGGAAAATGAACAATGATATATTTTATAGTAAATCTAGTAGAATTACTAACAATACAATTATAGCAAAATGACCAACAATACATTTTATCCGTCGTCGAAGACATACAATTACGTTTAATAGATATTTAGTTTAAGCCATAAAATTGTGTTCAAAATATTTAGATTTCGGTATTAAATATATATATATAGATTGATATACCGTTCAGTATACTCAAGCAACCAATCGAATGTTTCATACGTGCAGCCAGACGCAATCTTCAGGTTGTCGATTATTACATATGAAAATATTTTTATTGATCGGTCAAGAATACGCCGTAATAAATTATAGTATAATATGTGTCTAACTGGCTAGATAGCGTTCTAGGTAGCTAGCTAAATATAGTGATTTTCCAAGCGTCGCTTAGATGTGGCACAAGGCCGAAACTAGGCCTCACCCAGTGACGATCGAACTCACTGCTCAGTTGTAATTGTTCTAGCTAGACAAGCTTGCTAACCATTACACTGCCTCGAGGTGCCCATATTGTGATTTTCTAAGCACAGCTTAGATGTGTCAAAAGGTCGAATGTATGGGGCACCCAGTGAGGCTCGAACTCACCACTCAGTTGTAATAGATCTAGCAAGACATGCTTTCAAACCATTACACCACGTCGATGTGCCCAACCTAGCTAGATATAACAGGTTGAGTGTAATGTCTTTGAATTTTCACTGATGACAGATTTGGCAGCTTTTACCTCCATGTTATAGCATTAATTTGAGACTTGTTGTTCAATCGTTGTTGAATTATCGATTGTTTATTTTCATATAGAACAAATAAACATTAGCTGTTTATTCTTTAATTTACAGCTATAATAATGATTATTGACAAAAAAAAAGCAATTAGAGCCATTTTATGATACCTGTAAAAAAAGGGCCGGAGTGCAAGAGCAGAGGCAAAAGAAACTAATAATGTGGAAATAGATGTTTCAAGGAAGGTTACACCAGCCTCGAAGACAAACGAAAGCCAAGTAGACCTTCTGTTGTGGACGATAAAACTTTGCTTGAAATAATTGAGCAACAACCAAGCACAAACATTCGTTCATTTTCGACATAACTTGGTCCTTCACAAAACACCATCATTCAGCATCTTCATAAGCTCGGCTTTGTGAAAAAGGATGTCGTAAAGTTCCTCATCAACTGACCAATGACAAGGTCCAATGAAGTGTGAACATTTGCAAACAACTGCTGAGGCATATCTTGAGATGGGCAATGCATCTAACTTCATAATACTAAGAAAAATCAATAGTTTCGTTCCAGACTGGTTTCAGAACCTCTTACCAAAAAAGTGCTGTTTGAACAAAAGGTCATATCTGTTTGGTGTAATTTCGAGTGTAAGCTTCAAGCTTTAAGCTTTCCCCCGATGATGATGCTATAAACACTGGCCCGTATGCTCAACAACTGCAGTGACTGATGCTTTAAAAGTCTGCTATCCGGCATTTGTCAATCGAAGAGGCGCACTTCTTCGGCATGAAAATGCGCCAGCCCTCACTGACAATGTGACAAAGCTCAAACTTTAAGATCATGAGCTACAGGAAATGCTGCATCGACTTGCCTACATTTCAGGACTTGCACCATCAGAGTGCAACATTTTCCGAGCCAAGGTGCATTTCCTTTTCGGGCGGAAGATCAACAATGGCGATGAGGTTGAAACGCCTACAGTGAGAATTTCTACCCCCCCCCCCAAACTAGCCAATAAAATAGGATGGAATATACTTTTGATGAGATGAGTAAACGCTTTATGTATATTGTTAATTAAAGCTTGAAATACGAAACATCTTGTGACTCACCTTAGTATATATATATATATATATATATATATATATATATATATATATATATATATATATATATATATATATACTAAGGTGAGTCAAAAGATGTTTGAGGATGAAATGGAACTAATGTCTTTAATTTAATTACAAAATTAAATTCGTAGCTTTTAACTTCCATTTTTGAAACATGGTTAGAACTGTGTAGCGAAAAAACATTTTAAATCAATCAATTTATAATATATATATATATGTGTGTGTGTGTGTGTGTAACTTTCATTAAAGACACGGGACTGCGATTAAGCTTTTTATTCACTTATATCTGTATCCGTGTAAGTGTTTTTTTCTGAACATAAATCATATAAAACTGCGAAAGCTCTATAGATCCGAGCGCTTTCGGCTATTTTTTCTATTAGCCATTACTGAAGTCTGAATATATATATATATATATATATAAAATGGCTCTGTCCTTACCATTACATACGAACTTAGTAAAATATATAAAGCCCCATTCTCAGGCGAGATCCTTGTAGAATCTAATAACACAATCACTACTTCTTTATACCAAAATAAAAAAAAACACACACACACAAGGAGAAACTGTTGTTACCTTTAATTTTACTAGTGAATATCGACTTAGATATAAAATAGATGTTATAAAATATTTCCCCAAAAGAGCGCATGATAATTAATCCACTCGTCTGCCTTTCATTAAAGAACTCGACAACCTGAAATAGAGGCTAGTTAACCGTTAGTTTATTTATTTCTAAGGTAGCCAATAGCAACACTAAACATACAAACAAAAACAATGACATTAATATCTATAAAAATCAAATACACGTTAAGAAAGATGAATTTTTGCTTAGAAACATTACAAATAAATACACAACTCCAGTCGATCAAAACAAGAAAATTAAATTTCATAAAATAAAGAATTTAAAACAGATCGCATCACTGTCATTAACAAACGACAACGACACTTGCAAAATCCAAATTACAGAGAACCAATATTATTTATAAATTTACATGCCCGTTAACAAACTCTGTTTCTGATCGACCCAAATTTATAATTATATTGGACCTACCACTACATGCCTATCAAGAAGACTCACGTTACATATGCCAATTAGGAAACATTTAAACCCACACGGAAGCCTACCAAACTCCGTCTACAGCATACTCTTAGAAAATACATGTATAATAGCCTCATCTGCATGTAAATATACTAAAAGTAATGGAAGCTATAATAAAAAAAAACAAAAACAAAAAAAAAAAACATGCGATAATATCAAATATGAAAACGAGCACAATGTGCTAACCGTGTTTAGAGAAGAAAACAAGAAAAATTACCATCACTATAGATAGACATATATGAAAATCTACCTATTCAGTCAAAAATGAGATAAAAATCCTCGCTCGGATACACCGAGTATTCGAACTGATTTTATACACTGTTCAGAACAGTAAACCCTTATATGAGAACAAGAAAAAGTGAATAAAAAACTTAGTCGCAGTACCTTGTCTGTCATTTTTAATGAAACTTGTAAAAATGAGATTGATGCCATAATACACAATTATATATACATATATATTAATACGTTATTTTTAGAGATACAAATATTTTTGTAAATGATCTGTTTAATAAACAGTATTAATACTTACTGGTCTGAATGCCCGAGAAATTTCATAGAAAATATGTGTCCTCCGACAGGAATTGAAGCTATATCCAACACGTAATCGTTATATAGCCTGACATGTTATTCCATTTAGCTACCGTGTAGTATAAACTACATCCGCGTCCTGGGTAAGACAATAAATTACGTCCAACATCAAGACCTCTGATCAGAAGATTTTGAGGAGCGTGGAACCAACTCTTAATTGCTGGTATTCCCAGGTCAACTCCGTCCCGGGGTGGTAGCACCTGTTAGGGTCCAAGTATGGGTAAAAATTTAACCCGAAAACTGAAGTAGACAACATTATGAAAGTTTTAATACCAGGAATATTTTGTAAAAAATTATTACCAGAATTAAAATTTTGAAGAAAAAAAACTTAATATTATTTGAAAAAAAAATAATTACCAGTAATACGTTTTTGAAAATAATATTACCAGCTATAGATTTTTGCGGAAAAAATATTTTCAGAAATCGATTTTTGACAAAACAAAATCTTACCAGGAAAAAAAAATTGTCTGCATTAAATAAGCCATTGAGGTTGATATGCCGTAAAACAAAACAAACCAAACTATTTAGCTACAGATTTGAGAATGTTGTTGATACAGAGCATTTACTTACATATTTGTATCTATAAAAATAACGTATAAACAATAAAAATGTTAAAATAATTGACGGTCTTGGTTCAATTCATCATATATATATATATATATATATATATATATATATATATATATATATATATATATGATCGACTCTCACGTATGAGGGTCAAGCAGATCAGTTTCCAGGAAACCGACAGCCCGGTTTATATATATATATATATATATGTATATATATATATATATATATATATATATATTAGGTTGGTGCAAAACGGATAGACCAAATTTCATTTTTGGGAAAATTCTCTGAGTTTTATATCTGATATTTTATGTTCTAATTAAATTTCTCGCGTTTTGTCTTTTGGAAAATCTATTAGGTTGGTGCAAAAATAATGACGTAATAATGTCGTTTTTGATGCTAAAGAAATACGTCAAAAACGACAGTATTACGTCATTATTTTTGCACCGACCTAATAATAAAAAAATCTTTCGTGCAGAAGTTTAAATGATTGTCATCCGATGACTTCATTAATACTGTTTTAGTATAAGCTTCGCCGTCCATTTTAAGGTAGCGATTTCAGATTCCTTCTCCAATGCAGATAAGCGTTCATTCTAAAGTGGTTTGCCGTCTTTTATACGCGTAATAAAGTTATCTAACTTTGATGATACCATCTGAGCTTGGATTTGGCAGAAGGCAATGAAGCGTAAGTTTTCAATTAGGAAAATTCATTGCGAAATATTTAATTTAATTTGGCATAGATGCAGGCGTATAGATTCACACTTTATAGAATGCTGATAAACTGACAAACGCCCAATACTGCTTTGTTTTCCGGCAGACCAACCAGTATTTTAATTGAGGGCATGTGTCGATTCGCCCATATATATATATATATATATATATATATATATAAAGAAAGAACAGTAAGATATATAATCCGGTGTTCTTACAGATATTTTTATTTTTACAAAATAGTGCTCAATGTAAATTTACAAAGCATTAATATTATAAATTAATTGATTTAAAATATGGTTTTTCCGCTACACAGTTCCAACCATGTTTCAAAAATGGAAGGTCCAAATTTAATTTTAATTACAAAATTAAATTCGGACCTTCCATTTTTGAAACATGGTTAGAACCGTGTAGCTGAAAAACCATATTTTAAATCAATTAATTTATAATATATATATATATATATATATATATATATATATATATATATATATATATATAGTGTCTTTAGTTTTTAGATATTGAGTATGAAAAATACCCCAGACTCCGAAAATGACTTCCCCCAACCCACAAAAAATCTTGCAAGAAAAGTTTTTTACTGTTATTATACTGGCTTATAACGGCAACTGCTCTTGAAAGGGTATGGGGTCAGTGTTTGTACTATATTCATTTAAGATTGCGTTTTTTCAATGCGCAAACATTTTTTGTAACATCGCCTATCCCTCTCAGTGTGTAGACTATCTATCTATCTATCTATCTATCTATCTATCTATCTTAGTCTGTTTGCATCTTTTAAGGAGTCCACCGCTTTGTATACAAGTGGATTCGCCCAGTGTCTACTTGTAATGCTGCCGGTGAATACCCGTGGGTGATACAGTGAGTAAGTGAGAGTGTGGAGTCACAGTTGCGAGCACGTAGACTCAGAAGGAAGTCTTACTTCGATACTGAATTTCTCAGACTGTATCTATATTATTATTGCTACTAACTGCATTTCTGGATCTACTAACCGTATTACCAATTGTATTATTGTGTAAATACATTTATTTGTTATATTTCATTCCTATGTTTGTCCTTCATTCGAGACCGGATTTTATCCCGGAATCCACAACAGCATCTATATGTCGTTTTCCTACTGTCTATATCTCTTTCTCTCTCCCTCACTTTCCGACTCTCATTCTCTTTCCCTCTTTCGATATATATATATATATATATATATATATATATATATATAATTCATCGAACCTAAAATGTTCCTGAACAGAATGCAGAAAGCACAGCTGGACGGTCGTTTCATCCTATTTGGGAGTCATCAAAAGTGAGCATCTACTCCCGAGCATCAAACCCGATTCTGCATTCTGTTGAGGATTATTTTAGGCCCGATGAATTCTACTATATATGTTTGCTCTAAATCCCCCAAATTTCTTAACATATATATATATATATATATATATATATATATATATATATATATTAATAGGCATTAAGATGAACACCGAGCGATGAGTCTGTTTTATGCTTAAACGCAATCTTCAGACCATGCGTGTTGTGTTTTGACTCGTCTATTTATATATGCTTCTCAGTGCTGCATTATGTGTATGTCTATTTTATTTTTCTAATGGTTATTGGTTGGTTGATAACTGGTATGTTTCAAATTGTTTTCGCTAATATTGAGTAGTAATGAATGTTGGATCCGAATACGGGATGCAACTATTTTGTAGTGTTGCTTGTTCATTTTTCTTTTACTCATTATTTACAGTTGATTACTGTTATTTTTTTTATTGTTATAATTACGATTGCTTATGTTTATGTGTGCGTAGTTTGCTAATTCGCATGTAATTTAATTAATGTGTTTATTTGATAATTGATTTGGATTATTGCATTTTACTTATTTTTATTCATTTATTTTATTTTATTTCACTTTTTTTTATATATTTTTGTTTGCATTATTTTTTGATTTTTAAGTAACGTAGCAAAATTGTTTTCGTGTTTGCATTTTAAGATGAGTTCTGATCGTTTATTTCGTAATATGTTTTGGTTCGTGTAGGTAATTATAGCTATTTTCCTCTCCAGATGGCCTTTTCAGTTTTTGAATTTATTATTAGAGGCTGATGTTTCATTTATTTTCCATGATATTTTTGGTGTGATTTTGTTTTTTGGTTTCAATTTCAATTCAGTTTTTAGTTTCAATCTACATATGTATATATAGCATTGTGCTATTTGTTATTAACTATTTGTAAATTATGTTTTCTGTGCGTAGTTCATTTTTTCCTTGGGTTCTTTTCTTATTCCTATGCATACTTTTCTTCATTATCTGCTCACCGAATCGAAGTTGCATCTTTGTTGTGAGTAAATTATTTTTGTCTATAGGAAAAATTATAATAAATAATTATTGGTCTACTATCGGTATTGAGCCCTCTTTTGAATTAATACTGTTAACGTTAGAATTTATATATTATTTTCGTTCTCATTATAGTCGGATATATATATATATATAATTATTTATTAAAAAATTATAACATAAATATGTTATAAAATCACTAGAAAAATAGCCATTTTGCTTCAACACCTCCAGTGTCTTATCAACATCATCACTTGATAAGAGACTGGAGGTGTTGAAAAAAAATGGCTATTTTTGTCGTGATTTTATAACATATATGTTAAATTTTTTAAATAAATAATTACATCTGTTTTACTCTGTATTGGGCACTCTTTTAAGAATAGTAATTGTTGGTTATTGGAATTTATTCCGTATACACCAATCATATACTTGGGTATATATATATATATATATATATATATATATATATATATGTGTGTGTGTGTGTGTGTGTGTGTGTGTGTGTGTGTTTATGCATATATATGTACAATAAGAGGATGAGAAAATATTCTTTGTATATATTTCCTTAATTAGTAGATGTGTTGGTGCACAATAAGTATTTGGCCAAAATTTTCAAAGATTACAACAGCCAACAGAAACTAAAAATGTTATTTTTCAAAACTTTATACTGCATCAAGATGTCACCTAAATAAAATAAATATAAAACGTATGTATCGAATGTCATCCAATTTACGTATAATATAAGGAGCCTCCGTAGATATTTTCTACGCACCCATATACATATATATAATGCGGTTAGAAGGAATAAAATTATGACTGAATAGAAAATAAAAATCATTATTTCTTTTAGAAATACATTGATCTATTAATATTTTCACAAGTCTGTACGTATCTTTCTGTCAAGTTCTATTCTTATATATGACTTACCAGAAATATAGGATAGCATTTCGAATCTATCTATATATCTATCTATATATCTATCTATATATCTATCTATATATCTATCTATATATCTATCTATCTATCTATCTATGGCACCTGGCCGAGGTGTTAGAAAGTTTACTTTCTGACCACCAGACCCTGGTTCAATTTGTCAGTAAGTTAACTTACTCACTCTATTAGACAGCATCAAAGCTTTGTGAGGGAAAATGTGATTGAAGGTTGGAGCTTCCTGGTCTTGTTGATCACGCTGGATAACGCGCTCCATCCCAGAAACTGACTGAAACTAAGGTATGCTCAGCATAGTTGCAGGCATCTGCAATGAGGATTAGCTAGCGATTAGAATCCCCCGATATGACTGGCAATCTATCTATCTATCTCTGTTCATATCTATTTTTTCAATATGTTCAAATCATTTACCTATCTGAACGTTTTTCCCTATACATCCACCTACCTCTCGCAGTTTGTCTATATTTATTTATGCTCAATATCTGTCTATCTATCTATCTACCTCTTCTCATTCCTGTCTATCTCTCTCTATAGGCATATTCTCCACCCTATCTATCGATATTTTTCTACAATCTAGCTCTTCTCTTCCCTCTCTATCCCTCTCTATATACATATTCTCCTATCTATCTATCTATCTATATATATATATATATATATATGTGTCTATATGTATTTTTTTCTACTACATATCTATCTATCCTTATCTTAGTCTATACCTATTTATCTATATATGTATATGTTTATTTGTCGGTACGTACGGAAGAGAAGATGAGTTGAAATTGTATAATGCTATTTCTAGGTGTATCATTGTTTGTACGCAAGTAAAACTCTTATCTGTGAATCTTTTCCACATGGCTTACATGTCTACTCATTGAAAGTTATTGAAAAGGTACCTTTTTTTTTTTTTTTTACACGAACTCTCGAGCGAAATTTAGAAAAAAAAAAAATACGTAAATACAAGCGCTGCAATCCTAGCCCAGGTACCGTTGAATGTTGCCCGAGGATATATACAGGCTAAAACCCGAGCCAAATAAACGGTAATGGATCTCATAAGCAGAAATGATCAATATTTTTCAATCAATTTTATTGCCGAAAACTGCCAGCAAAAAAGCGTTCGGTCTCATTTCACTTCCTCTGCCGCGACATGACGTCAAAAACGCTAATCAAACAAATGAGAGAGAGAGAGAGAGAGAGAGAGAGAGAGAGAGAGAGAGAGAGAGAGAGAGAGAGAGAGAGAGAGAGAGAGAGAGAGAGAGAGAGAGAGAGAGAGAGGGGGGAGGGCGAGGGGAGATAGATAGATAGATAGATAGATAGATAGATAGATAGATAGATAGATAGATAGATAGATAGATAGATAGATAGATAGATGGGAGGGAGGGAAGAAGAGAGAAGTTGGGAGGGGGAGAGAGAGATGGGGGAGAGAGAGGAAGGAAGGGAGGGAGGGAGAAAGAAAGAAAGGAGAGAGTGAGAGAGGGGGGGGAAGAAAAACGTTTTTGCTTCATGAAACAATACTGATGAGTTTAAATAGCCGGAATCTCGACCATTTCATTTCTCAGTTTCGTCGGATGAAAAGAAGAGAAAAGAAATTAGAGAACGAGAAAAACAAATTTCATCGTTTACGTCGATTATCACTGTGGGTCATGGCTAAGACCACACTTTTTCGAACCCTGTATCCTGGCGCTACAGAATCACAAAGAACTGTACCAAAAATAGAAGGCAAAATCACTTGAGTACTTTCAACGGCAGCTACCGCAAAAAATGGATATCACACATAAGTCCTCAAAAAATAATGACATACTAGATAGATATATAGATATGAATAAACTAGGAGACATACATAGATCGATAGATAGATATGAATAGGCTAAGATAGATATACTGACAGATAGATAGATATACAGATAGACAGATAGATATGAGTAGACTGTGAAAGACACACACACACACACACACACACACATATATATATATATATATATATATATATATATATATATATATATATATGAATAGACTAAGAAAAATGATAAATAGATAGGAATAGACTGACATAGATAAATATGAAACAGGAAAGATATATAGATAGATATGAATCGACAAGGAAAGATAGATGGATAAGAATAGTCTAGGATAGATAGATAGATAGATAGATAGATAGATATGAGTAGACAAGGAAGAAAATTATGTTAGATACATGATCGCCCGCTTGTCACGAATGCCTGACACTACGTCTCTCTGACCAAATTTTAATACGGATATATTTGACTTAATATTCTGGAAAAAAAAGTCATTCTCCCACGCCACTGCAAGTGACGTAAATGAATGAATAATAACGTGTTTGAATTTCGCAGTTGTGTTGTCATATCCTGCTAATGACCATGACTGAAGTTAAGTAGCCATGAAAAACAATGGGGTGGGAAGGGAAGTAGTGGTTAAATCAGCTGAGGAACTGTATCAATTTCAATATGCATCATACTCGTTTTCAAGACGAAGGTGATACATGTCTCCCATTATTCAAAATAAAAGAAGCTCGTAAATTAAAAGAAACAAGCAAACGAATATTTAATAAATTTAAATATGTACAGCAACCACACACACACACACACACATGCGCGTCTGTTATTGTTTAGAGTTAAATTAGACCGGGACATAGCTGTATTAAAAGTGCTCAATACATTTATAAACAAAATAAGAATTTAACGTGAAGATCTTTTAAATTTCCAAATAATCCCATGGTTTCAACATTAAGATATCCTCAGGGGATATAGCCGAAATGATTTCCTAACGCTTTATATGGTAATGTGAATGGCTCATCTCCTAATTATATATATATATATATATATATATATATATATATATATATATATATATATATATATATATATATATATATATATATGATCAAATGGATAAATTTATGTAAAATGTAAGAGTAAGCGTTTGTATGTCTATCTATTTCTCTCTTCTTTTTCTCTCTCTCTCTCTCTCTCTCTCTCTCTCTATATATATATATATATATATATATATATATATATATATATATATATATATATATATATAGTGTAAGAAAAACAGTGCTTAATGTTCTTTAATATATTAAAAACATGCATAATACCCTAAGTTGGTTGCACAACTGGAAGTTTCATGCCGTTTGTAATCTTCAGGTAAAGGTTGTTCCAGATTAAGGTGGTCTCCCCGAGACCCGTGACCACAAATATTAACATGATATTTAAAAAAAATATTTTTACTATATTTACTATATAACTATAGTAATGTATTTAATATTTATGCTTACTTATTATTTTCATTATTATAACTACTTTTAATATGTAATCATTATTATTATTATTATTATTATTATTATTGCCTTGATCTTACTTTTACATTTAGTCTTACTATCAGCAACGTGTTTATTATTATTATTATTATTATTATTATTTATTTATTTATTTATTATTTATATTCTTTACATGTTTTCTTTTTTATTTTATTTTATTTATTTTTATTGCTATATATTATTTTTATTAGTATTTTTTATTATTATCTTAATTTTACCACTCTTATTATTAATTATATTAATATTATTTTTATTAATTTCATTATTGATTTTCATACAAAAATAAAGTTACCCCTTTTTATCTCCAGTCGTTTCTTCTTTTTATTATTATTATTATTATTCATTTCAACGTCCGTTTTTAAATAAAAATTTATAATTTTTATTTCCAATCATATTTTCAATCTTAAATGTGCATCAGCGCCTAAATTCAAATCTAAAATTAAACTACAATTAATTTAAATTCTTAACAACTATAATAATTCACACTAATAATATAATATATTGCGTTAACCAGAATTAGTAAATAAACAGTTTAAAACCCAAAATAGCACCTGAGGATTGCAGATATCATGAAACTCCGAATTGTGCAATCACCGTACGGTATTATATATATATATATATATATATATATATATATGTGTGTGTGTGTGTGTTGTTACATTATGTTTGACACTCAGAACCGTAAGAGAAAAGAGATTTGCTGGTTATATGCGCAAATTGAAACCAAACTCTGATACTGAAATTTTTGTATAGTTTGCTATATCTAGTCTGTTCACGAATGTTCCACTAGATGAAACAATAGAAATTTTTGCTGACATTGTGTATCGTGGCCCTGTAAAGAGTCCACCTTTCCCTGAGAGTGTATTTGTTGTGTTGAATGGGGATGGCTACTTAATCTGTTTCATTTAGCTTTGACAACTGGCTATATCAACGAATAGATGGAGTAGCGATTGGTAGTCCATTGGCTCCCTTGTTAGCCACGATTTTTGTTGGTTTTCACGTGAAGCAACTCTTCAATACGATTAACAAGCCTTATTGCTACTTCCGCTGCGTGGATGACACTTTTGTCTTTTTCCTCCTTAAGTAAAGCGGAAGAGTTTTTCTCTCATCTTAATAATCTCCATCTTTCCTTAAAACATACAATGAAGATAGAAGAGTAGAATCAGCTTCCCTTCCTTGGATGTACTGGTAGAAAGATCATCTTTGGGCTTTCTTACCAGTGTTCATTGTACACTCCCCTTTTTTGGGCTTTAATTAACTTGGTATTCATTTGCACGAAGATCCAAGGAAGTTAATCATATTAGTACCCTTTGATGTTGTTTTCTGAGTGCAGGTTGGACGCTGAGTTAAAGAAGATTAAACAGCTGTTATTAAAGAATAGTTACTCCGAATATATTGTGACATCTACCATTGAACAAAAGATCGTTAAGTTCAATGAGGTTAAGAAATATGGTACATCTAAGTGTCCTGTTTATCGAGGCTCCCGTGGATTTGTACTGGGAGTCAAACATATGCTGACAAAATTTTTAACTCTATTAAACGGTGTGCCAATGACGTTATGGTCCGAAATATTAGGTTGGTGCAAAAATAATGACGTAATAATGTCGTTTTTTGACATATTTTTGACGTCAAAAAACGACATTATTACGTCATTATTTTTGCACCAACCTAATATTTTTACAAGGAGGGTTCCACCCCGCCCTGCTGTAAGGATATCTTGCCTACGAATCAACAAAGTTTGGCAATATATCAATATAAATGTCGATGTGAGATCGAATATGTGAGCAAAACCATCCAGAGGTTAGAGGTTAGGATCACCCAGCATGCCACGTGCGAAGACACGAGCTTGTGACATCCGGGCTTTCGCAGACTCATAAGTCTGCAATCGGTGAACACCTTTTACATTCTGTTGCCTACAGGACGGATCATTCTCTTGATTTCTTTTTTGTTTTCTGGACGAGACTATATTCAGTCACCTCCCCAGACACACACTGAGGTATCATGTGGTACAAGGCCGATTATTTAATGTCGGATCTCTGAGCCCATGGGCTCGACCCAAAAACATGCCCATTGAACCCGTATAAACGGGTTCAGGGCCGGTTTACCTCTCCGAAATGACTCCGCCCTTCGGCGTAGCCTCCTTCGGGTTCCTCCCCGCCCGAACAGCCGGTCAAGACTTGAGCGACTGACTGACTGGCTTCTGGATCTGGACTCTTCAAATGAAGTCTTCTGGACGAGACTCCATTTAAATATCTTGGAGTCTATTATTATTAACATCCAACATCTTACCCTGTGTTGACAACGGGAGATAAAGTATAAGTTGGACCTATTCAGGGAAGCGATTGCCTAACTGGAGAGAAAATTAGTTATTTTTTCTCTCTCCCCCTAATTACCTACTTTACTAGAGAAGTTATTCTTAGTTTCCGTTTTTGATAAAACATTTTCTTATCAACTGCTTCGTTTTATATTGCCGACGATTTAGTTTCAGAAGTTTCGACCGAAAGGCACCTAACAATAAAATTATGATCCTTGACCTTAAAACAATTTTGTCCTGGTGTGACATTAATAATAAAAAAAAAAAACTATATATATATATATATATATATATATATATATATATATATATATATATATATATATTTAATATGAAGTAATTCATCGAGTCTAGAAAAAAAAAACTCAACAAAATACACTGTGCAGCTTATTCGTCCTATATTTGGAACTCACCAGAAGTAGGAATATACTACCGAGATTTGAAACCCGAACCGTTACGATAGGAAGCAAACACCATAACTACTCCAACGTATCTCGGGGACGAATTAGACTTGTTATAGCGCCACTCGATCACAAATTCCGCGGTGGAACTTCTCCGAGTTTCTGTTTTACGCATAAGACTGTGCCTCCCCGACCAAGGACTACTATCCCTTAGCCGCTTACTCCAGAGCATTAAAAACCGGTATACAGAGAGAAATAATTAGGAGGCTTTGAAAAAATCATAATTAAGTAATTATCGATTTTAGAAGAATCCTCAACAGAATGCAGAAAGCACTGGACTGTCGTTGGACCTCACCAACTGTACTAACCGAGAACCGTTGGTACAGTTGTTATGGTGTTTGCCTCCTATTAACTATTCGGGTTTCAATTGTCAGTAGTGGATGCGCACCGCTGATGAGTCCCTAATATAGGACGAAACGACCGTCCAGTGTTTTCTGCATTCTGTTGAGAGCTTGCTTCTAGACTCGATGAATTACTTAATTATGATTATTTCAAATCCCCCTAAATATTTCTCTCTCTCTCTCTCTCTCTATATATATATATATATATATATATATATATATACAACCAAGTAAAATGAGAACAAATAGAATATAATTCCACTGTATGTAATATTTAATTTGAAAGAGGGCTCAACACAGATTAGTGACAAATATTATTTATTTTAGGCTAATAAAACCAAAAATGTTAAAAATCGTCACATAGTTACAATATCCGCCAGTATTTTACCATCCCCTAAGGAGACATATTTGTAGTTTCGAAACATAATTGTAATTGTATAGCGACTTTTAACATGTTTTTGTTTTAACATCATAAAATAAATAAAATTTTATATATATATATATATATATATATATATATATATATATATATATATATATATATATATATATATATATATTATCAAGTCATTTATAGTTGTTGTATCATCGACTTCAAAGTTTCTTGGTGCCAACTATTCTTCACCGGATTTTATTTAAATGGGTATCTTTCCAATTTTTTCAATTATTTTTCTGATTTTTTTCGCATGTTTTTTTTTTTTTAATTTTTAATCCGTTTTGTACACGCCCTCATGGAATTTAAGCTGTTTTTTTTTTGTTTTTTTTACACACGCTCGTTCATGGATTACTGCTTTTCTTTGGATCTTTTATTTGTAATTCCCATGTTTTTTCTAGTTCCAGAATTTTTCTGCCTATTCTAAATTTTCTTCAAAATTAGAATGTTTTTTTTTATTGAAGTTTATGTGGTGTGTTTTATTATTAATTAAATTTTATAGTATTTATTAATTTGTATTATTAATGAAATTATAATATTAATTAAATTATAATATTTTTATGCTGCATGTAATGTATTATGTTATATTATTATTAAAATAAGAAAGTAAATATTTGTTAATATGTTATATATGTATCTATATATGATAAAATATAGTTCTTAATTTATACTGTATTTATGCTTCAAACACTCAACGTCAGGGACAGAGTATATGTAAATGTAAAAGTACATATTGGAGTCAACACCCAACGGGGTCAGTCTGTTTCATGCCTATACGAAATCTTAATTTATGGGAGATACCCCATAACCTGCAACGATGAACTGTATCATTGTGCAAGCACAACCATATATATATATATATATATATATATATATATATATATTTTTTTTTTTTTTTTTTTTTGAACAATAAAAAAAATTAAAATCCTCAGACACACTGGGTTGGAGATTAATATTCTTTCGTTTTTTTTTATTATTATTCCATTTAGATTCTTCGACTAGTTTCGGCCAAAATGGCCATCATCAGGAGAAGAAATATTTCTGCTTGCTGCTAGCACTAAACTACAGAAATGAATGTCTTGATGGAGAAAATGAACTGTAGTTTTCATTTGTTTTTTTTTAAATTTTTTTATGTTTTTAACATGAATCTTTTATCTTTGTGTTGGTCGAACAGTCTCTTTTAAGTTGTTATTTAAGATAAGAGCTGGATAGATACATTCTGCTATGAATTCTCTGGTCAGTATGTGTATGTGTGTGTGTGTGTGTGTGTGTGTTTTCTTTGGACTAAAGACTTAAGACACTTGACGACTTTTTTCGTCTTGTTCTGATGTTTTTAGTTCTTTCTTTTTTTAATTCCAATTTTTTCCTCGGGTACCAATTTGCCCAGAGTTGTCTAAAAGTTGAGTCATCCGAGGTTTCTCAAGCGTGTAATACTGTTAATATATTTATATATATATATATATATATATATATATATATATATATATATATATATATATATATATATATATAATTTTCTAAGAGGATAGAATCCAGGACAGAGCAAGAATCTAATATGAAAGACTCAAACACTAATATTTCATGGTAATCATTTATTACATTGAAATCGCAATCACGACCCAATTCATCAGATGTACATATTCAAAAAGCTTTTTGAATTTGTTGGTCTGATTCCAATTTAATAAATTATAACCATGGAATATTAGTGTTTGAGTCTTTTACATATATATATATATAGAGAGAGAGAGAGAGAGAAAGAGATGATATATATATAGAGAGAGAGAAAGAGATGATATATATATATAGAGAGAGAGAGAAAGAGATGATATATATATATATATAGAGAGAGAGAAAGAGATGATATATATATATATAGAGAGAGAGAAAGAGATGATATATATATATATATAGAGAGAGAGAAAGAGATGATATATATATAGAGAGAAAGAGATGATATATATATAGAGAGAGAAAGAGATGATATATATATAGAGAGAGAAAGAGATGATATATATAGAGAGAGAGAAAGAGATGATATATATATAGAGAGAGAAAGAGATGATATATATATAGAGAGAGAGAGAGAAAGAGATGATATATATATATATATAGAGAGAGAAAGAGATGATATATATATATAGAGAGAGAGAGAGAGAGAAAGAGATGATATATATATATAGAGAGAGAGAGAGAGAGAAAGAGATGATATATATATATATATAGAGAGAGAGAAAGAGATGATATATATAGAGAGAGAAAGAGATGATATATATATATAGAGAGAAAGAGATGATATATATAGAGAGAGAGAAAGAGATGATATATATATATAGAGAGAGAGAGAAAGAGATGATATATATATATATAGAGAGAGAGAGAAAGAGATGATATATATATATATATAGAGAGAGAGAGAGAAAGAGATGATATATATATATAGAGAGAGAGAGAGAGTGAGAAAGAGATGATATATATATATATAGAGAGAGAGAAAGAGATTATATATATATATAGAGAGAGAGAGAAAGATGATATATATATATATATAGAGAGAGAGAGAGAAAGAGATGATATATATATATATATATAGAGAGAGAGAGAGAAAGAGATGATATATATATATATATATATAGAGAGAGAGAGAAAGAGATGATATATATATATAGAGAGAGAAAGAGATGATATATATATATATAGAGAGAAAGAGATGATATATATATAGAGAGAAAGAGATGATATATATATAGAGAGAGAAAGAGATGATATATATAGAAAGAGATGATATATATATATAGAGAGAGATGATATATATAGAGAGAGGATAGAGAGAAAGAGAGGATAGAGAGAGAAAGAGAGGATAGAGAGAGAAAGAGAGGATAGAGAGAGAAAGAGAGAGGATAGAGAAAGAGAGAATAGAGAGAGGGAGAGAGAGAAATATATAAATAGATAGATAGACATGTGTCTGTATGTGTGTCTGTAAGTGTGCGTGTGTGCGTGTGTGCCTTAGAGAATTGCACGTTATTGACATGGACCAATTTTCATTGACCCCTTCTGATGACATATTGGATATATAATTCTTTTTAAATGTCATCATTTACTTGTCTTAGATGTTTGTTTGTTTTTTCCAGCTCACGTATTGTTTCTAGTTCACACATAATTGATTACAATTTCCTAATGGCATTGTCTACATAACATGAAACGTAGGTAAATAATGAGATTCACTTTTAATGACGTCGTCGTTGCACAATTTTATTTTGCCATTGTAGATATAAAATAATTTCCATGTTATCATCATTTTATTTTATTTTTTTGACGGCACGTGTAAATTAGTGTGGGTATACTGAATAATTTTAGATTAAATACGAAATATTCCGATATCTGAAGTTTTGGACTCATAAATATGTTAATTTTTGTTTATAAGTCTTCTCTGCGGTGGACATTTGAAAAATATTGAAAACAAAATTACGATATTCAACAGGGATTATGTGTTACGTCTATGTAATTTACCCAACTCTAATAGTTCGAATTCCAGTCGAGTTTGTTAAAATCACTTTCACACAAATACTCTTCGGAAAGATATGAATCCATCCCTTTTCACTCTATGATTTGAATAGCAGGACAGTTCTTTAGCCTTGGTTGACAACCAGTCTAACGCACAAAGAAATGGAATCCTACTACGTGAAAAAATCTGCTTCGTCAGTCATGTATCGAAAGATACATGATCGTCCAAGCGTGTATCACGTATAGCTCATAAATGATTGAGTCATCTTTTGGCGTGAACTCTTGATGGATCCTGCCCAGAAGATTATAGTGTATGTGTAATGATGCGTGTGTAAAAGCGAGGGATAAATACTGAAATACGATATATTTTAAAGGGTCATTTGTCACGCAGAAAAAAAAAGAATAAAAAAAGTAACAGTACCTGTTTTAATCACCCTCGAATTGAAGAATCGTCAGCTAGTGCGAACGCAAGATTTTAAGAGAAAAATGGAGTTTCTTTCTTCAGTGATAATTTTTTGATTGGTAGCTGAATACATGGGTCTGCAAAAAGTTAGGACTGGGTTGTTCTCTCACAGACTTTACCCTCTCTATCTCTGACAAGTAGACGGTAAAACGTCTCCGTGTGGACAATAATATTAGCAATAAAGACTATATGCGTTGTGGTTTTTCTTACTACATAAAACCCCTGGTGAAAAGATGGCTTGCATGGCTTCTAAAACGAAAAAGAGACTGCAAATTTGGTAGATTGGATTGAAGACAGCGTGGCGACTAACGAGCAAATATGACACAAACAACCCACTACGCGACAAGAATTCGCGTCATATCTGGTGTCGTGAATGTGTCGCATGCATTGTAAAAATTCATAAAACGTGGAAGTAAATCTCTCATAAATATTATTTAAAACCAAACTTCAATAATTAATATCGGATAGTGGTTGTGGGGCCTTAGGGGATTTCTTGTAGCGCGAATCTCTTTCAAGCGATCTCGTCTCATTCTCAGAAAGTAGGAGCTCATAAATATATATACCTACCACTCGTCTGACCCACCTATGCAGATCCCCATTACTTCGGTGCTAAGCACTAATATCCTATGTGTAACAATTCTGCACTTGGTTGGTAAATCATAATATATCGCCTGGTTATTCTGATACACTTGTGTGACACCGAAATTAAAATCTATTTTTGTATCTCTTAGCGCCATATTAACTTCTCTTAAAAACAAATGTCCTTCACTGACATTAAATTCGTTTAAGACCGTCTGGTATTTCCTCGTGAAAATTACATACTTTGTGTGTAATCGAACGGTGGATAAATCTTATGTGTCTATTCAGCAATTAGCTACCATAAGAGGTCAGTTTTGTAGATATGCATATTGCTGAATGCCCAGTTATTATATTAAGACATATGGATTTAATGTTTCTGTAATCGTAACGCTGAAGAATTCTCTACAAGATATTGATGTATGGATGGTGTAAGGGATAGAGATTCAGAATATGGAATCGTAGAGCTGAGTTCGAATTCCAGTCAGGTTAGTTAGATTAACTTGCACGTCAATAAACTTTGGAAGGGCATTAACCAATCTCCTCCAAGCTATGGGTTAAATAATTGGACGTATCTGAAAAAAGTCATAGTTATTCTTAGAAATCTGCTAATTCAGTATATAGTCGCGAATAATTATTCTTACAATATAAAATATTTTGGCTTTAAAATAACACATAAACAGTCGATAAACAGCAAAGAAAAACAAAGCAATAAGACATTCTATGAAAGAAGCACTCCAATGACTTAGTACAAACTACAAAGAATCTTATAGAAACCGGGAAATGGAACAAAAATATCATTTAAAACAATTTAAATAAAAACACATCTGCCCAAATACGACGATAAACTGGCACACACACACACACACACACACATATATATATATATATATATATATATATATATATATATATATATATATATATATATATATATATATCAAATATTTCAAATAGTTCAATTCATATTCCAATGAATCATTCATACCAAAAGTGGATTAGTAAATTTAATGATATAAAATGGCGAAATCCTTTCGCGATCAAAATTTTAAAGGTGCATTAACCTACGAACCACGCGATGAATGTGTAGATCCTTATTTTTTAATAATTATGAGCTGTATAAGGTTTTTTTTTTAAGTTTGTATCCGTTAACAATAACACATTTAAAAAAAAAAAACGTATTTCGATTACCATTTAATTTTTCGTCTTGGATGCTATCTGGATTTTACTAAAAACAAAATAATTTCCATGCCTGAGGAAGAATGAATGTACAATTAAAAGGACATGCGTATTTAAAAAAAAAAAAACTTTATGCAGCTTATAATTAAAAAAAACAAGGATAATAATATTCATCGAGTGATTCGTAGGTCAATGCAACTTTAAAATTTTGTTCGCGAAAGAATTTCCCCATTTTATATCATTAACTTTACTAATATATATATATATATATATATATATATATATATATATATATATATATATATATATATATATATATATATATATATATATATATATATATATATATATATATATATATATATTATTCTTCATTTTTAATAAAACAATTTTAATAAAAATATCTAACATATTTTTATAAAAAATATTTAACGACCAATCTGATTGTGCTTATAAATCCGAGTCTGGCTACCGTTGGGGAATATGTACATTTATTAATATATACCACATAGCTCTGTTATATTACATCGAGCACTATTTTATTAACACCAGCACTCAGTTTGCGACATCTTATCTCACATTCAAACACCATCGAGAAACTTTCCTCACGTTTTCAACAACTACATCGAATCAATAACTGCATCTACTGCAAGGAAAGATGGGTCACTGTGTCGTGCCAGAAGGTTTTTCTTGTCCATTTTGAACATTTACAAATCTACCATACGATGCTGCATTGAATACTGCTTGCAAATCTGGTTTGCTAATCCTGCTATTCATCTCGGAGGTTTTGACAAAAACCAAAGAATAATCTATAATGTAATCGATCCTGACTTAGCATCTAGACTTCAGCCACTTTCTCACCGACGTGGCATAGATTCCTCCTGCTTTTTTTAAAAATATTTTAAGGCAACTGCTCTGACGAGCTTTTTTTTACACTGGTGCTCGAACTACGTGAGTTTAAGTTTGGAACTAGATTGGCATTTCAGTTCCTATCCTTTTTCTGTTTAAATAGATACCTATAACCGTCGATTCTACTCCAACTATATCTACTTCCCTGATAACTCAAATCTTCAAAGATTTAAATGCAACGTCAATTGCCATCTGCTTACCAGTCTTTTCTTCACTTTTACTCTCTGTAACCTCCAGCATGGAATGACTAATATATTTTCTTTCTTCGAATTTCACCGGTGAGAAATGTGTAGTTCCCTCACACAAACCTCTGCTTTGTTGAATCAACTTCCAGAAGATTGCTTCCCCGATCATTAAAAACTTAAATTGTTCATGTCTAGTTTAACTGTTATCTTCCCCATATATCCCCATAAACAATGCCTCTAACATTCTAACCCCTACCTCGGGTAGCTCTTGGGCCTTGTACCGGGTGAACATTTTAGTAAGGAGAAGGAGTAAAAAATCTCCGATAGATGCAAGGAAAAAAATCCCGCCATTTCTTTTTCTTCTATTTACCGTGACCCATCAGAACGTGGGTGATTATGACTCAAGAAACTTGGGCATTATTTGTTCGGCTTGAAAGGAAACTAGGTGGAACATATATAAATCAACCTCGAAAAAATTCAGAACATCAATTGGAGATCCAATGCAACACTTAACACAATTTACGGAAAACTAAGACCGATCTTAAGCTCAAACAAAAGCAATTGCTGCTTGCCAGACACTGCCACAAAGCGGACGGGGAGGTCGTCTCATACTTACTTATGTGGCATCCTTCTGGAGGTGTCTTCTGACGAAAGTTGACTTTCCCCAGACAATATGGCTCGGATCAAGGGTTAGATATTTGGGATTTGGGAACGGCAATATATGACCGAATAACGTGGTTGTTAATGAAATTCCGACCAACCAACAGGGAGGTGGAAGAATGAGGATCAAAAGCCTTGTGTCAAACTGAGACAACTTTTGTTCCGTCTACCCAATTTCACTCACAAGGGGCGTGGTATGTTTTTCAGGCACTTTCCAAAGGTGCAGCACGCTGGGATCCACCGCTCCAGTCCGATAACATCCAGAAGTCTCCTTTCTGACAAATCGACAGAGTGAGATTCGAACCCGGGTTCTATGGTCAGAAAGCTAACGTTCTAACCACTCGGCTACGACATACACCGATAATAAATCTTTGTCTTCTATTTCTCTTAGGATAGTCTTGCTGTACAGATTAAAGAAAATGCTTAACACAATTTACGAAGAACTAAGACCAATCTCTCTTAACCCCAAACAAAAGCGATTGCTGTTTGCCGGACACTGTCACCGAGCGGACGGAGAGGTCCTCTCATTCTTACTTCTATGGCATCTTTCTGGAGGTGTTTTCTCATGAAAGTTGACTTTCCCAGACACTATGGCTTGAGACTCAATATTGGACCTGGGAACGGGAATGCAGGACCGAGCCGTGTGGAGAGGGATTATTAATGGAGTTCCGACCAACCACAGGTAGGTCAAAGGATGATGATGATGGCACAACATAACGTTCTTTTCATCTTAAAAATTACAAACTTTTATATTTTCATTATCTATTTCAATCGGTTTTCAACCATCCATTTCCGGAAAATCGTTATTTCGGTTATTCACAGCATCCCGCTGTCCCCTTACTTTGCGTGTTAGATTTTCCTGGTCCTCTTTCCTGTCTCAGAAATCTGAAATATCTATATTAGATTCTAAGTATCGGCGTCTTTTTGTTTCCATTTTCCTTAAAACTTACTCGCTCCTCACAAGTTTAGTCCATAGTATTCTCAGTATCCTCCTGTAGAACCTTATATTTCATGCCTCAAATGACTTCCACGTCAATGGGGAGATTTACAACATTCAGTGCCATATAGGAAAAATCATATTAGAGAACAGGTTATTTTTATTTTTTATTTTTAGGGACATTTTCTGTTTCATAATAATTTGCTTAGTTCTTTATTGTCTTTAATAAGCCCGCACTGTTCATGTCTCAATTGATACTGCTGTGCGCTCTATTCATCATAATTTGGATGATGTTTTGTTTTGTGGCTCATTAGACTGATTGTCCGATAGAATTCACGTTCGTTTGCAGGTGGTTTCGTAGGCGGGGTTATGAAAATGGATTTCGTTAGGTCTTCCGTCATATCACCACTGTTGTAGATCTTCATTATTATTTCTGTAAAGTTGCCGAAATCTGGTCCATCGATATTTCTGTGTATAGTCGGGTGTTCTCTTTCGTTGTGAAAGAGTTTCCCGATATATTCGTTTCATAACTGAAGTATTTTTTTTTTTTATTTCTGATGAGCTGCTTTCGCTGGTTCCCAGACAATTTAAGCGTTCATCTAGGCTGGCATTTCGTTCTCAACCTTTCACTGTCGAAACTGTTAAATGTAGCCGTCTCTTCTAGTACAATAGCTTCATGTCTCAAAATCAACGCCTGTGGAACTCGCTCCCCTTTTCCTGTTTCCCTGAGAGCCATAATCTCCAACTATTCAAATGTAATCTCAATCGCCGTCGCCAGATGCCGTGATCTATCCCCTATCCTTCTCTTCATCCTTTCCTCTATCACTGCTCTCGCTCCAACTCTCTGTAACCCCTGCGTGCTAGTGGCTTCCCGCCTTTCTTGGGGTGAAACACTTAAAAAATGTTAGCGTTCCATCCCTATATGGACGAGGTTTTAGAGAAAATGGATAAAAAAAGAAAAGGAAACTTATGCTTAATCTCAGGAGGAGTCAGTTGAAATTGCTGCTTCACATAATGCAGAAGGAAGGCTTGGAAAATCTGATACTCACAGGAAAGATGGACTGCGGTAAACAGCGTATGACATACTTAGTGAGTTTGGATGACGGGACAGGTTTTAGGGGAAATAAAGAAATAACAAAATTGTGGAAAGCAATGATCGCCTACATCCTGAGAACCACATCCCATATTGAAGAAGATATATTGTAAAATCCATGGTATTTGGGGCATCAGGTTTTGGTGACACAAAGTGTAGCTAAAAAAAGATTTCTCTTTTATGGAATAATGTTTTATTAATGAAAAAGTATTGATTTATCTACACTTTTTTGCTAATTACACTCTATCAATTTTTCAGGACATTAACAAAAAATAAACAATGGCCTGAAATCAAGAATAAAAAAATTAAATTGCCATGATGCAGTAAATAATTAAAATTTAGAAATACTTAAAAAAAAAAGCTGGACCCGCTCGTTAAGAGATTTCCAATAAAAACGTTAAAAAATTGTTATCGCTAATAAATTGGTCGTGTAGCGTAACCCCCTCCTCTCTCTATCTATCTATCTATCTATCTATCTATCTATATATATATATATATATATATATATATATATATATATATATGTTTGTGTGTGTGTATGATAGGAATTCATTTTTAATTCATTAATCCGATATATGCTATTACCTAAACATTATTAATCCGAACGATGTTTTTACTTAAACGTTATTAATCCAGTATATGCTATTACTTCAATGTTATTAATTTGATATATGTTCCTTTTTAAATGTTATTAATCCAATATATGCTATTATTTCAACGTTCTTTTTTAATGGACACCCATATTTAAGACGGCGCATTTTTTTTTTTCTAATAAGATCTCTCAAAATATTCAAGCCGGTACATGATAATAAATATACTATTTAATAAATAAACAGAGCATTTACTCAAATATGAGTATCCACTACAAATTCTTAATAACAAATAATTAATTCTTAGATAAAATCATTTGTTCATGAGGATAATCCTGATAAGTTCCTAAGAAATGAATATCTAGGTAAAATTACTATTCATTGTATGAGAATAATAACAATTTCAAAAAAAAAAAACAAACTTACATTTGAATATATATATATATATATATATATATAGCCTGTTTTTTAAACTGTGTGATCTGCATCTACCGTATAAGAAATAAGATATTTTATTTCAGTAGCGATAATACCCAACGTTGATTGCATATATATATATAATATATATATATAATTCTTTAATTAAAAATTATAACATAAATATGTTATAAAATCACTACAAAAATTGCCATTTTGTTTCAACACCTCTGGTGTCTTATCAAGTGATTATGTTGAATGTAGATTGTAGAATAAAGGTTTTAAAACGTTCAAATTAATTAACCACACCTCGTAAAGGGGAAACGCTGTAACATGAGCTGAGAAAATCAAAAATTCTTCAGACCTGGTAGGTCTGATGAGTTGGATCGTGATTAAGATTCCAATGTAATAAATTATAACCATGGTACATTAGTGTTTGACCATTTTATATTATATTCTTACTCTGTCCTGGACATTGAGTTCTACCTGGATTCTATCCTCTTGGGAATGTGTGTATATATATATATATATATATATATATATATATATATATATATATATATATATATATATATATATACATATCCATTTTATTATGTTTATTTCTATGTGTGTGCGTGTGCGATGTGTGTAAGTGTCTCTGTGTGTAGTATTAGCATCAAAATGATTTTCTTTTCAATCAAAATTTTATTCACTAGCTGCAAAACAAAATAAGCAAATGACAACTCAAAATTGAATCCACCGAATCTCATTGCTATTTGCCAACTTTTTAGTCCCCTGGAGGAATTCTCTTTTTTCAGTGTAAAACCTCATAACATTCTACTTCAAGGTAATCCGGATGCAGAAAGATCCATTCACGAAAAGATTATGTCATGGACCGGAACATTTTCCAGCAGTTAGATGCGGTTTCTTTGGTGGCAGGGGCCTAATTTTGATTCCTTCGAGATTTTCAGTATTTCATTGCACATGATCGAACATTGTCATATTCCAGAAGAGTTCTTCCACACTTGATGAAAATAGCGAATATTGATTCAAAGAGACGTATATTCAGTTCATCTGTTCGCTGAAGAAATTTCAGTAATCTCTCGACAATCAACCATTATCCCAAAATGGATATGTTGCTTGAAATCCCACCAAATAAACACGTTTCTTCGGATCTTCCATATCTCGAATGGTCAAAAATCAAGACTTTTTGTTTCCAATTATATATATATATATATATATTAGGTTGGTGCAAAAATAATGATATCGTTTTTTCACGTATTTTCTAACGTCAAAAAACAACAATATTACGTCATTATTTTTACACCAACCTAATATATATATATATATATATATATATATAAATATATATATATATGTATATATATATATATATATATATATATATATATATATATATATATATATATATGGGGGGGGTTATTCTAAAAATCAGTATGATGACGAAATGCAGAGCTTATCATAGTTACAATAGCGTGTTTTTTTAGTGTAAGTTACCCCTGAAGATGATCTTAAAAAAGGTCGAAAGTCTATGGATTTAAAAAAAAAATGCGGCCACTTTCTTGATGAATTTCATCTCAACATCAAGAAAGTGATTAGACAACTAAAAAGGTTCAGCATAAAAATTATCAGATTCAATATGTCTATTTTATTCAATGAAACATGTTTGAATGAAGATATGCTGTCTAAATATACTTGCATACATTATATATATATATATATATATATATATATATATATATATATATATATATATATATATATATATGTGTGTGTGTATGTATGTATGTATGCATATATTATAGCAAGAGTAGTGGATAGCGGCTCAGAATGAGGAATCGGAGAGCCGAGTTCGAATTCCATGTGCTAATACCCTTCTCTCTCCAGGGCAGTCTCGGTTCTATAGCCTTGGATGGCAACTAGCCTAGGTGAAGGAAAATTCAAAACCTGCGGACCGTCGTTTGGGCGCCTTGTGACATGTAGTGCATCAGGTCTCTATATTCGGTCATTCAAAAAGTGTTGATAGTTCTGCACAAAGCCGTCATGAATATTATGAAATCATATGTGCTGGTGCCTGGCTGTCGGTTCCTCGGAACTGAGTTGCCTTGACCCTCATACGTCGAATACGACGGGTGAGTCCACCATATATATATATATATATATATATATATATATATATATATATATATATATATATATATATATATATGTGTGTGTGTGTCTGTGTTAGTGCGGTGGAAAATAACATCTGAACAAATGTGGAGATAATATGTTAAAGTGGAAGAAGCTGTTCAAAAAATAATCTTTGCCTCTTAAAGGTAGGCGTCTTCAACTTGGAATGAGATAAATTCCAGGGCTTAAAGGAAATGCGTTTGATTTTTTTTTGATTTTTTAACTGAAGCCATTAATCTCTGCTGCATTTGAAATTATCACACTCAATATAGATCTCCATATATACCGCATTGTGCTACTAATGATATTCAAGGGTCGGTAATATTGTATTGGATACTGGTCTGTACTTGGCGGTAGAAAATATATTGTATCTACTAAAATAACGTATAAACAGAAAACATATATATATATATATATATATATATATATATATATATATATATATATATATATATGAAGAGATATAGTCTTAAGGTCTGCTATATTTATGGGATAAAGTGTTCAATATCAGAGATAGAGCGTGTGTAAATATAAAAGTGAACATAGAAGTCAACACTTAGAGGCGACTGTCTGTTTCATGCTATATGCAATCGTTGCCTGATGATTGCATCTAGCATGAAACAGACTGTCGCCTCTAAGTGTTGACTTCTATGTTCACTTTTATATTTACACACGCTCTATCTCTGATATTGAGCACTTCTATGTTCACTTTTATATATATACATATATATATATATATATATATATATATATATATATCGTTAACTCTCATATCATGAATGATAAATGAGTATCAGTACTGGATGACCTAGTGAACTAACTTTCCTAACAGCAGACTTAGCAATTGATTCAATATAATCTTTCCAATTCATATCAGTGGAAAACATTAGTTCAAGAAGGCAGAACGAGTCATTCTCCTGGAAGTTGGCCTCAACATGCAGGTCATTTTTGAGATCAGCTGTCAATTTGACTTTATCGAAATCAATCAGACTTATTATTAAGATAGGAGTAAATGGTATCTATGTTGAGAACTGAAGGCATTGAGTTGTTTAATTTTTTTATGCCTGGGTGTAATAAATAAATTTCAGTGTTACTAAGTCTGGTGGAATTGGCAGTATGAAATAACATTTACTAATTTTTTTGTTTAACTTTGCTTTAGACACACTGATATCAATAGTGGACTTAGGATTTAATGAAATTTGAATATATTTGTTTCTAAGACTAGTTGATATATATATATATATATATATATATATATATATATATATATATATATATATATATATATATATATTTAATCCTTCGTGATCCCAGCTTGAGGCAATCAGATGTCTAACCATAGTGATAGGGTGTTTTTACAGTGAAACCGGTTGTCTGTGGATGATGTGTGTGTGTGTGATTATATATATATATATATATATATATAAAGAATAAAATGGATTTTATTCAATCCAACATTATTTCTTAATATCACAAATGTTATTTTAGTGAGTACACACACTAAAAAAACCAAAAAAAACCCACACAAACAAAACAGACACAAAAACTTACTAAGACAGGAGTAAATGATATTATTACGTCATTATTTTTGCACCAACCTAATATATATATATTTATGGCATAACTTTCGTTTTACACTTATGCATGCTAGCAGGGACTATTGTGGAGTAAATAAGTTTAAGACAAGTATAATTTATAGTTTCTTAAGTGTGATACTAGTCTAGCCTTCCTGTGGGAGACAAAGCCACATTGACAGATGAAATTTCTTAAAGCAGGATTTTGATGGCATCTCAGCTTCTAAGCTTGACGAAGCTGATCTCGATGCTTCAGTCTACTATCTTCAAAACCCTTTAACTTAATGAATCATGTCATATAACACTCCTTTTGTTTTGATGCTTGGGCGTCCCAGGTTTTCAGATCAATGTCGAGACGTTTCAAATTTTCTTTCAATTTGACTTTGTACCGTAGCAGTAGACGTCCGACTGAACGTTTCGAGTTTCGTAGTTTTCCACACAGAACGTTTTTTGTAAGACTATGCTCATCCTTTTTTATAACATGACCTGCCCACCTAAGCTCTATCTTTGCTAGGATGGTTTCAATGCTGTGATGTTATTACATTTCTTCAGTATTGCACTATTCTTGACCCTTTCATCATATTGAATGTCACATGTGGCACGAAAACAGTGTATGTGAAAGGCGTCAAGGTGATTTATGTGCTTGTGGTACAGGGTCCAAGTTTATCACCATATAGATGGGGTGAGTAAACGACTTATCTGTATATGGCAATCGTTAATGTCCTCGACAAAATCCAGAGACGGATATGGAATGTGATTAACCCTGATCTGGCATCTCGTTTACAGCCGCTCTTTCACAGACGTGTTGTTACCTCCCTCTGTCTTTCCTACAAGTACTTTCACGATAACTGCTCCGAGGAGCTGCTTTCGCTAGTTTCCAGACTGCATGAATTTAAAATTACAACTAAGCTGGAATCTTGATCACACCATTTCACTGCCAAATCTGTTAAATATAGCCGTCTCTTCTACTCCAATAGCTTAATGTCTCGCACCTCCCGTCTGTGGAATTTCCCTCCTATTACTTGCTTCTCTGATAGCTATAATCTCCAACTATTCAAATGTAATGTCAGTCGACATCTCCAGATGTCTTCATCTATCCCCTGTCGTTCTCTTCATCCTTTTATTTATCACGCCTCTTTGCTCTCGCTCCAACTCTCTGTAATCCCTTGCGTGCTAGTGACCTCTCTCCTTGCTTGGGTTTAAATGCTTAAAAATAAAGAAAGAGAGACACGGCTTTGGTGTTCCATAACCTATGTATATATATATATATATATATATATATATATATATATATATATATATATATATATATATATTAGGTTGGTTTTTGACGTAATTTTTAACGTCAAAAACCGTCATTATTTTTGCACCAACCTAATATATATATATATATATATATATATATATATATATATATATATATATATATATATATTATTTGTTGTTTGCTGATGATGAGGCTCTTGTAGCGACATCTTTGAGGAGGACCAATATCTAATGAATCGTTTCTCTGCTGCATGTAAAGCATTTGGTCTTACACTTAGCATAAAGAAAACTGAAGTACTGCATCATGGACTGGTCATGTCTTGAGAATGTCTGATGACAGGATACCCAAGATCCTAATGTACAGCCAGTTAGTTTCCAATAAAAGGCAAAAAAAAAAGTTCTGAACGCTGAAATCTTACTCTTCGTTCTTTTACATTTGTATATATATATATATATATATATAAATAAAGAAGAAATATAATCTTAAGGGGTGCTATATTTATGAGATAAAGTGCTCAATATCAGAGATAGAGCGTGTGTAAATATAAAAATGAACATTAAAGTCAACCCTTAGAGTCGAAAGTCTGTTTCAGGCCTGACGATTGCTTCAAGCATGAAACAGACTGTCGCCTCTAAGTGTTAACTTCAATGGCCACCTTATATATATATATATATATATATATATATATATATATATATATATATATATATATATACAGCATATCTTCATTCAAACATGTTTCAATGAATAATATGTCTATTTTTATCTTAATTCTCAATTGTCAAATTAGTTTCTTGATGTTCACATGAAATTCATCAAGGGAGTCGCAGTAATTTTTTTCTTATCCAGGTTATTTGCGATCTTCTACAAGAACATGCCTCTGGGATGAACTGCGAAGCGAAACTTATTGTAACTGTTATCGTTGTGCGTGTATTTCTGCATAGTACATATGAGAACACATGCGATACCTTGCCTTCGTCAGATGACAACCATGGGAGGTAACAGAGTTGCGGTTGCTAACGCGGTACTGCTACCCCTGGCGCCACCAGCTACTTTTGCCACCAGTTAGGGTATTGGGTTTCTAGATGTGTAAGTCTCTTGTGATTTCTTTTTACAAATACAACTGAGATTTTCGACCTTGTGTTTGGATCGTTATCCAATACACAACGTGCTCGTAGCGATCGTTCATTCATATGACGTCATTCATATGACGTCATTCATATGACGTCATTCATATGACGTCATTCATATGACCGTTTTTCATATGACATAGATCGAAGGTAAAGAAATGTGTTTCACGTCGGAAGTAGCATTGCGTTGCGACCATGGTTTTATTTACATTTATTTGAGATTTGAGACTAGATCCAGCTCGATGCTGGTTGATCTGTCGTCTAGAGACTTCGGTATGGGTTCCAGCAAAAGAGCTTCGAGTCCCGGTTAGTGATGCTCATCTTCAAAAGGAAGGAAACGATTGACCGTCCAACAAATCCACAGCACCCGAACTAAATAGGTAGAACATGACATATCCATCCCTTTTCCACGGAGTCGGATTGCAAATATTTGTAGCAGTTTCTCTTTCTCACAATTCTCCCCTCAACGAACCATTAATTTTTCTAGGAGGACACACCTCTTTGAATCAGACCAGGCAACAATGTCAGGGCATGCGTCTGTCTGAATCCTGCGTATCGGAAAGTGGAAACGTGTTCTAAGATCCATGACCATTTCCAGCACTTCGTTTGGCGCCACATGTATATCTGCAGAGATTGTAGGTATACAAAGACCATGAGATGTAAAGTACCTCAGTCACGTTGACATAATGCATATATGTCGGTGTTAGTGTACCCCCAGATTTTGAGGTTGGTTGTGTGGCGTAATTCCACCACAGTTATTTATTTTTTTTTAGGGAGCCAAACTGATGTGAAGAAAGGACAAACAAACAAGACCGATATATATATATATAAACAAACTAGCAGCATGGCCCGGCGTTGCCCGTGCTTGATTCAAAAGTCGTACGACTCATACAGCAATCGCTATCACTTGACTCAAAATATTTTTGCCCCTCCTTGCCTTTAAAGGAGTGCCCTTTGCCGTGCTGATGTTGCTACAAGCTTTACATCTTGCCTATCTCACAATGCGAATTTTTTCTAAGCTCTATACTAAACATTAAATCTGTTACGAAAAAAGTACTAAACAAAATGAACACAAAACGATCAGCTTTAAAAAAGGACTCGTAACTGGAAAAACCGAATGAAAAAAGAATACTTTTTCACACCCAACCCAGTTCTGCGGAATCAGAATCAACGCTGAGTTTAAGCAAGCGAATGAGCCAATTGGAGTAAAGTGCCATGCAGATTTAAATTTTTCCCACTTATGACGAATGCAGGTATCGATTTTTTTGCATGCTAGCATGCTAGTTAACGTTCGTGTCAGTCAGCTGTTGACTCTCACGCTGGCCAATAGAATCTTACTGCCTATTCGTGGCAGCCAGCTATAGGATCTCACTCTGGCCAGTAGGAAATGGCCGCAAACTACATGAAAAGTGCCGTAGAAGCATGAAAAAATCGATTATTTCCACTATCGATGGGAGTTGGGAAATGCAAAGTCAGTCTTGGCCTTTCCGCTGACTTGGAAAATTGCGGCCGTGCATTCGTTACACACACACACACACACACATACACACACACACACACACATTCTGCCTTTTATAGATAGGGATATAGGTATTAAAAAAACATTTACAAAGCACATAGAAACTTAACATTATGTGTGTGTGTGTGTGTGTGTGTGTGTGAACGTTGTATGTGTGTGAACGTTCGCAGTGAATGTTCGTAGTACGTGTATGTTGGCATGTTCTTTAACGTCTGACCGCAAGGTCAAGACGATAATTCTCTGGGACTACATGTTGCAGCAAGAATAGAGATGTTTACCTCACCTCCACGCAAGGTGGAATTCGCAAGAAGCAACTAGTATTTGTTATTTATAGATTGCGTGATCATGTGACAAGATCAGAGAGCTTTGGCGGAAAACTTGACTTAATCATGAACTGGAAAAAATATATTGTGCATGGGTGGATTGCAACGACCACTTGTGTGTCTATTGACCAATTCGAAGCTGATATTTCTTGAAAAATATTTACTAAGCTAAAGGGCTTTTGGGATCCGATTCTCCAAAAAGTGTACAAAATCTACAAAAATGAAAATATAGCGATTTCAAAATTATAGCATAAGATAGAAGCCTTGATTTCTATCCAATGAATGATTGTTATTGAAATTTGAATTTGTGTAGGTATGTATCTATGTGTGTGATGCTGATCATCACAGTTGCATTTGGTAGGAGGTTATAGGGCGAAGAGGCAACACCAATCTACGGGCGAGACGCGACATCAATCTACGGGCGAAGAGGCGACACCAATCTATGGGCGAAGAGGCGGCACTAACGTATGGTCGAAGAGGCGACACCTGTCTACGGGCGAAGAGGCAACACCCATCTACGGGCGAGACGCGAGACCAATCTACGGGCGAAGAGACGACGATCGCAGGAGGAATGATTTTACCAATGGCCGCATTGTAATCAGCGTATTCCACTATAGCTTCATTGGATCAAGATCACTCTATGTAGCCCAAGTATATTGTTTGGACTAAGAAACAGCAGTAACTGTTCTTTCTTGAATTTCCTGATTTCTTCAGTTGCCATGATTCTTATGTATATATTAGGTTGGTGCAAAAATAATGACGTAATAATGTCGTTTTTTGACGTATTTTAAACGTCAAAAAACGACATTATTACGTCATTATTTTTGCACCAAACTAATAGTTTTTTTTTTTTTTACCGTACCTGTGGACTATAATAGGTATGTACCAATCCGTATAAATACATTAGAATCTTACTTATTATAAAACCCAGGTTGTGTGTGTGTGTGTGTGTGTGTGTGTACGTTTATATATTGGATCGGATTTCCTATTTTTTTCAACCGATTTCAACAAAATTTCACAGGATTACGTAAAATTACCTTGCAGGGGTTCTGACAGCGATAAAAATTGGAAAAACACAATTGTTTTTGCATGAAATCAATTTAAATCACGATTAAGAGGCACCCCTAGCATGAAAGGGGGACAACTCATATCGAGTTATACTTAAAAACCCCGGTTGTTTGTGTGTGTGTGTGTGTGTGTTCGTTTATATATGGGATCGGATTTCCTACATTTTTCAACCGATTTCAACAAAACTTAACTTTTTTTTTTGGCAGGTAGTGTTTCTTATTGTGTTGCACACTTTTTTTTTTATTTTTACATTCAGCATGCTTTAAAAATTCCATTTACAAGACAATTTTTTATAATAAAATTCTATTCAATCGGTAGACTCATAACGATTGAAAACAATGTTTTTGTTTGAGTTTGGGTTTGACCAATTCGTAAAAAAAAAAGAAAAAACAAAAAAAACTAATTAAGACATGCGTGTCCGTCAACCTTAAACAATAATCTTTGACAGTTTTATTTTTCAGTCATTATGATGGTCGATACTTGATCTATCTCTTACTGTTACATCCCCGGGGGCAACGCCGGTCTCTACTGCTAGTATGTTATATGTGGTAGTCATTGGGATCCCGTTGAGATTCAGCTTGATTCACTTCTAGCTCACAACTAGCAGCTGATTACTGACTACACGCCGCTGGTGAATCTTGTATGTTGTTTCTTTTATAATTAATTATTATTGTTCCATTTCCAAACTTCGTAACCTTTTATTCAGTAAACTTTTCATATAGAGAGCGGGTGCGATGGATAAATTGTCGTTTAAATTATACAAAAATGAAAATAACACTGGCATCTCGTTTTAACAGGTACATTTATCCAAATTACACAGACATTTATTCAATAAAATCGCCATTTGCTTCAACCACGACCCCCTGATGACTTCGGAATCACTTGTGCCTCTTCTGGACAGTCTCCTTGTTAAGTTGCTGAATGCTGTCATAAATCTTGCCTTTATGGTATTACAAGAAGTTTTTTGCCTCTCGCTCAACTGCGTTTCACAAATAATAATGAAGGTTTTTTAGAGTCTGGGGAGTTAGGTGGCCAGATGTAGGGGGAGATGTAGTCTCAGAAATTGACTATGACTACTTCCGCCAGGCACTTGATATAGGCCTCCATGTTGAGTCTGAGGTTTTGTGTGAAGATGAATGGAGGCATAACGTCGCTATCATTAGTGATCACTCTAAACATCTCCGTAGTTACCATTAGACTCAACCAAATCTTCCCTAATTCTCTGCAGTGTCTTCAGATTGACACCCAAACACCCTGAAATGTTAGAATTAAAGTTTTCGCTGCCAATGCTAAATAGTACAGCATGCAGTTCCAAAATTTCTGGCGGAATTAAATGTGTTATGCTGCTCTTTTTCTCGCAGACGGTGCCCAACTGATCCTACTATACAAAATAAAAAAAAAGCAAACAATGCTCATGCACAAAATTAAACATATTTAATTGCGACAATTTATCCATCGCATCCTGTATAGAGAGAGAAGAGAGAGAGAGGGGGCTAGAGATAGATAGATAGATAGAGAGAGAGAGAAGAGAAATGTATATACTTATTTATAAATGGGGTAACGCTGTACGACAGAAAAGCCACATTTTGCGCAGTGTTAGATGTAAGATTTCCTAAGTTCTAATTATTTAAAGATGTTAATGATCTACTGGGTTTGTTTTTGATTTGAGGAGAAAACAAACATTCTTAAGTCAATTATTGAATAAATGACGTCATATTTACAAGAGTTTTTTTTGTTTTTTTTCATAAGGCCGCTCTTCTTGCTGGCCGCTTAATTGCGCATGCGTCAACTGACAGCAAAGCATATAGAGAAATGAATGCTCTTTAGAAAAGAATGTAATTTCTTTCTTTTCGGGAATTAAATTATTATTCATTGAACGAAAACGAACTTCAGAATAACAAAGTGCACAAAAAGAGTTCCAAAAAATAAATGAAATAAAATAAAATAAATAAAAGAATAATGTTTGGAAATTAATTGAAAACGTTCGTTGGAATTTTCAGAGGGAAAATTAAGCGCTCATTGGTAGAAATCGTTGCGTAAATTAAGGTTGAAACGAACGCATAGCAACGTCGACAATTTACAGCTATTGAGGCTTTGATGAAAATGGAAATCTATTGAATATGCAAAAGAAAATTAGAATCAATAAAATGGAGATACATTGGAAAATAAACATGTTCATAATTTTATGCGTTATTAATTTACATCCTGGCTAAATAATCCGTGAAAACACGGGAGTTGATATTAAACAAACCCCACAAATGTTCGATTTATTAGGTAGGTGCAAAAATAATGACGTAATAATGTCGTTATAAATACGTCAAAAAAAACGACATTATTACGTCATTACTTTTGCACCAACCTAATACTTCCGTTTAGAACGTACACACAATCAGTTATGTGCTATACGTGATACATGCTTAGGCGACCACGTATCTTTCGATACATGACTTACGAGGCATTTTTTTCCGCAGTAATTTGCTATTTGTTTCTGCGATAGACCAGTTGCCATCCTAGGCTATAGGACCCGGTCTGTCCTACATTTTACAGCTGGGAAAGAAGTAAAGGATTCATACCTTTCCCAAAAATATTAGCACGTAAGTGAATATAAATGATTCGACTGCAATTCGAACTCGGCTCTCGGATTGCTCAATCCGAACCGCTATCCATTAATCCCACCGTAGAAATCTGAATCCAGTGGTGCGCGTTTTGATGACATCATTTCCGGGCGGTTACAACATACGTAAATCAACAAATGTATTTTTTATTTTATTTAATAATGAGGCACTCCAGAATTAATTTATAGTGAGTCATGCATCGAAGTGTTTTCAAATGCCGTAACAGGTATTCAAAGGAATAAACGTAGGCAAAATGGAAACACTGATCAGAAATTGGTCATGAAAGCAATGGTGGTGCGTAATCGGAATAATTAGTTTTTAGTTTAGTTTTTCATTCTGCTTGTGCTGTTAGCCGTCGCGGGGAGACACGATCATCTGTCAGCGGCGAGAGGAGAGATATCTCGCTTTGAGAGTATCTGCCACCGAGTCGCTCCAACATCATCCTGGTCTGCCTTTCGCTCTCCAGCTAGAGTACTTGAGGGTGTTTGCTTGTAGGGCTGGTTGATTGATAGGCATACGAGCGAGGTGTCCGAACCACTTGATCATCTGTCGTTTGATGTGTTGTTAGATTAGTATTGCTCCTGTCATATTTCTTATTGCACTGCCTGGTCTTGTTAACTGCTCTCCTCAGACGTTTCATCTCACACGTGATGAGTTTCCTCTCAAGGTTTTTTGTTAGGGACCATGTCTAGCATTGGTATGGCAACGTTGGTAGGAAAATGGCGTAGATAAGATTCGCCTTAATGCTCATAGAAATGCTATGATGTTTTAGAATCAGAGCAAGTTTGTAACTAACTGCATTTGCTTTTTGACATCCGGTCACGATTTCTCTGTCTAGTTTGCCGTCTTCAGAAAAATATACTCTCTATTCTGAAATGATTTTATTAGTTTAGTTTAGTTTTTCCTTCCTGTTGTGTTGGTAGGAAAATGGCGTAGATAAGATTCGCCTTAATGCTCATAGAAATGCTATGATGTTTTAGAATTAGAGCAAGTTTGTAACTGACTGCATTTTCTTTTTGACATCCGGTCACGATTTCTCTGTCTAGTTTGCAGTCTTCAGAAAAATATACTCTCTATTCTGAAATGATTTTATTAGTTTAGTTTAGTTTTTCCTTCCTGTTGTGTTGTTAGGCGTCGCGGGAAGACAGTTATCTCTCAGCAGCAAGGCAAGTGGCCTGGAAGAGAGATATCTCGTGTGCTCTGAGAGTGTCCGCCAGAGTCACTCCAACATCTTCGTCTACCTCTCGCTCTCCAGTCAGATTACCTGAGGGTTAATACACGTAAGGCTGGTTAGTTGATAGGCATACGAGTGGGGTATCTGAAACACTTGATCCTCTGTCTTTCGATTTCTTCTATAATTGGTATTCCTCCTACCGTATTTCTTATTCGTATCCCTGATATTATCTCGCCTGGTCTTGTTCATTGCTTTTTTACAGGCATTTCATTTCACAAGTGGTCAGTTTCCTCTCCAGGGTTTTTGTTAGGTTCCATGTCTGGCACTGATATGTCAGCGTTGGTGGGAAAATGACACTGATGAGATTTGCCTTGGTGCTCATGGAAATTCCAAGATATTTTAGAAGAGGAGCCTCCTAAAGCCCAACCTCTCGTCCCCGTCGTGGGAGGTGGAGCCAGGTAATGCTGGCCAATGGGGCACTGCTGAAGCTGTGACTGGCTTAGAAGGCCGACAGTGGATAAAAATTGCTCAAGAGACAAAAGGAGAGAGAAACGGACTGATCAAGAAAAGTTTTGTAAATTTAAATGCCTGCAAAATTAAACTACTCCAATTTAACCACCAAAGATAATCTTCGCTGCCCGCCATCATCATGGCTGATGCTCGATTCCAGGAGTGTCTGACACTGTGCCTTCTTGGCCTCACGTTTTCAACTGACTTGGAGTCTAACAACTACATTGTATCAACAGCTACATCTACTGCAAAGAAAGTTGGTTCATTATGTCGTGTCAGAAGGTGTTTTTTTTTCTCGTCAGAGTCGATCTTAACATTTACAAATGCCATTCGTCTATGTATTGAATAACTTTGACATATCTGGTCTGGTGACACTGGTATTCATCTCGAGGTTCTTGACAAAATCCCTGAAAAGAAGGATCTACAATGTAATCATTCCTGACTTGACATCTTGACTTCAGTCACTTTCTCACAGAAATAATTTGGCTTCCCTCTGTCTTTTCTATAAATGTTTTCATGGCAACTGCTCTGACGAGTTTTCTTTCCCTGATGACCCGTCTACATGCATTTAAGCGTGCTATTAGACTGGAATCTAGATTCTACCCATTTATTATTGAAATAGTTAAATGTAACCACCATTTTTACTCGAGGAATTTCTTTTCTCGCACTTCGCGACAATGGAACTCCCTTCCGTTTACTTCCTCCCCTGAAAACTACAATCTTCAAAAAATTTAAATGCAACGTCACTCGCCATCTTTCGTTGCCTTCAGCACCGTTCATCTTTTATGTTTCCTTAATCTCACCTATACCAAGTCTTTTTCCTCTCTTTCAATCTCTGTAACACAGTGGCTTTCCCGCCTTACGAGGGGTGAATTGATTAGAAAAAGAAACTGAAAACGCAACTCATGTTCTTAAATGGCCTCATCAAATCGAGGCGTTCATATGGATGACATGTATGACGCCAAAATTTGTTCAGAAATATCTAAACTGTGTACAACCGCCATCAAAGTTCGACGATTAAACATGGCTTTGAGCGAATGAAGCTCGTAGTTTTCAGCAAGAGCTAGCCTTCGAATCTTATGGTCTGGCGCTACATAATCACTGTACAGAAAACAGAAACTGCATCATTGGGGACTTTCAACAGCCGCAACAACTAAAAATTTAAATTGAAGTGTGAGTAATGACATAATCAAGATGTTGATATTCCACACTACTTCAAGCAAAAAGTTTGGAAGCAAATCGACATTTATACTGGAAAGTGCAATAAAAGTTACTGAACCTGAAAAACCTATTTACCTGAAACAGTTTTCAAGAGAAGGATTTTATAAATTTCAACCAACAACAGTACTGGTTGCTCGGTTAATGAATGCCTCAAGTTTCCTTACAAAGAAACGATTAATATTAACATTACCATTACAAAGTTTATGAGATATGTGAATTATCACTGCGGTTGCCTGTGGTGTTGGGCCTGGATTATTTTTAATCAGGGTTTCTATCTAGTCAGCCTCACCGAAATCAGGACTACTGAAATACGAGGCTAGACTGAAAAGTTTATCGGCTAAATATGAAGGATTGATGTTAGGGCTATGAAATCTTATATTCCTTAATTACAACTCTTTTAATTTATAGCTGCATTGTTACTTTCAAGGTAAAATGTCTTTTCAAAGACTGTTCATCCTGTTGGTAAAAAAAAGGCTATCAACACCATATTATCACTGTGGTAGTAATTCCCAGCCTATCTTTTCATGTCCTATTATAGACATTTTACAAGGTATTTACTGTTTTCCCACTAACACGTGTTGTGACACATGGTTTTTTTTAAAGGTGGGCACCCGAGCGCATACATCCGGGCCAGGAACAAAAATTATCCGCAGCTCCCGCAACTGTAGTTTGCTCTGGCCTGGGTGTGAGCACCGATCTCTCTCTCTCTGGTGAAATAAGAGGGCACGGCCTCGAGCAGCTGTTCCCCAGGGTTTGGCACCTCTCAATATAATTTTCCTCAGTTGAGACTCTATCCTTTGACTGAATCGCTCCTGAGAGCACAAAGGCAGAGACACAACTGACAGATGATAAATAGATGTGTTTCAAACTACTCGAAAGTAATTTACACAATTAAAGAAAAAGCTATTATACAAAATGTGTTACATTGTGCAAAAGTTAACTCGTCGAAAATCGTTTCTACACTGAATTAAAAAAAAATTAAACAAACTCTCATCAATAATGACTTTCTTATCGTTGATAAACAAATCAGAAATATTAACGTAAATCAAAAAGAAGATAATACTTCCTCAAATAAATCTAAACTTATCAATTTACTATACGATAATTAAATGCCTTCTAAATATAAACAAGATGAAAAAGTCCTAAAAATGTCATAAGTATTAATATATAACCCACGGAATCCCAGTAAAAAAATAAAATTAATTGCATATTATACTAAATTTAACACAACCAATTTAATGATAACTTCCCCGTCACTAGTGTTATGAAAAAAACAAAAAAACAACATTGTATATCTGTTTAAATGTCCTTTGGGTGTATGTGTCTCTGAGAAAAAAAAAGTATATGTACCTCAACATTATCAAAATGTCTTAGCCTTAATTTTCGGACACATGTTCAATTGCACAGTATTGAAAAACATATTCTTGTCCATCTTAACAATTCAGGATAGTACTTAGGGACAACACCAATAGACTACACCATGAAAATAATAAAATTCTCCAGGCCCTCTATAGGAAAATCAACCAACCAACACTCAACAAAATCTACTACGAATATAGCAAGAAAATAATATGCCATTTTCCATTTCTGCTAATTTGAAATTGATTAGACAACTGGAAAGAAATAGTCCGAAAATAAGTAGAAAAATATGTCTATATTATTCATTGAAACATGTCTGAAAAAAGATATGCTGCCTATATATATATATATATATATATATATATATATATATATATAATGCTTGCTTATAATTATCCACGTTTAATGGTGACAGTCAATTTAACACCTCAAGCAATCTTCAAAAAAAGAAATGCGAATTGTTTGTTTTTTTTACTGGGTCTTTTATATAGATTGCGGAGGGATTAAGTGAAATGAATAAAGGTTCTTATACACATTCACAGACAATTTAGCCACCTGAAGATTGTCTCAGATGAGATTGAAACTACTTTTGAAAGTAAAAATTATTTGAAAGAAAATGTTGGTATTTTTCTTAATCAATTTTGTAAGGCAGCTAAGAAATTAATCGGTGAACTAACAAGGACAACAAAAATAAGTCGACATATATGTAAATTATTTAACCAAATCTGTTTAAATGAAAATATTGTGGCAATATATATATATATATATATATATATATATATATATATAAATATATATATATATATATATATATATATATTAGGTTGGTGCAAAAAAAATGACGGTTTTGACGTATTTTTTAAGGTCAAAAACCGCCATTATTTTTGCACCAATCTAATATATTTATATATGAAATGGACGTGGTCCGACAATTATTTTAAGACATTTTTATATCTATATCTATAAAAAAAAAGTACAGTGTAACCCGGATATAAGAGACCCTGATATAAGAGAAACCCGGATATAAGAGCAATTTTATCTGGTCCCAAATTAGAGCCTCTGTTAATGTATATAAAATAGACCAAACCCGGATATAAGAGAAACCCGGATATAAGGGACTTCTTATCCGGTCCCGACAACTCTCTTATACTGTATAAACATAAAAAATGTCTTCACTTATTGGAGCTACTGAGTATTCGTCATTTATTTCTATCTTGTTCCCGCTAATTTCATCCGTGGATTATGTTAACAACAGTATATTTCACTTTTGTTTATTTAACAAGTTATCGTCTGCTCAATGAAATTGACGTCAAGCAACAGGATAATGATGTCAAGGACAGTAGAAACCGAACGCTGAAATAACGCAAAGAAAAATATTCTACGTAATGATGTTCGTAAAATGGTAATTAATGGATTAAAAAAAAAAGAATACATGCAAAAGTTGATTTATCTCATTTGTGAAACGTCCACTTTATCTTTCTCCCTATTTATTCTTAAGCCTCCTTTCCCTTTAGCATGTTTGTAACTACGTTTGTTGAAAGCTGAAAGTAGCCGGCATTACAAGCTCTGTAGTGTCTACTTAAACAAATATTTCTGTATTCGTTTATTAAGAACGTGACTTGGTGCAGGGAATCGTGTTCATGACGTTTAGATTCAAGATTAATTTCAAGATTATGTCTTCTCAATGACGCACGATTAAACTTAGAAAAAGTAAAATTTTATTTCCTTGTGTACATTAGTTTAAGATATATGTTTTTCTTTTAATTTAATATTGGCATGTTTGCGAAATCCACGTTTGTACAACAATGAGAAATATACCAAACCTACCTGATAAAATATTTCTTCTTCATAGTTGTAGGCGGAGCTTTCTCTAGAAATTAAATAATTTAAATAAAAATTCCTCATCCTCACAGGAATTTGCATTATAAAGATAATGTAGCAGCTATATACAATATTCCAAAGAGCGAAAAAGCAGATTGTTTATTAAGTTTTAAATGATCCCCTGAAAATGGATAAAAAAGCTAGACACTGATATAGACATTCTTCTCGACAGAATCTAGCTTAGATATTTATAAGTCTACCTTCCGTCCTTGCATTGAATAATGCAGTCACATCTGGTCTGGTGCACCTGCTATATATTCAGAGATTCTTAACAACATCCAATAAAGAATCTGCAATGTTATTAGTCCTGACCTGGCATCTCGTCTTCAGTCGCTTTCCCACCGCCCTAATGTAGCTCTCCTGTACTTTTTCTATAATCATGGTAATTGTTCTGATTAACTTTTCTCTATGCTATTGGGATTTTACTTTTAAATGTTGGTATCTTATAAAGAGATAAATTGTACTTATGACATATTAGGACTACATAGAGACTTTGAGGTATTATGGTGACTGTAGTAAGAATAGCACGTAAGAATGTGCTGTTTTGGTGTAAGGAATACTGTGGTATGTTTAGGCCAGTAATCCTGGCAAGTTTAAGATAAGACAGATTGAAAACTAGACATTCCCTACCGCTTTTGGCCTTGTGCCACATTTTTGCATCAAAAGAAAATAAATATTACTTTCCTCTTTGATATCTGGATTTGATGAATTTAAGCGTAGTATTATGTTATCATCAGTTTACAGCTGGAATGACTAGATATAACCGTAAGTTCTATGCTAACAGTTTCTTCTGTTTCACTGCTCAATTATAGATCTATCCCCAGGTTCCTTGTTTCGCAGTCAATTTTGATCTTCAAAAATTTAAATGCAATGTCAATCGCTATCTCATTTCTTCTTAATTATTGACCTGTTAATTGTTCCCTATCCTTAATAGTTTTTTCTTATATTCTCTAACACTCATTTCTTTCTATGCACCGTGTCCTTTCAAGACGTAGGCGATCATATCTCTCTACCTCCCTCTATGCCTTGCAGCTCTCAAAAGTTCCTTTAATCTGCCACCTTCTTCAGAACACGTTCTGTCATCCTTATGCTCAAGGCCGGCAGATATGTCATGCGTTGTTTTCCTTTGTCTTTCTTTCCCTCTATTCGATCCATGAATATTCATGATTCTCCATGCCCTCCTTCCTCATTAGGTCTCCCAGGAATTTCAGCTGCCTCTTCCCGATGTTAAGTTTAATTCTCCTGCTTCTCTGACCTCATCGTTGCTCAAACGCTCGGTCTATATCCTTAGCATCCTTCTGTAGAACTACATCTCCGTCGCCTCGAGTCTCTTCTTCATCTTTGAGGAAATTGTTCAGCAGAACGATAGATGTCACGTAACATATCAGTATTCTTCGTTACCAAAGAAATCCTCCTGTCTCGCAATACTCTGCCAAGCTTTGCCATTCCAATACGTCTACGGATCTCAGTGTCGCATTTACCGTCCTCTGTCAAAACGCTTCCCAGATATTTAAACTTTCGCGTCTGATTGATTCTACTGTTCCCGACCTGCAAATCGCATTTCGGACTCATCCTTTTACTAATGACCATGCATTCTGTCTTCCTGTAGTTTGTTCTTAGTTCCTTCTTCCAACTCTTCGTCGCTACCTTCTGGATATTCTACTTTGGGAATCACGTATGTCACACGCTGCTTTCCTTTGTCTCTCTTTCATTCTATTTGACCCGTGAGTATCAGATTCTCCAGGCCCCACTACCTCATTATGCGTTCCAGAAACTTCAGTTGCCTCTTTCTGATGTTGTTCATAAGCCTTCTCCTTGTTTGTATCCTATCTAAGACCTCGTCGTTGCTCACATGCTCGGACCATGATATCCTTAGAATCCTTCTGTAGAACCACATAAAAGTTCAGTATTCTTTTCTTTGTTACCAAAGAAATTCTCCTCTCTCGAAATACTTTGCACAGCTTTTGGAATGTGTTCTTATATATGTCTACGGATCTCAGTGTCGCACTTACCGTCCTCTGTCAAGATGCTTCCCAGATATGTAAAATTTTGCGTCTGCTTGATTCTAGTGTTCCCTATCTGCAAATCGTATTTCAGGCTTATTCTTTTACTGATCAGCATGCATTCTGTCTTATTGTAGTTTATGCTTAGTCCTTTCTTCTCACTCTCTGTCGGTACCTTCTGTAGAATATTTTGTAATTTTTCTTCCGTGTCTGCTATCAGTATTGTGTCGTCTGCGTATCTTATGTTGTTAAGATTGTGGCCGCCAATGCTGAATAATTGTAGGGTTTCCAAAAACGCCCAGTAATTGCATTCGTCCTCGTGGTTTTATTTGCCTTGTTCGGGGTGAAATGAGTTTGTTTAGAAAATAGTTTCAATATCTGTCTATATTTCTGAGATGAGGTATTATGTACACTATTTCCATTATTCGGACTATTGTCCTCATCATTGTCGCCATATTTATTACAATGTTTCGGTCGTTATACACTCCGGCCTTCTTCAGGTGGTTGGAATGTCAAACTGAACCCTTTATTTCGCTCACTGGAGTAGACTGTTCTAGTTCTACGTGACCTGTCTAATCGATGTCAGTTATCAGTTATCTCCTGCTTAATTCCCCTCTTCAAGTTCTCTACCACCTTAACAAGTTATTGAACTCACAATCTTTGGGTCCTCTCACTGGATCTAACTAACGCCTTTTCCACTGTGGCATGTATCCTTGATGTTAAGGCAGTAGAAAAATTGAAGAGGGAAATTAACAGGAGATAACTGATAACTGACATCCATTAGACATGGCACGTGGAACTAGAACAGTCTACCCCAGTGAGTGAAATAAAGGGTTCAGTTCGACATTCCACCCATCTGAAGAAGGCCGGAGCGTACAACGGTCGAAACGTTGTAATAAATATGACGACAAAGATGAGGACAATAGTCCGAATAATGTAAATAGTGTAGTTTCAATATATATATATATATATATATATATATATATATATATATATATATATATATATATAAACGGTTAATACTTTCACAAAAATAGCAAAACGTATTTTTTTAAATAAATTTTTGATATTATGTTGTAAACTATGTTGATTCTTGAACTTCTGAAAAAAAAATTCTTGCACTGGCAAAAGATTTTCCTCATAAATCATTTTACCGAAAAATTTTGATCAAAAAGCTATCTAATATGTTGAAAATAAACTCTACAAGAAAGCGTTAACAATGTTAACATAAGGAAATATCTTTAAAATATATTTTTGTAGACACATCAAATGTCTTTAAATATTTATTTTCGTCACTATATTAATTTCTTTTATGAAAAGAAGAGTCAGCATTTTAGAGACTTCAGACAAATAGATATTTCCTTATTGAGTATTTATATCGAATTCCCGCAAGGTTGGAAACAGAGAAAAAATATAACAGTCGAGAAACTAAACAACAACAATAAAAATCAATTTTATTAATTCCATAGACATATTAAAATTTGTTAGCATTTTATCTAATTTAAAATTAATTTCCATTTAATTACGCTATTTTCACATGAGTTAACTTCGATTTAAAATGCATCATTTGCAATTAATATATTTAGGCCACTTCGAAACCCAACCGGATAACAATGAAAATGTAGACGGTCCTATGAACCTCAATGTAACCGGACCACTAACACTGCAGAAGACATATCAAGACAACGGTATTAAGAAATCTAGACATAATCTAGCTCAGAGCTAAAACTATCAGGGAAACATTGAGAAATGATTTCGCTACCATTGCCTGATATTACAATTTTCTGACCTTCTTATTATTCTGCTTATCCCTCACCAGTTAGTTCGTTCGAACGTTACGCCATACCAATAAGTCATATATTATGTAATATTCCGTTTTGACTGCGGGGAAAGACGGAGATGACATTATCAGAGTAGCTACTTGAATTCACTAATAAAATTAGTGAAAAAATAAAAAATGAAAGAAAGAAGGAAAGATAGAAATCTTAAATCTCAGTAGCTACCATTGCCGTTTTTTATAGAAACTAGAACATCAAATATATATACATGTATATAAAACATCAAAAAATAATATTGATTAGAAATAATTAAAAAAAAAATACTTTTCAAAATAGTCATTATTTTTCTACTCGTGAAATGTAAAATTAAAACAGTAAGTGTCTTCTTACGGCTAATAATAAAAACTTTAACGGCTAAGTGTTGTAAAATATACCTCTGCAAATGTAATGTATGTAAGCAATTCAACGTAATAAAATGTAGTGAGTTTAATTTTAACAGATCCCCAAATAGGGGTTCACGGCAGGTAATGGGTTAAAAGTTTGTTTCAGAAAAAGTCAGTTCCAAATATTTTCATTTGTACCCCGTTACTTCTTTAATTACCGACCGGTATTCACATATTTTTATTGTTATTGCAATATTTTATTAAGTTTGTCAAACTGAAATATTTGACAATTCTACCGATATTTTATTGTCGTAGACCGTGGCAGGAACTTATTGAACCATTAACTTAAGAATTAAGAGTCCCCTGAAAATTCAAATAGGAAAACTGAGAGATTTTCAAGGATCTTTCTAGTCACAAAAATAGTCTAATATTAAAAGCTGTTAAGTGTCAAAACGCCTATATAGCATTTCACACGGCGCTTAACATTACATGTAAGAATCATTGAATACATTATATTAGATCTAAACGCGTTACAACGAAAGGGAAAATATATATTTGAAAATAATGATCACTTGTAGAATGTTCCGAGGCATTAGATAAAATCAAACTTTAGAAAATATTAAAGTCAAAAAACTGGCCCAGGTTGGCAAACTTCTGGTCACCTTTCTTTAAGTTGTTATATGGGGGGGATGGTGCGTGGACACGGAAAACAGGCGCAAGTTTTAGAAGGCTCAATAGGCGACAACACGCCCGGTGAGGTATCCGGTACGTGGCGATGAAATTTGCGTCCACCGGTTGACATGAGTCCTCTCGATTTCGTTAATTCTTCTAAACGATACCGTGGCGAGAGTCCAACATGAGATGAACCGAAAACAAAGAAAAGCGAGTTGCCTGTCGTTGATGTCGTCTATGCTTTGAGGTTTGAATTATTGAAGCAGGAGGCGACAAGAACCACAGGAAAACGTATTATTATTACTATGATTATGATTATTGAAAAAAAAACAACAAAAAGCAAAAAAAACAAAAAAACAAAACAGCTGTATGCCAAATAGGCAAAACTAGGGCAAAATATTCTTTTTATGTATCGTGTCCCTTCAGGACGTAGGCGATCCTATATATATTCTCGTCCCTTGTAGCTTTTTACATGTTTTGTCTTTTTGTTATTTCTCCCATACACTATTCCTCCATGCATTTACTCAAGCACATCAAGTTACGCGCTGTTTTCCCCTATCCTTCTTTCTTTCATCTTCAGTCAGTACCGTGAGTATCAAATTTTCCAAGCCCTCCTTCCTCATTACGTACGCCAGACATTTCAACTGCCTCTTTCTGATGTTAAGTATAAGTTTTCCTTAGGTTTCTATTTTCTTCAAAACATCCTCCTTGCTCACATGATCGGTCCAGGGTATCCTTCTGTAGAACCACATTTCAGTTGCTTAGAGTCTGTTTTTCATCTTTGAGGAGATTGTCCATCATTCACTGCCATACAGGAGGACAGATATCACGTAACAGTTCAATACACTTTTATTTATTTCTAAAGAAATTGTTGTGTCTCGTAATACACTGCTTAGGTTTTTGAATGCACCTTTGTCTATCCCAGTATGTAATCAGATCTGTATCAGTGTCTCACATTATGCCGTCTATTAGAACACATCCAAATATTTAATGTGTATTTGTTTGGTTTTAATATCCCTGATGTGTAATTTGCATTTTGGGCTGATAAACATACATTCGGTCTTCTTGTCGTTAATCCTTTCTTCGCACTTTCCTTCGCTACCTTCTGTAGAGGCTTTCTGTCTCTGCTACTTTTGTGATGTCAATGAACACTCGTTGTCACTTTTGTAATGTCAACGAATATTCTCTGTCACCCTCTTAATGCTCGTTGTAGTTCAGATTTTATAATCGCAGATACAAATATTTAAAGCCGCTGAACATTACTGGCAACAGACACCTTCGAATAGCACTTGCACTAATAGTACATACTCGATAATACTCGCTTGAATACTAACCGCCGAATATTAGTCCATACGCGAACAAAATAGAGCAATAGTATAGTGAATAGGGTAAAAATATAGTGGTCTCTATAGTAATAGAGGATAGAATAGAAATGGTGGACAATTGGACGCCAATCTATTACCTACTGATGCGTTTCCTATATGGTCAGCTGGTCTACTTAATTCAATAATGGGATCGCTTGTGTTTGCTGAGTGACGATCTATGTTCAAACTCAAGTATCGGAAGCGACACTTTATTGCTATATAACAGCTACGAAGAATAATATATCTGTTATGAAATACAAATCGTTATGACATTAGAATTGACTAGCAAATCTTTGTTATTGAACATATCTTAAGTCACCAAGTCAAAATTTCACAACATGATACCACATCCAAACTATTAAGAACAAAAGACATAAGAGCCATTCTTGATGTGGCATCAGAGTATTTATTATTTTTTTTTTCTTTGATTTCTGGCATTTACACATTTCTTTCCGGGTCCCGCCCAGGGACCTAAGGTTAGAAATGGCATCATGACACTTTCCAATGACAAAAAAAAGTACATAGATAAAGCCCTTCGTAAATTGTGGGCTGTACATGGCAGAACAATTTTTTGTATCTCCTTGAGGCATGGACTTCCAGGATTCCCTTCAATTAGTCTACTGCAATCTTTTCCAACCAGTCCTAGGGCTCCAACTACAACAGGGATTGTTGATGTTCCCATATGCCACATTTTCGAGATTTCTATTTCAAGGTCCTTGTATTTTGACAGCTTTTTGAATATCTTTGAATATCTTATTATTATTATTATTAAACAAAGTGATTGACGCAACACTTCCAATATATTTCAACACTTATGAGAAAAGCGCGATTTAAGAAAGGAGAAAAAGAAAAAAAACACAGTGTTTGACAATGTAAAACAATATTTCAACAGTATGTCTATCTTTTTTAAAAATTATTGTATAAAAATATATAAATCTACTAAAAAATATAAGTCTTTATAAAGACGTTTTTAGTTTTCAAATGAAATAACTCCTGCACTGGTAGTAAACGTTTCAAAACGAATGATACGCCGTCAACATAAAGGCATGCAATTGAAACGTCATAAGGAAACCATAGGAAATCAGTCTGATCGTGATAATAATAAAACTTTGCAAGAATATTGTTGTGTAAAATTATATATATATATATATATATAAAGTGTGTTTAATTAAGACGGAATATATATAAGGTTTTTTAATTAAGTGGGATCAAAATGAGTAGTAAATAAATCAGTGTTGTTGGTGAAAAGTTATTTATTTCTCTATTGGATGATGTTATATAAGTCAGTGCAATTGTGTGCGATAAATAATATCGCCCAAATGTCCGCCAAATCTGAAAGAAAAAGAAAAAATGCCATTAGACGTTTAAAATTAATTCACATTTAAAAGTCGGTCCAAGTTATTGGAACACCATATATATATATATATATATATATATATATATATATATATATATATATATATATATATATATATATATAATAAGGCTTAAAATGGAATATTAGTGTTTAAGCCTTATTATTATATCCTTACTCTGTCCTGGACATTGAGTTCTACCTGGATTCTATCCTCTCGGAATTTTTCATTCAAAAAATATACATGTATGTGTAAGCACCTATGTATATATATTTATATATTTTGCATATGTATGTGTATATTTACCACTAATATTATCACTATATATATATATATATATATAACAAAAGTAAAAACATTTTTGCATTTAAAAATTTTTAAATATTTAGATGGCTACCTGAAAAGTTTAGCTAAATTAATAGAGGGTGCTAAGTGATGTCATTTAATGTCTAATTAACAAAAGTGAGGAATTCGTTTTTAATAATGTAATTAATATTCATATTACTCAGTTTCGAGTTAATTTATAGATTATATATTTTAAATAAAGGCATGTTATGAATTCAACCGATTTATTCTAATATTTTTAAATTTTTTATAGTCATGTATGTTGGCTTGAGAAATTGTTAATTCGTTGAGGATTGGCTATATTGGAAAAGATTCGGGGCCCATGTTTTATATTTTGATAAAATTCGATAGCGGCATTTCAAGAATATTCCGTTCCATTAAGTTAGTTTCTCTTTTAACTAGTTTGGTATACTTTACATCTAACTTGAGGTTGAATTTATTTCTGTTTATTTCTATATATGACTAACGAATGTGATAAATTGTTTTGTATTAGATATTTTTTGTGTTCATAGAAACTTTTTTAAAAAATTCTGCAAGTTTTCTTAATGTATTGTAAGGATCAGTTGTGACAGTTTATTTTATATATACCTGCTTCTGAATTATTATTGTTATGGGTATCTTTGGTTCTGTTTGTAGTCATGATAGGTTGGGTGTGGTTCTAATTGTTTTGATGATGTTAAATTGGATAAATTACATTTAACCCTAGAACACTAAGCACCAATTAAACTTACACCACTACTAACAATGGGTATATCACACCCGATTTTCAAAATATCAAATATCTATCTATCTATCTATCTATCTATCTATCTATCTATCTATCTATATATATATATATATATATATATATATATATATATATATATATATTAAATATAAATCTTTATTTGAAATATTTTACATACAGGCACTTCAAACTTTGTACTTTGAGATAACCTTAATAGGAACTGAAAAACATATTATTTAGGTAAGAAAATCAGGTACTGAAAATTGTAATTAAATATAGGAAAATTTCCACTGGGTACTATATACCCATGGTTAGTGTTCTAGGGTTAATAGTACATGCTAAGGAGTTAGCTTTGAAATCATCATCATAATCATCATCATCATCATCATCATCAGTGTGTGTACTGAGAGTCATTTAGCATACGACCAACCCTCCACCGTAGAAATATTCATTCGTGCCCCACCACTTATGGCAAGTAGGTCGGGCGGAGCCTATCCCTCTCCAGCTCAAACGAAAGTCAATGTCAATGATTTCCGCCGTGAGAGATACGTGGCCTTTGATTATAATGCGATGGCCGGTTGGATACACATCTACACAGCTTACCCCAGCCTATGGGGCTGTTGACTCTACAAGACATCCGGCCATGGACAGATCATGTTTCTAATCCGGCTGAGTGTCTCTGTCACCCTCATCCCCAAAAAAGCGAGGTATGGGAACCGGCTTTGTTGCCGATGACCAAACCACGTGGCAAGTAGTACTTGGTAACATAGTCTCGGCAGCACTCGTAGAATGGTCTACCAATTATTACTTCCACTTACCCACAGTGAAGCATTAAAATCCCTCCATCAGTGAAGCAGAAATCCCTTCTGGTTTAACTGATAACTGATAATATCATTTTCCATCTAGAATGCATCATTCTCTCGACGAAGAATAAAGGGATTATTTCCGTATACAATAATCGGCAGAAATTTTCTTTCTTTGCCGAATTGTTACATCTCTTGAGAAATAGGGACTGTACTTTAACGCGAAATGCAGTCCTTATCCCCTAACGTAAAAAGCGATGCCAACACTTAAAGCATGTCTGTCTTTATAGAGAGTTTTTTTTATGTATCTGGTGGAATATGTCAAGTATTGATTACTATGCGTTTCAATGCAGCCATCAACATACATTCCTATTGTCGAAATCTCAGTTGTGTCACTGATGCATTATATGAAGCAATGTGTGAACTTCGTGAATAGAATATCTTTTTCAGAGAGTCTGCAAAGCGAAAGAAGCCTAAAAGAAAACTGACTTGAGTAATCTTAGTCCAATCTCTGTATTCCCTTTATGAAACACGAATATTTCATTTTTTTTTTCGACAGAAACGAATCTTCACAAGAAATAATCATAATTATCGAATAAGGACTAAACATTTTCTTCTTCAGGAAATTAGCGTTCATGGCTCTCCACAATTTCTTGTCTTTTGCAGCTTTTAGTTGGGTCTTTTTTTTTCTTTAACATATCAACGTCTTTTTCTTTAACATATCAATGATTTAATGCCGAAATATATATTTAAGAGTTAATAATGGTTTAATGATACAAGATTTACTAATTAACGCCTTGCACATAAGATGTGGATTCGTATCTTTCCTAATAGTATTTGAATATAACGTATTCAATTGGAACTCGAATCTACGATTAAAAATTCCGAGCCATTAACCGTTACACCAGCAGCACATCCAAGCTTACAGAATCTGGTATTACCAAGCGGTCACCCATCTAAGTATTGACCAGGCTCGATGTTGCTTAACTTCGGTTCGGTACGGGAACCGGGGTCTCAACGGGATGCGCCCGTAAGTCCTTAGGTTTTAGAAAATTTTATCTATTCGCTATCTTTCGTAAACCCTGTTTTGTCATCCATTTATAAAATCCCGTAAGGTAAATTATGCGCTTTTTTTCCTTTTTCCATCTTGCTTTCAATATCTCCAGTAAGTGTTAAATTTTCCAAGCCTTCTTTCATCATTATGGGTACTAGAATTTTTTGTTTCCGTTTTCTTTAAAATTTCGTCATTGGTCACATACTGACTCCTGGGGATTCTCAGCATCCTTCTGTAGAACCAAATCTTTACTACTTCATGTTTTTTTTTTATTAATTAGTGATGAGATTGTCCAACATTCAGTTCCCTATAAGAAGACCGATATTAGATTCTCAATTCAGTGGCGTTTTCTTTGTTTCTAACGAAATGTTCAATAGCTGTCTATTTCTAAGATGAGGTATTGTAATTTTTTACATTATTTACATTGTTCGGACAGTTGTCCTGATCTTTAGTGTCATATTCAAGACGTTTCAGCCGTTTTAAACTCCGGCCTTCTTCAAGTGACTGAAATTTCGAACTGAACCCTTGATATCGCAAACCGGGTTAGATTGTTCTAGTTCCACGTGTCATGCCTCTTCCAGGTGTCTCAGTTATTTCCCTTTAACTCAACTCCGCAAGTTTTTGTTCAGCACTGCCGTAGCCAAGTCCTGAACTCACAACACATGGCCCCGTTGATAAAAACGTTGTGAATTCAGTACCTTACTATATTAGTTAATTCATATTCTTCAGTATATTTTTCCTTCAATGTGTAAAAAAAAAAAAAAAAAAAAAAAAATCCTTAGATATAACATTTCATATAGAGTGAAACCTCGGGTCACGATCGCCTCTTATCAAGAACAAATCAGTTAAGGAACAAAACTAGCGAACCCCAAAACGGATCAAGTGAAGAATACGCAATTCGGATGATGCTACAAACAGAGGAAGAGAAGAACTTCGTGAAAGAGAAGTACTTTCTACGGGAAGGAAACTGAAAGAAACTGGTACCAACACCACCCAGACCCAGTTACGGAGATAGGACATGTTACAATTCTATGGGACTACACAATTCACACTGACAGAACAATCAAGGCCAACCGCCCAGATATTGTTATTAAAGACCACAAACAAAAACGGTGCCTCCTTATTGATATGGCAGTCCCTGCTGACTGCAATGTATCTTTGAAGATATTCAAAAAGCTGTCAAAATACAAGGACCTTGAAATAGAGGTCTCGAAAATGTGGCATATGGGAACATCAACAATCCCTGTTGTAGTTGGAGCCCTAGGACTGGTTGGAAAAGACTGCAGTAGACTAATTGCAGGGATTCCTGGAAGCCCATGCCTCAAGGAGATACAAAAAATTGTTCTGACAAGTACAGCCCACACTTTACGAAGGGCTCTATCTATGTAATTATTTTATTTTATATATTTTTTTTTTTTTTTTTTGTCAGTGAAAAGTGTCATGATGCCATTCTAACCTATTTCGTACACTGATGTAGAATGTTCCAGTTAAACGTGCCATGTTTCTTCTGGGTGTCTCAATTACCTCCCTTTAATTCAACATTTTTTTTATTCACCACTGCTATAGCCAGGTATTGAAAGTCACTGGATTTAACCAACGCTTTTATCTATTGGGCTATGAACAGATGAGGAATAATATGTATAATGTAAATAATAAAAGTTATAATATATATATATATATATATATATATATATATATATATATATATATATATAATCTATAGATCTTCGAATGGACCATGCTTCCTATGTCTACAGGAGAAAATGGAAATAATTAGGTTCTCAAATAGTGAAATAAGTAAGTTCTCAAATAGTTAAATCAAAGATACGAAACAGCTATAAGTTGTAAGCACATAAAGGAATTAATTTTACAATCTTGCTAAATTTTTTAAACCTAGAATCAATCTTCTTATGTTTATTATCTTTATAAACATTTCATTGTTTTAATCGTTAATTTATCCCAGTTTTAGGCGTTAATTTGGTTAATATTTGTAATTTAGTAGTGGTATCATTAGTCTTGTATTATATTTTTATTTTAATTCTAATTTTAATTTTATTATTGTTGCCTTTATTTTAATTTATTTTAATTTTATTTAATTAATTATTTTTCTCTGGCTTTTTAATAATACTTTATAATTAATATAATATTATAAAAGATTAAAATTTATTTTTTATTCTAATTTATATTGTAATGTTGGTTTTGTTAAGTATTGTATTGCTTCTTAAAGTGTCTTTTCTACATTCTGTTGGTAATTTTGTTTGAATATATGACTTCATATGCAAATTCCATAGAATTGTATGCGACAAAAAACTTTTAATTTTCCTAACATTGTCCTGGTAGCTAAAATTTTGACATCATCACCTCAATAAATATCTATACTGCAAATACCAAAATCTTTGTGTACATCCGCCCCCCCCAAAAAAAATCTAGAAGACCTGAATCTGATCTCTCATCGGTTCTATCTCTAACAGCCCAATGTTAAATTTACTTGAGACATAAATACCACAGAAAAACAAGCAGGTAACTGTTCATCATCAACCAGAAGTCATTGATTTCTCATCGCTCATTATGTAGGGTTGCCCTATCGTAGAGTTACAATGCTTTGAACGACTAACGGGGACCATGTGGAAGTTTAAAATCTATCTTACATATTTATAGGTATACCATTCATTCATGCTTAGAATATTGCTGGTACACTTAGTCCGGTGCCCCTGTTATTCACCTTGTGCTCTTTGAGGAAATCCAAAGAAAAATCAGCAATGTTATTGGTACTGATCTGGCAGCTCTACTCTAGTCACTTTCCCACCGCCGTAATGTCTTTGTATCTTCTATAAATACTTTCATGTTAAATGCTTCGTTATGGTACCTAGAGTTTTTTTTTAAGCGTTGCACTAGACTGGTTTCACGATCCCACCAATTTACAGTTAAGATAAGGCAGTTAAGATAAATTCTATGCTAACAGCTTCTTCTCTCGCACTTCTCGCTTGGGAAACTCTCTTCTGGCTCAATGCTTTTCAGCCAATGTCAATCGCATCTACCCTCCTCGTAATGACTCTCTTCTCTTTCTGCTCATTATTATTGTTTCTGTTCCTAATTCATTCACACTTTGTGACTCGTTGTGTCTTAGTGGCTTTTGCTTTGGGTGATTCCAATTTAAAAAAAAAATGTATATGAACCACCGTTAGAGATTCTATAAAAATGGTCGCCTCCCTATACTAATGCAGAAAGTACTTAACCCCAACTAACATGATCTATGTTTATAATAATCAAATCAAAATAAAATAGAGTATTGTTGCCATATTTGAGCTGGAGCTGACTAATCCTCATTTCAAAGCTTTGGCAGCGCTCAAAAGCTTCAACTGACTCGTGTGTATGATATATTATTTCTACGCCCATCCCACTGAGACGCTTTTCCCAGAAACGTAACGTTATAAAACTCTATCGCTATTTCCACGGGAGATGTCCTGGCGCACTACATTCTTTAGGTCAACCAGTTCAGACCTTTACATCTAAGACACGTCTTGACACAGGGTCGAATTATCCCCTTTCCATTTGTTTTCAATTGCTCAGAAGGAAGTTCAATTTTGACAACTTCTACCCAGGAGAAATTACTTTGTAAATCATTGCAATTCTAACCTCTTTCCGTCCTGGGTATGACGATAAACTACATCCGCGCCCAGGGTAAGACGATAAACTACGTCCAATAGCAAGGCCTCTGATCAGCGTGGAACCTCCTCTTAATTGCTGGTGTCCCCAGGTCTACCCTGACCCGGGGTGGTAGCACCTGTTAGTGTCCCAGCTATGGGCAAATACTTAACCCAGAAACTGTGTTAAAAAGCATTATAAAAGTATAAAAACAGGTTTTAATAGCAGAAATACTTTGTAAAAATTATTACCAGAAATAGATTTTGAAAAAAAAAATATTACCGGCTATAGGTTTTTGAAAAAAAAATAATATCACCAGCTATATATTTTTGAGGAAAAAATATTACCAGCTATACGTTTTTGAAAACAAATAATATTACCAGCTATATATTTTTGAGGAAAAAAAAATATTAACAAAAATAGATGACAAAACAAAAATATTATCAGGAAAATAGTCGTCGGCAATAAATGACTCATTGAAGTTGATATGCCGTAAAACAAACCAAACCAATCTAACCCCTTAAAGAGTCAACCGTTATTTATTCTCATATTCTCATAATATGCACTTCTTACCACCTCTTTGAAAGCCCCTACCAGACGATCTCGTTAAGGAAGGCATTGCGTCCTGTCTGTATTTCTTAGTGTGAACTGCGAGGGTTGATCAATGCTACATGTATATTAAATTTGGAAATCGGAGAAAAGTAGGTGATACCCTGTGAAGATCGAACATAATGCAATATTATTTTATATTTATTATGCAAGACCTTAAAGACCCCCCTCTTGTAATTCTCTTTACTATTTTCTATCCACCCATGAGAGACGATGTATATTTAAAGGATTTTTTTTTAAATATTTAATTTCGTATCTATTTTCTTTGAATATACGCTCTTTTAGCACTATTTACGAAAGATAATCTTCTCTAAACACAATTTTGTTGTTTTCCAGCTGAAGATAATATATCTGCTTTGTAAATTATATAGTTATACCTTCAGGTGAGTTACAAATAACCCTGTTATTGGCCAAAGTATAAATTGATTTTTAAAGAAAGTTTTGTGAAATCTTTGCCGGAAGCAATGTGTTATATATATATATATATATATATATATATATATATATATATATATATATATTAACTTGTGCTTTCATTTATTTAATCTAATCATGATGATTTCATCCATCTTTTTTTCTGTTCGTTCCGAATTCTACTGATATATTTTTAAGGGCAAACTTAGTTAAGAGCAGGAGCAGGTGCTTTATACTAAATTGATTTTAAAGTATAGAATATGTAACTTTATATTTGTCTATTGTGCGAGAAAGTTCCTAGCGCTATTTAAAAAAAAAGACAGCAAAAGAACAAACTCGAAACTGATACTGAAAAGGAAAAAAACTAACAGGCTGAAAACTTTTTCGTTCACACACACACACACACACACACACACACACACACACACACACAATCTGTAATTTTCATTATCTGTCTATATTTCTGAGATGAGGTATTATGTACACTATTTACATTATTCGGACTATTGTCCTCATCTTTATCACAACGTTTCGGCCGTTGTGATAAAGACGAGACCTACTTCAGGTGATTGGAATGTTGATCTGAACTCTTTATTTCGCTCACTGGGGTAGACTCTTCTAGTTCTACGTGCCATGTCTAATGTATGTCAGTTATCTCCTGTTAATTCCACTCTCAACGTTCTGCACCACCTTAACTAGGTATTGAACTCACACTCTTTGGTTTCTGTCACTGGATCTAACTAACGCCTTTATCCACCGTGACATATGTCATTGAAATAGTGTAAATTTCATGTTTTTTTAAGCATTTCACCCCAAGCAAGGCGGGAAGCCACTAGCACGCAAGGGGTTACAGAAGATTTGGAGCGAGAGCAGATAGCGGTGATAGAGGAAAGGATGAGGAGAAGGATAGTGAATCGATCAAGGCAACTGGAGATGTCGATTGACATTACATTTGAATAGTTGGAGATTAAAGCTATCAGGGAAACAGGAAAAGGGAAGGGAGTTCCACAGTCGAGAGATGCGAGATATGAAGCTATTGGGGTAGAAGAGACGGCTAAATTTAACAGTTTCAATATTGAAAGGGTGAGAGAGGGATGTCAGCCTCGTAGGGCGCTTGAATTCATGAAGTCTGGGAACCAGCGAAAGCAGCTCATCGGAGCAAGTGACATGAAAGTATTTGTAAAAAAGGTAGTGAGAGCACGTCTGTGAAAGAGCGACTGCAGACGATATGTCAGATCAGAGCCAATTATATTGCATATCCGTCTCTGGATCTTATCAAGAACCCCGAGGCAAACAGAAGAGCCTCCAGACCATATATGGCAGCAATACTCCATGCAAGGGCGAATGGTTGATTTTTAGATTTGAAGGATCGATTACGGGGAGAACAATTTTCTGGCGCGACACAGGGAGCCAACTTTCCTTGCGCTGGAAGAAGCAATTGACTGAATGTATTTGTTCCATATCTGGTCAGCAGACAATGTGAGACCGAGCAGAGGTGCTCTCGAGTAGTTGAGCGTCAGACATTCTAATGGGGGACAGGGAAGGATCTCTGTGGTGATTAATAGAGTGTTGTTTTGTTTTTGAGGCATTAAAGTTAACCGGCCAATTCCTGCCCCAGTTCACAACCGATTGGAGGTCCTTTTTGAGATGAACGGCCAGGTTAGTTTTGTCAGCGACATTAGATTTCTTTTTGAGGCAGGAGTAAATTGTAGTGTTGTCCGCGTAGATGCCTACTTGGGAATCTATGGCGTCAAGAAGGTCATTGATGAAGATAAGGAACAGAGTAGGGCTTAGGATGGAGCCTTGCCACCTGAGTTCGTAGGATAGGAGCTGGAGGAGAATCAGTTTAGAACGATATTCAATTCACTGTTTGTCAGGAATGACTGTATTAAGTCAAAAAATCGACCTGTAATACCATAACCCTGGAGCTTGCGAAGAAGGCCGGCATGCCAAACCCTATCAAACGCCTTGGAGATGTCTAGAGTCAGAGCAAGAGCTTCTCCGTTATTTTGAAGAGCTTGGTAGACAATTTCAGTGATGGGCGTAAGCACATCAGCTGTAGATCGGGCAAAGCGAAAACCATATTGCTTGTGTGAGAGCAGCTGTCGCACAATCCATGAATTTTGCTTCTGTGAGTCTCCTTCAAGAGGTTCCAACCTCAATTTTGACACACGATTAGAGAAATCTTACAAGTGTCTTAATCGTTTGTCATTCATTTTCCTGTTTGTGGAAAACGTGACAATTTCTTTTTTTAATTTTCCTGAAAACCGGGTGTCGAATATAAACTGAATATTCAATACGGCTAACCTTTACTGTTTCATATAAAACAAACCCAGTAAAGGCGTTTTTCTTTCATGGGCGATGGATTTTTCTTTGTAGCAAACGAAATAAGAATATATGGGGGTTACATCTAATAGCTTAGCCAGTTTAGCCTTATAAATCTCTGTGAACGGAGTCTCTAGATTCCTATCAGTTCCCTTATAGAATACTAAATAAATAAAAAAATCAGCACTTTCGCTATAATATATACTTATGCTTTTCAAACTGCCTTCTTCTCATGTGTGCTTACAAATGATACTATTGTAGTTACGTGATCCTTGGTTGAGCTTGGTTGCGCCAGTTTTCTTGCTGCTGTTACAGTGTAAACATATCCTCTCCGCTAGCAGTATGCACAAAGGAGGAATAAAGAGCAGTGATCTGATTTATCTATTCGGAAGATGTGTCTGAGAATGAAATTCATCAGAGGGTTTTAACACAATATGGCGGCAGTGAACCACCGCATAGAAGTGTATATGAAGGAAGCAAAAGTTTAAAAGTGGCCGGCGAAGCATGACGCATGAAGCAGCAGAACGCTCGTCAACTTTCCACCACTGACGAGAAGATTTACCAACTTCGAAAGAGGGTAATGATGAAACGGCGTGTGATCATCCATTAGGTAGAATGTATTCTGAACTGTAAACATGGTTGTGCCTATCGACTTACATAATGTCTGTGCGAGATAGGCGAAAAGAGTGTACCGTGTATCACAAAGGGAAATGTGTTCAATCTGATAACTTTTAATTGACCGTTAAAAAAATGAAGGCGAAGAATTTCGGATCAGAATCGTCGCACAAGAGTAAACGTGAGTCCCGCTCTATAAGCCAAAAGACAGAGTATGGAGTGGAATTATCCTAGCTCGTCAGCGAGAAAGAAATTCAAAACACAATCTTCGGCGAGAAAGGCGATGCTAAACATTTTTGCGACTCAAAACTGTTTATATTCATCAATACTGCCAGATACAGTGATTTCCTGGCCAACAATCTGAATCCAGCAATTCGCACCAAACACCGAAGCCTATTTTCGAAGAAATGTTTGCTGTTGCATGGCAACGCACGACCAAATACAGCCGGCTAAACCACTGAAACCCTTAACCAAATGGAAACAACCTGTCTAGAGCCCAGATCTGGCCCCTTCTGATTATCGCCTCGTTGGACCGCTCAAGGATGCTTTACGAGGTCGTCGATTTCTTATGAATAAAGTCAAGGATGCGATGCATAAATTGTTGCTCAATCAGCCGAAAGCTTTGTTCTTGGGGGGGAATACATAAGATTGTGAACCGCTGCCTCGAAAAAAAATAGAGACTATGTATAAATATTATGCACTTCTTTAAACCTGGTTTTGTTTAAATAAATTGAGGAAAGAGAGTCGGCATAATTTTTGATTTTTTCCTTGTAATATCGATATCTCTTTGTACTTCAATGAGTTGTAATAACAAGTCTATCGCGCTAGAGAATTTAGGACTAAATAGTGAGCTGCTCCCTCACTAATTAGTCTTAACTAATCTAGGGCGATTAGCTTGCTCACCTCAGTAAAAGACCCGTTGCAATTGTTTCCATCAGGGAAAGCCTCCTCCGTGGACTTTGATATGTTTAGGAAACTGTGCCAAGCGATGTGGTCTCTTCGCTTCATTGGCTGCATACATAAGCAATGGAGGACAATTTGCCTCATTATGCTAAATGGCCCTTAAACTCTTAAGAATAATAATCCACCATTGGTTATGTTTTGTTTGTAATTCTACTGGTTATTTAGTCACATTCACCAGCAGAAAAGGCAAATGGATTCACCGCTTACTCGCCGTTTACCCAATATTCGGTATAAAATAATGGGTTACAGAATAAATTGGTTTATTAAAATTTTTAACCAGTGTGCATAAAGAAATGTTGCAGTGAATTCAATTGCCTGAAGAGCTAGGCTCCCCATGGCCTTGACCATGGAAGAAACATTGTGATACAAGATATTGGTCAATAAGAAATTATTATTATTATTATTATTATTATTGTAGAATTATTTATTTGCATTAAATTAGTTTTCATTTAAAAATAAATCTTAATTATATAATATTTCTTTGATTATTAAAACCTCAAAATTATTATTAGTGAAAAACAGAATATTGTTGTCTTATGTCAAATAGCTATTAAAGGGTCCACCAAGAAAAAATAAAAGGGAAAAGGGGTCTATGGGTAAAAAAAAGGTTGATAATCACTGGTTTAGAGAGAACAGGAGCCAGTCTGTGAGCACACTTCTCAAGGACGATTACAGGGATACCATCAAGTCCACATGCTTTTTAGAGATGATAGCAGATATCATAGAAGGGGTTATATGCATATTACTCAACAGAGATTGACTTCTAGGTAGGAAGTTATGCAGTAAAACTCCAGATGAGTCAAGAGGAGAGTTTCAGGAGAATTTACAGGTGAAACATTTAGCTTTATCAGCAGAAGATGTTAACAACTCAAATTGAGTAAAGAAAGGAGGAATAGAAAATCTTACACTTATTTAATACACTATTATAACAAGGCACATTAAGGTGGTTGGAAACTGATGCGAGGGTCAGGACTAACATTACAGCTTTTCTTTTTGTAATCGGAGAGCAGAGTTCGAATTCCAGCCGGATCCATTGTATTCACTTACGTGCTAATAACCTTGGGAATGATATGAATCCTGTTCTTCCTCCTTAGCTATGGGTAAAATAGCAGTACAGACTGGGTTGTAGAGCCTTAGGTGGCAATCGGTCTACGAGAAGCAGAAACTCTGAATTCAAAACAGGCCTCGAGAATGTTGGGCTCCATTAGGCTATCTTGTCTAGGAAGCGCCACTTCTACTGCATCTGTGATACATGTGATGACCCTACCACCCTAAGTATCACGGGATAAAAAAATATTAATTCAAGTATTTTCCTGAGTTTTTAGTGCTTCTTTATGTTAATTCCTTTTATTTATTTATTTTTTTCATCAGAGAACGATACGAGCATTCGATGAATTCTTCGATGGATACGTTGATATCTTGAACTGCAACAGCTCACAAGAATTATTGCAGGATTCGAAAACAGCCTGTATAATCGGGAGCGGATCACTTGCTGCATCGCATTTGTAACATGAAAACCGACATTTTCATTTCAATTTAAAACAAAGACCTAATGTGTTATAGGAATTGAAACATACTGGGAAGACTTTAGTGTGAAGAAATGGGAAGAAAAGATAATAAAAGAACAGGTTTCAGGAAGGCATTAGGTAGCGATTGGCATTTCATTTAAATGTTTGAAGATTGTAGGTTCCAGGCAAGGAAGAAGTCGGGAGGGAATTCTTTCTTTGGTTGATTTTATTTAGTGGCATAACATCATCTCTATGGGTTATTTAATGCCGAAATCTAAATATTTTGAACACAATTGTATGACTTCGACTACATATATATTGGCCATTTTATAATAAAATGTATTGTTGGTAATTCTACTATAAAATACTTTGCTGGCTATTTATATGTTTTCATGAGCAGACAGACAGTTTCGCAGCTCATCATTGTGGCTAGACAGCAGATTGCTTCAAACCAGGATCGAAAACCGACTGATTTGGCATCAGTCAGAAAATTTCCCTCTAAGCCATCGGCGCTGGTGGGGAAGGTAGGTGAATTTTTACGTACTTACTCTGTGATTAAGAACATCAATGCAATGCATGACAATAGACAATTCAGAGAAGAGCTTTGTAATATTAGTAATAAGAGTCAAATTCACACTTATCTTCCAATAATGCACAACCGAAGTTAAGTTTCTTTTGGGTAAGCATATATATATATATATATATATATATATATATATATATATATATATTCTCCCCTCCCATTTCAATATATCACTTCCGTTAAGTTAACCGTCTAAATAGGTCAAGGTCTGGTCACTCCTCCTCCCCCAATACAAAGTATGCTTGAGAGAGATATGAAATTAATCCCTCCCTAAACTCTACCATGTCTCTTTAACTACTCCTTTTACACTCTCTGTTAAATTACAAAAACTTACACTACTCATTAGTTTTAATTTCATTTTTCGTTTCATTTAATTTTTGGAAGTGCTATCTGATGATACGGCATCCTTTAAAAGGGCTCTGGTGAAATAAATTATTATAATGGAACCTTAAAGTAGTCTGTTTTCCTTTTAAATATTACCTCTGGATTTACATTGAGATCTCAGGATTTGATCCTCCTTGGGATTACCCATACGGATTACCAAGTTCTTCATAACGTGCAGCCATCCGGGGTCAGGGTGGACCTGGGAACAACAGGTAAGACTCCTCATAACCTTCAATCTTCCGATCACAGATCTTGATGTCAGATGTAGTTTATCATCATACCCATGACTGGCGAGAACTTCAAGAAAATAAACTATTCGAATATAGCTATTATAGTTCAAAAGTAAAATGGTGTGACCTAGTTGCTAATTCCTACAGTCCAGGTAGCAAGAAAGTCTCGGCCCGGTCGCTAGGATCAAAGTGTAGTATCTGCGCTTTGTGAGCTTCCGGGCTGGCTTCTGTCGAACTCTCTAATGCAGAGAGGAACTCGGACGAAGCTTTGCCGAAGGGCATGGTTGCGTTCGGGGAGGTAGACAGGACCTGAACCCGTCTAGGCGGGTTCAAAGGTCATATTTTTGGCCGAGCCTACGGGCTCGCGGGCTACCCACATTAAACCGGCCTTCTGCCACATTTAATCCTCGTGGGTGGATTAATAAATACCAAGAAAGCTAATCAGAACAGTTGCCATGGAAATATTTATATTAGGTTGGTGCAAAAATAATGAAGTAATAATGTCGTTTTTTGACGTTAAAAACTACGTCAAAAAACGACATTGTTATGTCATTATTTTTGCACCAACCTAATAGAAAAGACAGAGGGAAGCAGCATTACATCGTTGAGAAATGACTGAAACAAACTTTTCGTTATCGGATGGACAAAATGCACTTCAGTACTGTTATTCGATAACCCTTATAAAAAAATGTATAAGCTCATCACAGAGATATGTAGGGGATCTATCTTTTCTTTGTAGCAAGAAGAACTCTCTCTCTTCTTTGTAGTATGCAGTAGGTAACTAAAGAGAAATTAATCTAAAATCAGTATAAAACATCTGACATTAACACTGAGTAATCTAGTACTGGACACTAAATTTTTAATAATCACTAGAGAAACAGTAAATCATTCTTTAAATGAAATCAGTGTTTTGCATTTCCATCTGGTCTGGTGTTCATGCTATACATTTCTAGATTCTTGATAAAATCCAAAAAAAGAATCTGCAATGTTATTAGTCCTGAACTGGTATCTCACCTTTAGCGACTATCCTTCCGCCGTCATATAGATTTCTTGCGGCATTCAATGAATACTCACATGGTAATTTTTCTGGTGAAGTTTCTTCTATGTTACGTGAACTTTATTAATTTAAGCGCAATAGTAGGTTTCTGCAAAGGTTTCATCAAATGTATCAAATGTTACCAGTGGAAATGGTTAAATACAACGGTACGTTATATCGCTCTTCCTGTTTGTCTTAATCTCTTCTGGCTCATTGCGGTCAAATTTGATCTTTAAATCGTTATCTTGCTCTTTTATTATTCTTTATGCTTAATAGTATTTTTATTTTTTTCTCATATTTTCTAACACTCAATAACCCCGTGCGTCTTAGTGACTTTATTTTCTTTCTTGAAGTGAAATAATAAGAAAAAGATCCGAGGGAAAACGATGAAGAAAAATAAACTGTTCCAGACGAATTATCACTCATCTTTGTAACATGCGGCTGGCGAATAAAGGGAAAAAAATAATTGTAAATTACATAGGCATCTACGAAATTCGTATGTGCCTTGTATCTATTTATTCATTGTGCTTTTTTCTGTTTGCGGTAAAATTTGATCTTTAAATAGTTATCTTGTTCTTTTATTATTCTTTATGCTTAATAATATTTTTTTCCTCATATTTTCTAACACTCAATAACCCCGTGCGTCTTAGTGACTTTATTTTCTTTCTTGAAGCGAAATAATAAGAATAAGATCCGAGGGAAAACGATGAAGAAAAATAAACATTCCAGACGAATTATCACTCATCTTTGTAACATGCGGCTGGTGCATAAAGGGAAAAAAAATAATTGTAAATTACATAGGCATCTAAAACTCGAATGTGACTTTTATTTATTTATTCATTATGCTTGTTTTTTTTTCTCTTGTGTGTAATATTTGTATATAATTGTCTTTATTTTTTTGGTTGTTTTTATGTCAGAGAACAAGGCAGAACATGTGAATAGTAAGAAAAGTATGAATTCTATTTGTTTAGAGTCGCAAAATTTATTCTTGCTTCTGTTGTTTAAAGACATTTTTCTGCTCGTATTGATGTCCTCTCTCTTAATGTTGTTTTGCTTATTTGAAAAAAAAAACGTTGGAGAGATTTTAGACTAGAAAAAACGTTCGGGAAGTAATTTATGGCAAAAAAGACTCTTTTGTCAGTTGAAAAAAAAAACAACAAACAAACCTTATTTGTATAGTCACGCGTCATCGATGTTTACAGACATAAAGTCAAAGTGAATATTTTCCTAAAAAATATTTTGCCAATGACGTGACTTAACAGATTTCTCCCTGTGTTATGTTTATATTACTTATCTTATATTTCCTCTCTGATAACAAACTTTTATCCTTTCATGACAATGATGTTATGAGTGGATCATTGTGCATCACTGTGCACCACTGTGCATCTCTGGAAGATTATATAGCGATACCAATATTTGCTAGGATGCAAAAATACATTTTTGACATATTACAACGAGATCAAAATAAACAGTTTTTGCTTTTGTATATCTGCACTTACATTGTAATTTTCGTGTTTAAATTCTAAATAACAATTAGAAAATGAATTAGCTGCCTCGTCGTATTATGCCTTATCTTTACAAGATTGTATTGATCCAATTGCCAGGTCTGCTACCAATAATTTTGTTTTCCTGTGTTGTGCGAGAAAATTTTTTCTGTCTTACATATTTAAAAGTTTACCATTCGTCTTTGATTTGAATATTGCTGCCATACGTGATCTGATGATCCTGCTATATATTTACAAATTCTTTATAAAATCCAAAGAAGTGCTTGCGGTATTGTTGGTCATGACTTAGCATCACGGCTTCAGTCTCTTTCCCACCGCCGTAACGTACCTTCCCTGCGGCTTTTCTATAACTACTCTCATGATAATTATTCTGATAAACCTTCCTCTATGGTACCTTGGTATGAATTAAGGCACAATACTAAATTGACGGCAACGTCTCATGATATTACAGTTGATATAGCTAAAAGCAACTGTAAGTTCTATGCAAACATTTTCTTCTATCACACCTATTGCTTATGGAACTCTCTTGGGGCTTCTTGCCTCTCAGTCAACTTTGATATTCAAAAATTTAATTGTAATGTCAATCGTTATAATCTGTCTTCATAATTCTTGTACTTTTATTGTTCTCTCTCCTTAATAATAGTTTTTTTTTTTCATATTCTCTAACATTCAGTAATCTCTTGCGCCCTTGTGGCTTTATTGCCTTACTTGGGGTGAAATGATTTTTAAAACAGTACTGAGAAGTACTGACACCTTATGGAAAGTTTGCCACTCCGCTGATAAGAGAAACAGATATGTAAAAAAGTAATAACAGAATGTTGTTGAAGTTTTTCTGTGCTTTTGTATTTCCTGTATAACCATGTGATACTTTCTTTTAAGAATCTATCTTAGACATTTATAAGTCTACTATTTGTTCTTGAATTGAATATTGCTATCAGATCTGGTCCGATGCTGCTCTTTTGTATTTATAGAATCTATATAAATCTCAAGTTATAAGAATCTGCAATATTATTGGTTCTGATCTGGCATCTCATTTTCAGTTACTTTCCAACCGCAGTCACATATATTCCTGTGCCTTTTCTGTAATTATTTTTATCGTAATTGTTCTAATGAGGTTTCCTCTTTGGTACCGAGAGATTATGAACTTATGTGTACTGTTAGATTACCGACAAAATTACACCTTAAATCAACAAAACTTAAATTTTTGTTAAGGAAGTTCAATTCTAAGGTTTTGAAGGAAATGGAGACCTTTCTTTAACACATTAATGTCTATCGTCGTATAAATTAAAAGAGTTCATATAAAAATAATATATTAAATATAGGTTTCTAGATCCGTTATTAATTGTAGCTTTACACACACACACACACACACATATATATATATATATATATATATATATATATATATATGATTCAGTGTTAATAGTTGGTAGATAAAAACAGTTGGGTATTAATTTTAGGCTTATAAAATATCTGGTATTACTTATATTATAATAAAAAAAGCTATATTAATGATAGATTTATAAAAATAATAATCTTCTTTCCTTCTTTATTTATTTCTATCTATCTATCTATCTATCACAGTCTGTCCATATCTATCTATCTATCACACTGTTCATATTTATCTCGCTATCTGTCACAGACTGTTCATATCTATCTATCTATCTATCTATCTATCTATCTATCTATCACACTGTTCATATCTATCTATCTATCTATCACACTGTTCATATCTATCTATCTATCTATCACACTGTTCATATCTATCTATCTATCTATCTATCACACTGTTCATATCTATCTATCTATCTATCTATCTATCACACTGTTCATATCTATCTATCTATCTATCTATCACACTGTTCATATTTATCTAGCTATCTGTTACAGCCTTTTCATATCTATCTATCTATCTATCACAATCTGTTCATATCTATTAAGTCACTATTTTATTCGTTACTATATCTCAAAACAAATTTTAGTCTGGCACATACCCACAATACTGGTGGCATACCCCGTAAGCATCGAACTTCGAATAATCTGCGGCAATATTTTGCCAACTGTTGCTCTGAGGTAGGCGTCTATAATAATTACTAAACCTCGTTCTGCTTACGGCCAAAATTTCGGAGAGTTCACTGAGAACCAAAACTCAATTAACAATATTCTTCACAGCTAGTTTACTAAACATAGCTTTCGGTCAAGTACTCAACTAATCTATCGACAAAGAAGCGCATATGCTGGCTCAGGGTATATTTAAGAGCAGCATGCACGGATAGAAAACGTGTTCAGAAAATATAGAAAAATATAAAGAGTGTAAGGCAAGGATGCGTCTTCTCACTGGACTTATTCAACCTTTACAGTGGTTCTAAGACGATTAGTAGTCCTATCAGAATTCACTACTGGGAGTCTCGGATTGAGGAATCGGAGAGCTGAGTTCGAATTCCAGTCTACTCTATTACATTCATTTACGTGGTAATACCCTTCTTCTCCCCACTACCACAAGCTACGTGTAAATAGCTGAACAGACCAGGTTCTATAGCATTGGACGGCAACTGGTCTACTACAGAAAATGGCAACCTACTGCGGGAAAAATCTGCCTCGTCTGTCATATATCGAAAGGTGCATGATCGCCTAAGCGTGTATTACGCATGGTACATAAAATAGCATGACAGACCGAGTTCTATAGCCTTGGATGGCAACTCGTCTACCGCAGAAAGAAATGGCAACCTACTACGGGAAAATCTTCCTCGCCGCTCATGTATCGAAAGATAGATTATCGCCTAAGCGTGTATCATGTATGGCATATAACTGACCAGGATTCATCACTTCCTGGTCACAATCTTAGCAATATGGCACAATCCATGATGGCAGACACGGAAAGAAAACTACAAAAAACTCCGACAAAATTCACTTAAGGAAAGCTAGAAGACAGGGTTAAACCTCAACTGTATGAAGGGAGAATGCATCGTTGTTTGTAAACGAATTCGCTCAGAAGGGAAATTATACATCGGAGATACCAAAATCAAACAAGTACAAGAATTTAAATATCTGTTTTAAAGGGGGAGAGAAATTGTGACACTGAAATCCGAAGGTGTACTAGGACGGCCAAAGATGCTTTCCAAAAGCTAAGCAGAGTATTAAGCAACAGTACATTTCATTAGAAACAAAAAAAGAAAATACTGAAAAGTTACGTGATATTAGCCCCCTCTCCATATGGCAACGGATATTAGGCAATCCATATGAATTCTGGACAATCTCCTCAAAGAAGAAGAGAAAATTTGGTCTTACAGAAAGATGCTGATGATGCCATGGAGCGAAGAAAGGACCATGTTTTGCAGAAAATCATTCTAAAAAGATAGAAGCAGCACCAGACCATATGTAGTAGTAATATTCTAAGCAGGGGTGAATAGTAGACTTAAAGATATACCCTTGGTCAAAATCTTAAAACCAGATTCAAAGAGTTAACAAAAATAAAAATAAAAAATACTGTTACTTTAATCAGAATAGATTTGCGAAACATTTACATTTATTTAGAAAATGTAGTTTGACACCAAACAAGTGAATATTTTAAGCTTTTAATTGATTAATTTAAACAAACATTGAAAAACGGATTGTTTTGGTTGGTCATAAAGATAAGACCATGGAAATAAAAATATTAAATACAGAACAAATAAGTCACAAGGACAATTTAATTCTTAGTATATCTTCCATTTTTGCGAATTAATTCGAAAATTCGTTCTGGCATATTCATTATAAAGTTGTGTGTGAGGGTTGGTTGGGATGCTCGCCAAGGATGCATAAACTGCGGCATGAAGAGCATTCACAGTTTCAAATTGCGATCCATATTTTAAACATACTTTTCCATCCATCCCCAAACATTCTTGATCTGGAAAGCGTTGTGGATTGCAGCATTGTCCTGTTGGAAAATCCAGTTTTTTTTCATAATGACGAAGGCCTTCAGTAATTAGCGATGTCTTTCTTAACATGGCTATGTAACTAGCAGTTGTTAGATGACGTTTTACCACCTGTAACTCAAGAGTTCCTTGTACGAAAATGAACCCCGGACCATAATCGACTAACTTCCACTGTGTCGCGTTGAGAAAATTTCTTTTCGGGTATCTCATGCATGCCAGTAACACTGAAAACCGTTGAGCCATCAAGATTGAATTTTTTTTTCGTCTGAAAACAACACTTTCATCCATTTATCCACATCCCAAGTTTGATATTCGGAAGCAATTTGTAAACTGGATGTTTTATGACGAAGAAGAAGGCGAGACCTCTGCAACCGTTTCAAGTTCTTATACCCTTTCTTATATAAATGCCGTCGACTTGTTCGAGAGCGACATTCAGCATCTGTATTCGCTTGTATTTGATTTGAAGTTAGGCTTGAATCTCTCAGAAATTCTCGCCTAATGCGTCTGTCTAGAGATGGTGAGCTTTTATTGGGGCGGCCGCTTGATTTTTTTTAGAAACATATGTATCTGGATTTTTAATAATGTTAGCAATGACAGTTCTGCTAATTCGGCCAATTTCATTTGCAATGGCTCGTTGCGAAATACCACATCTTTGAAGTTCAACAATCCTGCTCTGTTCGAACTTTGTTAAAATTTTACCCTTGGCCATTTTGAAATCTGAATTTTAATACTCGAAATGAGTTACGTAGATGTCTACACGCCTGAAAGTATTTGCATACTGACTAGTTCTAAAATTCTTGTCTAGTAATTTGTTTTTATCTTTATGACCAACCAAAAAAAATATTTTTTCAATGTTTGTTTAAATTAATGAAATAAAGCTTACAATATTCACTTGTTTGTTGATAAAATATATATTTTAGTTAAATGTAAATGTTTCGCAAATATATTTTGATTAAAGTAACAGAGTTTTATATTTTTTTTTTTAACCCTTTTGTATCTGGTCTTAATATTTTGACCAGGGATCTATGAAAGATAGGCTCTGGAAAGAACAAAAAAAAAAAACAAACCAAAAAAAAAAAAAACGTCTAGAACGACACAGTAAAACGAACTCCCTGACCTAGTAAATAATTCATTTCAGTCTTTCCATTTCTTGTTAGTCGAGAACGTTACCACAATAATCACTCTCCTTGAGGTCAGCATCAGCCATACTGATGGAAAGAAGAGAGGGTGCTCTGAGATAATTAATAGAAAGCAGTTTAGTTTTGTAGGCGTTACAATTAACAAGCCATTCTTTGCCTCAGTTAACAACAGACTTAGTGTCGTTTTGGATATCAACTGCCATGTTGACTTTACTATGCTGATCAGATTTGGCACATAATGCTACCAGGACGCAAGGGGCGACCAGAAGTAGAAGAGATGGAAACAAATTTTAGATGGAACCGGAAGCCAAGGCGTAAACATGTACTCTGGTTCAAAAAGGGAGGAGCATGAACCAGACCAGTCGGTTTATGGCCATATGACGGCAAAACATCGGTTCCCGTTCGATAAGCGTAGTTAAGCAAGGACGAGCTTGGTCAGTACCTAGATTGGTGACTGCTCGAGAATACCATGTGCTGTAAGCATGGATGTGCGCGAGTTGTAATGGATAGTGGCTGGGAATTTTTAATCACTGAGCCGAGTTCCGATTCTAGTCGGGTTCATTATATTCACGCACGGGGAAACAGATTTGGGAAAGTTATAAATCCACCTCTCCACATCCAGTTGAGGGTTAAATAGTGAGACATTATTAAATCATTACTTTTTCTCCACCCCAGTAAAACATTCTTACAATCTAAGATATTTCATGGATTTAAGTAACCTACAAACCGTAATAAAACGAATCATTCTAATCAAATCAAATTAAAATGTCCATTAAGAAAACGGTAAACTTAAAAAATATCGAAATCAAACAGGAAAATAGCGTTAATTTATTTGTAATTCCAAATGTCAAATTGTTTATTTTAATTGGTGTATATTTGTGATTTCATAGAGGTCCTTTCTTTTGTTTATGTAAATTTTTAATACGCAATATTATATTGACAGTTTATATACAGTATTTACATTATTCAGACTATTGTCCTCATCTTTGTCGCCATATTTATCACAACGTTTAGGCCGTTGTTCACTCCGGACTTCTTCAGGTAGTTGGAATTTCGAACTGAACCCTTTATTTCGTGAATGTGAATGGGTTATCAGAGAAAATACAAAGGATCTGTGGTCCATATAACATCAGGACAACCTTCAAAAGCTTGACGACACTTCGCAGATATCTCTCTCGAGTGACACCCCCCCAATAGAGGAGAACATGACAAAAAACTGTGTTTACGCTATTTCGTGCAGCTGCGGAAAGGAATATAAAGGAGAGACAGGCCGCCCCCTCAAGGTAAGGCTACAGGAACACCAGAAAGCTGTAACGCGAGGTGAAGTAGAAAAATCAGGCGTGGCTGACCACATATGGAGAGAGAAGGGAGATCACCGTCCCCTGTGGGATCATGTTGAGATCATAGACAGGGAACAGCATTAGAAAAATCCGTAAACCTAAGGAATCAGCACATATGCTAGGCCACAAAAATCTCCTGAGCCGACCAAGCATAGAAATAAATACAATATGGGAACCAGTAATAAGGAGTGCCAGAGAAAAGCAATGATAACAAAGTTGCAATATGAGCTATGCTAAAAAACATGAAATGATAACAGCAAAATTGCAATATGAGCACTGGTAAAAATGGTTGCTGAAAAAATTAGGTTTATAATACCCAGAAATTCATACCAAAGATGTCCTCAAGGACCATGGCACAGTGGATAAAGGCGTTGGTTAGATCCAGTGACAGAGTGTGAGTTCAATACCCAGTTAAGCCAGTGGAGAACTTTCAGAGGGAAAATTAGCAAGAGATAACTGATAACTGACATCCATCAAACATGGCACGTGGAACTAGAACAGTCTACTCCAGTGATCGAAATAAAGTGTTCAGTTCGAAATTCCAACCACCTGAAGAAGGCCGGAGCGTACTGCGGCCGAAACGTTGTGATAAATATGTGGACAATAGTCCGAATAATGTAAATACTGTACATAATACCTCATCTCAGAAATATAGACAGACTCTGACCGTTTATATGTTTTTGTAGCAGCAAGCGTATACTTAAGTTCGGCTGAAGATTATGCATTATTGTTTGGTTTGGTTTGTTTTGTTTTACGACATACCAACCTTACTGGCTCATTTAATGCCAACAAAATTTATATTTCTGGTAATATCAAAAAACTATCTCTGGGAATATTTTTCCTGGGAGAAATCTATATCCTATTTTTTTTTTTCAAAGAATCTATAGTTGTTAGTATTACTGGTATAATTTTAAGTATTGCTGATAATAATTTTTCCTTCAATGATTATTGCTGGTAATAATTTTTTTATAACAAAGTATTTCTGGTATTAAAACCTTTTTTACACGAGTTTGGGTGTTAACTATTTATCCATAGCTGGGACCCTAACAGGTGCTACCATCCCAGCTTAGGGTGGACCTGAGAACACCAGCAATTAAGAGGTGGTTCCACGCTCCTCAAAATGTCCTGATCAGAGGCCTTCCTGCTGGACGTAGTTTATCGTCTTACCCAGGACGTGGATGTAGTTAATCGTCATACCCAGGACGGTATTGTTTGGTTTGATTTATTTTGATTTACGGCATATCAACACCTCAATGAATTATTTAATGTTGACAAGATTTTGTATAGGTTCGTATGAATAGAATATGTATTCTTTATAAGAAATCAGTTGGTAGATCAGTTTTCATTGACGTATTTTTGTAAAGTGTTTTTTGTCGAGAATCAAATGTATTGGCGGTATTTTTTTTTCCAGAAATGTATTGCTGGTATTTTTACTATAAAAATCTATTTTTATACTTTCATAGAGTTTTGCTCCAAATGCATTCTTGTGTATTTATTTCAAACAACACTTAGAAAAAATATTCAGTAAAACTGCGAAATGGAGGAATACTGGATAATTGAAACCAGTTATCGAAATTTATAGAAACTTGTAGGTTCTAATCTGGGCCTGAAAGTTAAAATAATTTCTAACATGCTAAGAGTTTCTTTTCACGCATACCTCGCTCGTGGAACTCCCTTCCGTTTCCAGGCCACATTAATCTGTAAAAATTTAAATGCGATGTAAATCTCTATCTACGGTCATACTAATTACTGTTTCTTCTTCCCGATCATTATTAATGTTTCTGTTCCTAATTATTTTATACTCTGTTACTGTTTGGGTTTTAGTGGCTTTACTGCCTTGCATGTGTTGATACAGATAAACAAAAGATTCCATTGGTTAAAATATATGTTTTGTTAATCTTACTCAACAATCGAAGAGAGATCACTGAGATTTTGCGGCGTTCTCAGACTGTGATTTTCCCCAAACTATTTATACTTACAAGTCTCAGAAAATGTAGCAGCCTATTTCAAGGGCTCCGTTTTCAAAAAGTAAAAAATAAAGAGGAAACTTGACATTTCAAATTTCGATGTTTTTGGGGCCTCTATTTGAATGAAAAAAATGACAACGTAATTTCTGTAGGAAATATACAGGTTTGTCACACAGCTTCCTGGGACTAGCGTTGCTTAAGGAATATTGACTCAAACATAAAAAGAAATATTCTTTTTACACAAGCAATTACTAGATAGAAGAAAGAAAACCTCACATGAGTATTTTTTTATTCAGTTTCTTTTTTTAACTATGTTTTCCGTCACTAATAGTCTGTTTTTTTTGCTTCCACTTTTGTACATTTTCTGATTCTTTTACTCCATTTGAAATGTTGTTCTTTTGGCAGACATTGTTGTAGATTAAACAGACGGTTCATTTCAGAATTTCCTGTGCTTACCTAGATCAATATACACCTGAGGAAGAAGAGAGGGCATAACGACCTAAAGATGAAGACAATGGTCCGAGTAAAGAGTAAGAATAAGAATTGTTCCTTCAAGTGGGATTCGATTTCTGGAAAGATGGCAAAGTTACAACGATGTAATCTAGGGAATGTAATGGCTGTAAGACCTGGGGACATTTACACTGAACCAAAAACTACATAAAACTGATGGATGATATGTATTCTGGTGGGACGACCACACTCTACACACTTCTCTTCAAAGTATTAATATAAACAACGGAAGTGAACGAGAACTTTATAACTTAATATGTATGCAAAACAGATTTCAGGGTCAATCTGTGCCAAGCTGCTTTAGTCGGCGTAATTAATCTCAGTTACATTAGCAACAGTCCCGAAACCTTTTGATCAAACCTCGTATATATATATATATATATATATATATATATACAAAGTGGGAAAACAAATATATATAAATATATATATATATATATACAAAGTGGGAAAACAAATATAAATATATATATATATATACAAAGTGGGAAAACAAATATATATATATATATATATATATATATATATATATATACAAAGTGGGAAAACAAATATATATAAATATATATATATATATATATATATACAAAGTGGGAAAACAAATATATATAAATATATATATATATATATACAAAGTGGGAAAACAAATATATATAAATATATATATATATATATATATATATATATATATACAAAGTGGGAAAACAAATATATATAAATATATATATATATATACAAAGTGGGAAAACAAATATATATAAATATATATATATATATACAAAGTGGGAAAACAAATATATATAAATATATACAAAGTGGGAAAACAAATATATATAAATATATATATATATATACAAAGTGGGAAAACAAATATATATAAATATATATATATATATATATATATATATATATATATATATACAAAGTGGGAAAACAAATATATATAAATATATATATATATATATATATATATATATATATACAAAGTGGGAAAACAAATATATATATATATATATATATATATATATATATATATATATATATATACAAAGTGGGAAAACAAATATATATAAATATATATATATATATATATATATATATATATATATATATATGTTGTGGGGGAACAAATAGGCATACAAATTTTTAATTTATTGTATTAGGTTGGTGCAAAAATAATGACGTAATAATGTCGCTTTTTGACGTATTTTTAAGGTCAAAAAACGACATTATTACGTCATTATTTTTGCACCAACCTAATATTAACAACTTTTCATATAATTAACTGTAGACAGATGCGTAAAAACTAAATATGCACAGAAAACAGAAAAAAAACGTTATATATACCATGGAAATTTACTTTCGTTAGGCACGTGGAAACACAGCGAGCAAGACAACGCAATCTCTGACTCTCACGACAACTGTGACACTCCGCGCGCTACACACCCAACTGAGTCTGTTGTGTAATTAATTGGAAGGAGCATATTTAACCAGCTGCCAACGGGGAATTATGTCTACTTTAAACATTCTGGGGTAATAAATAACTCTATGTGACTAACGCAAGGCTAAAAAGAAAGGATGCGTCTATTTATACTTGGGGTTTAAAGTATTAAAAAAAGTTCTAATTAAGAATAAATCCTTCAGTTCTACAGCAATATATATGTTTATATAACAAGTATTTGATAATGTCTTTGTGGATTGGAAACTTTTTAATCTCTGCTCTGAAGAAATAAAATCATTGATTGGATGTGCGGAATGCGTTCTTGCGTTATTGTTTAATATTTTCTATCTTTCTTTCTTTTTTCTATGACTGTCTTTCTTTCTTTCTTTTTTCTATTACTGTCTTCTTTTCTTTTTTTCTTTTTTCTATTAATGTCTTCTTTCTTTCTTTCTTTCTTTCTTTCTTTCTATCTTTCTTTCTTTCTATCTTTCTTTCTTTCTATCTTTCTTTCTTTCTATCTTTCTTTCTTTCTTTCTTTCTATCTTTCTTTCTTTCTATCTTTCTTTCTTTCTTTCTTTCTATCTTTCTTTCTTTCTATCTTTCTTTCTTTCTATCTTTCTTTCTTTCTATCTATCTATCTTTCTTTCTTTCTTTCTTTCTTTCTTTCTTTCTTTCTATCTTTCTTTCTTTCTTTCTATCTTTCTTTCTTTCTTTCTATATTTCTTTCTTTCTTTCTATTACTGTCTTTCTTTCTTTCTATCTTTCTTTTTTTCTATTACTATCTTCTTTTCTTTCTTTCTTTCTTTCTATTACTGTCTTCTTTTCTTTCTTTCTTTCTTTCTATCTTTCTTTCTTTCTATTACTGTCTTCTTTTCTTTCTTTTCTTTCTTTCTTTCTTTCTTTCTTTCTTTCTATTACTGTCTTCTTTTCTTTCTTTCTTTCTTTCTTTCTTTCTTTCTTTCTTTCTATTACTGTCTTCTTTTCTTTCTTTCTTTCTTTCTTTCTTTCTTTCTTTCTTGTCATTAGCATAATCACATATTGATTATTGCCCTCGGCTTTAGATCTTCTGACATGTTTGGTCAGCGCCACTAATCTTGCCTTCAATTACAGTACATACCAGCTTACCGAACCCCATCCAAATCATCGTAGGGTCTCTAATCTACAATTTTGGCTAGCCTTAAAAAAAACATTACTTGCTGTGTAAAAGAACACACCGAAAGACAAAATAAATAGTAACAAAACCCGCCTTCATAATGATGCTTCTATATATATATATATATATATATATATATATATATATATATATATATATATATATACATACATACAGATAAGCACGCACACACACTGACACATACATATGGGTGTCGGTGTGTATGTGTGTGCCTGTGTGTGGGTGAATAATATTTCGAATGTATAGTTGGAAAATATTTGTTAAAAATAGAAATAAGATGGCGAATTTCTTTATGAGTTGCCTGCAGGAATTCTAATTAGCTTTCACATTCGAATGCGAAAAAAAACCCAAACTAACTACTGTTTGAATGAATTGACATAGAAATATTGGATATTAAAAAAATAATAATGACAAGCTAAAATAAAATTTCGAAAAGCCCCCAAAAATTGTTTTTTGAGAAATATTTGCAATAATCTGAGTGTTTCAAATTCATTGGAAAACGATAAAAATCACATATACGCGCCGATGTCATTTCGTAATTTTCTCTCTCCATATATATGTATATATGTTAAGCTTTTTAGTTTAAAAAAATACGACGCATTTCGTGTTCGTTAGTTAGTTAGGTAGGCGTCTTCAGGTCAAAATGAATGGCAAATTTATGCATTTAATAAAATGAAAATGAGTGTAAAAAAGTAATGATTTTTTTAATGAATTGGATAGAAATTTTGGATATTACATAATATTAATAATAATAATAATGTTAAAAACAATAAAAAGCAAAAATAATATGAAGAAAATGTTTTTGAAAAATATTTGCAACAATCTGAGTGTTTCAAATTCATTGGAAAACGATAAATATCACATATGCAAAGCAATGTCCTTTCGTTATTCTCTCTCTCTCTCTTTCATTCTCTCTCTCTCTTTCTAATTCTCTCTCTCTTTATCTCTCCCCCTTATCTCTCTTTCTCTCAATATATATATGGGGGTTGACAACTCGTGTCCGAGTATCGCCATTACTACATAGCTTTTTGTAGCTTTTTTTCTACTGATATGCTGAACGAATGTGGCTTTTTAGCCCAGCAAGGGACCTACATACTCTGGTACAATCAGGGCACTTAAAAGGTCCAACAACGGGTGGTACACTATCATGCAATTTAAAATGTCGCATGAAAACGGTACTGTACGGACTCGCATGTCTTATCATTAATATCACATTTCACTTGCTGGATGTCTACGTTTTTATAGTAAATTGCCCCTACCTTCGGTGCGTTCTCAAGTGACTCCTTAGACCAGCCATTGACAAACACCCTGTACCACAATATATATATATATATATATATATATATATATATAATTATTTATTTAAAAATATGATTCCAACACGCTACATAAGAGGTCTCATGTTTCAAAACAAGAGCCGAAAACTTCAATATAATTATTTGAATTAAATTGAGTTAAAGTAAGCTCGGTTCCTTCTTCAAGCGAAATTTTTTTGGGAATAACTTATTTCTGAAATTTACGTGTTTTAATAGTATATTCACAATTGAAATCAAAATTTCCATGGTAACAGCCAGGGCGAATTGTTTAAAATAGTTAGGGGTGTTGAGTGTTAATAATTTGTATCAGTATAGAGTTACTTTCATAGATGTCAAGTCAGGGTAAGGTGGGGGTGTCTAAATTTAAAACGGAAGATCCTTTCGCCTAGTCTGGTTTACGTGTCTATGGAGATTTATTTATTTTTTTATTTTATTTCTTTATGAAAGGGATTTGTGCATATAAAAATTGCCGTATCATTTGTTTTTTTACGACTTCATAAAGGGTTATCTTTATTTGTAGGGTATTTAAACTATTTATTTGGGGTATAGATTATAAAAGTTATTTTATTGTATGCTCGTTTTTAGCTAATTATTCAGTGCATAAATCTGATGATGTCGGCAAAAACCGTTAACTCATATCTATTGTTTAATAGATCTTTATTATTTAGAAACTTAATAATATGAAGTTTCTCATGGAGGCACAAAGGGCATGGGTCATTCCAAGTTTTACAAGTTCTAGTCCTGTTTATAATTTTCCATTTTACTTTAGGTGTCCTGTTTATTTCCTTCAGATGTCAAAAATATTTAGATAGAGACGTCTGATTTCTTTTATTTATATTGTTAAAAGAGCACTTATGCTGCCTCCATCTGGCTTTAAATTCATTCTTCGTGGACCCAATTTATATCATATTAGTATTAGGACTCTCAGTGGATGAGATAGTACATTGGTATACCACAGGTTTGATGCAGCATTTATTTTCTAATGGGCAGTCTTCTGGGTTTCTACAATCACACAATTTTTCACTGTTATTGTCTGATTTAAGTGTAGGGTTTTTATTAATACTATTCAGGCATGGGGGTTTATTCAGAATTCTATTATTGTGTTTTTTTATTATACTTTCTAGATTTTCAGTGCAGCTGTAATTCAATTTTAGGGTGTTCTTATTAAATATATTAGTAAGCCTACTATTGGTGGGGAAGTGTTTATCAATTAAAGCTAAGAATTTCTGTCCTAGTTTAATACTAACCATTTGGTTGAACGGAGGGGTATACCAAATGATTTTTATTTTCCTGTTTTTTCCTCTGGCTAGTGCAAATGTCTCTATAGTTAATGTTTGCATTTTTATAACCACTATTTTTTAGGGCAGCGTTATAGAAGCCATTGTGTTGTTGGAATATTTCTTCGTTAGCGGAGTTAATGCTAATTCTATTTTCTATTGATGAGGGTATATGTTTAATTATGGATGGAGGGTGGTTTGACTTCGGGTGTATATATAAGGGGTTAGTATTTGGTTTTCTATAAGGTTGGTCTGTGTTGCTTGCTAAGTCTAGAGTTACGTCGAGGAAGTTTACCCTTTTTAGTTTAGAAGAGACTGTTATCTTTAAGTTTAGTTTTTTAAATTCACTAAATATAATTTTTCTGATTTTCTCTATCTTAAAACTAGTAGAACTCCTCACCACCATGAGCCCGTCATCTCTATAGAGTCCGATGTCCTTAATATAAATTTCGCGGTGTGCGGTTAAGTTATACAGTATTAAAAGACCAATAAGGACAGAAGACTGAGCAGAGTCTAATGATCCCGTAGTGATGTCAAATAGGTCGTTATTGTTTTTTATCTATTGGTCCCCATTATGAATGAGGATTATATCTGTTTCTTCCTTTGACAGGTTAGAATAAACAGCAGCAAATCCAGGGCAGTCGTAAATAGATCCTTCGAAATTGATGGGTAGTAATCCACGATATCGAACTGTAGTAGGGTGCATTTCGGTTTTTTATCAATATTGTTAAACCAATTGATAACATCTTTAGTATTGATCCATAATTTTAATCCAAGCTATTTTTTTATTTGGCAAGTAATTTTTTCCAGGATCCTTTTGCTGATCTTTCCTATGTCGGGTTAATTATTCTAGTAGTAGGGTTTTCCAAAAAATCATGTTTATGGTCCTTAAGAGTTATGTAACATTCCTTTTCAGCAAGTTTGCCTACTCTATCGCTAATTTTTAATTTATCAGTTATTTTTTTACTTGCTCTGTTTATGCTATCAACCATATTTATGTTGTTGTTGCAAGCTTTTTTATAAGTCCTGGTTAATTTTTTTTTAATTAAGTTGTAGTCATCAACAGCCAATTTGTAGAAGTTGCTGGTTTTGTCAGACTTAACTAGTATTTTATCACAATCATTTATGCTTTTAACTATTTGGTCTAGATGTTTTTGGAAGTGGCTTTTCTTTTTTTGAAAGATTTTGTTGATAATGTTGAGTAGGTCTTTTTCAAATTCGTATAGCTGTTTGTTGAATGGTGCAACTTTTTTACTTTTAAAGCCGTAAACTTCTTTATAGGTTGAGTTATTCCCATAAAAGTAGAAGTATGCTTTCCATCTCATTCTTCTAATTAATTCCTCTGTTTTTTGTAAAAGTTTAACAAAATAATTCCATTTGTTTGTTTGTGGAATGTTTTTCAGAGAAATGCCGAAATTTACCTTTTTCCATATTCTTAAAGAAGTTGTTTTAAAAATAAAGGTTCAGAGTGCTTGAACTTAATTCGGGAGCCAATATATGTGAAAATATATAGAAAATAGGAAAGAACTGGTTAGATAAATAATCCAAAGTTCTTTAGTATTTTTGTTATTATTTTTTTAAAAATAGTACTCGATACAAAAGTAGTGCATAAATATAATTATATATTTAATGAATTTTAATTAAAAAATTTTTTTAATTAAAATTAACACATACACACTTATGTATGTATATATATATACACACACATACACACATGTGTATATATATACACATACACACATAAATGTATGTGTATATATATACACATACAGACACACTTATATCTGTGTATATATATATAAACATACACACACATATATGTATGCGTGTATATATATACAGACATACACAAACTTATATGTATGTGTATATATATATATATATATATACATACATACACACATAGATCGATTCTCCCGTCGAGATTCGACGTATGAGTGTCAAGCAGATCAGTTTCCAGGAAACCGACAGCCCGACACCGGCACATGAGATTTGATTATAGTGGTGAAGGCCTCGTGCAGGACCATCCACACTTTTTGGAGGGACGAATACAGAGACCTGGTGCACCGAATGCCACAAGGTTCCCAAACGACCCTCCGCAGGTTTTGAATTCAGAGTTGCCCTTCTCCTAGACCAGTTACCATCCAAGGCTATAGAACCCAGTCTGTTCTGCTATTTTACCCATAGCATATATGTATGTGTATATATACACACTCATACACACATATGTGTATGTGTGTATATATATATATATATATATATACACACATACACACACATATATGTATGTGTATATATATACACACATACACACACATATATATTATATGTATATATTGTAGAGCTGGGTATAATCGTTACTATCATACAGTATGTATCAAAGATCAACTTAAGAGACAGCCGTTAAAAAAATGATAGCAACTGATAAGAAACTCCTTGAAAATGGCTAAAGATTTGGCTGAAATTCATTGGGACAATAGCGGCTACATTAAATTGTACACTCCCTTACTGCGAAGAAACCGAACAAAAGGTGAATAATACTAGAAAAATGTCCTTAACGATTCATCAACTTTTTGTTAAACAAAATTTGTTCTCCAAATGTACATACCAGATGTAACAGCAAAATTGTCCAAATCGTGTAGAAGCAAAGTTGTCCATTTGTTAGATTAAAATTTAAACCGTTGTATCTTAGAAATGATTAAAGATATCTTGCTGGAATTCTCAGACATTTTTATAAACCTATAAGTGATGCTATAATTGGTCTGGAGCACCCTCTGTTTGCCACGGAGTTCTTGATAGACTCCAGAGGCGGATATGCAATATAAATGGCCCTGCTCTCGCATCTCGTCTACAGTCACTTTCTCACAGACGCGCCGTCGCCTCTCTCTGTCTGTTTTACAAATACTTTCATGGCAATTGCTCCGAAGAGCTGCCTGCACTGGTTCCCCGACTTCATGAGTTCAAGCGTTCTACGAGGCTGGCATCCCGCTCTCACCCTTTCACTGTTGAAACTCCTAAATGTAGCCGTCTCTTCTACTCCAATAGCTTCATGACTCGCACCTCTCGCCTGTGGAACTCCCTTCCCTATTCCAGTTTCTCTGGGAGCTATAATCTCCAGCTATTCAAATGTAATGTCAATCGACGTATCCAGTTGCCTTGATCTATCCACTACCCTTCTCCTCATCCTTTCTTCTATGACTCCTATCTGATCGTGTTCCAAATTTTCTGTAATCCTTTGCGTCCTAGTGGCGTCCCGCCTTGCTTGGGGTGAAACGCTTAAAAAAATGATTCTACTTTCGGCAATAAGAATGTATATTTACTCACCAAGATTAACAGAAGAATCGAGATGAAATCAATTATAAACAAAAATAACCTGATCACCATTAATTAATCATAGCTAAGAATCGAAAGGTCCTGAAGTATTGAATTAACGTTCAAATATACATATAAATCATTCCAGGATCATTTGCCAATGTATTTAAGATGATCTTCCCCCTCTAACCTTCTAAACTTCTGTCCTGGTGTAACAAGGTACCTCAGAACTTTCACGTACGTTTTCATTTTCAAGTTTTTCACTGCACTTTGGACTCTCATAACTGAAACTCCTCTCTCACTTGCCAAACGTCTTATGGACTGACTTTGTTCTTTTCTAATTGATCTCATTAGTTAAATTTAAGTTGAAATGATGATCCCTCTTCTTTTTGTGACCTACTGATTAAGTTTTCCTCTCTACTGTTCCCTCATTTTTAAACATATTCACCGTTCTCTTGTTGGTTCTTGAATAAACTTTGAATATGGAAGCCTGACTATGAATGTTGGTACCATTACTGAAGGACCTGAGTGATCCTTTTGTTTTCTTTCACCGATGCTCATTTGCGAAGAGAGTGGGTCTGACACAAAACAATTTAACCTGATTTCTTTTTGCGGAATAACTTTTTTAGCTGAATAATTTTTTTTTCGGTGAATCAATGTTTATTTAAGTGATTCTTATGACAAATGGTGTCTTATATGAAAACAATTTGAACAATAAAAATATTAAAATTTTTTAAAAAAATCAGACATACTGGTTGGTTTATTAATATAATTTTGTTTTGTTTCTTGAATTAGGTTCCTCGAATACTTTTGGCCAGCGTGGTTATCATCCCAAAAAATGTTCCTTGCTTGTTAGTAGCAGTGTACTACAGGAGTGAATTAATTTCTCTCTCTCTCTCTCTCTCTCTCTATATATATATATATATATATATATATATATATATATATATATATATATATATATAAACCTTTTTTTATTGACAACGTGTTTCGAGTTGGTTCTTTAGTTACGAGGGTATCTTCAGGACAGAATGTAAGACAAATCGATGCGTTTTATTTGTGTTTTTGAATTAAAACCGTGAATGTCTGTTGTCCAGAAGATGTCAACCTAGGAAACTGATATTAACAGTTTTTATAAAAAGAATAAATAAAAATAAAAAAACAAACACACACACACAAGTTTGTTTTTTTCATTTTTAGCTGAACACGACTAGCCAACGAAATAACAAAGACGAAACGTATTATCGATAAAAGATTTGCCGCTTTCTCTCATTTTGCTACTATTTTTCGGATTCTATAACCTATTAACACATTATTATATATATATATATATATATATATATATATATATATATATATATATATATATAGCACATATAGGTGATCAGGATATTTTTTTTTCATAATTGCTGTTGTTCCCAGGTTTATACTAACACGGTGTGTTAGCACCTGATCGACTCCCAGGTAAATGGTTAGCCCCTAAACAGGGCTTAAAACATTATAAAAGCATAAAAACGGAGTTTTATATTAAAAATACCAGAAAAACATTTTTGAAAAATAAAAATTACCAGTAATACATTCGACAAAACACCTTTTACAAAAATACGTCAATAAATCCTGATCTACAAAATGATTTCTCGCGAAGAATACATATTCTATTAATACGGACCTATCCGAAATATCTTGTCGGTATTAAATAAATGTGTTAAAAAAAGCAAAAAAACAAACAACAAAACAAAACAAAACAAACCAAACCAAACCGTATTCGTCTGCTTTTTTTTTTTTTTTTTTTTCTTTCTTTCTTTCTTTCTTTCTTTCTTTCTTTCTTTGATGCGTTTGTGCACTTGTGTATTTACAGCAAAATGTTTGTACTTAATACACACTCATACACAATGTTCTACATTGGTGACTGAGCAACACCACGGGAGAGTGTGTCTCCATGTCTTATGCTTAAAGTAATATAGATTTAAAGTGTTCTTAGACTGGTTGCTAATTTACATCAAGGCTACACAATCGGTTTCTGAAATATTCAAAATGGCTGACCTCTTCCCAACGGGGGTCTCCGTATGTCTGTTGACCTGTGTCTCTGTTTGTAATATTCAATTCCATTGTTCTTTTAGCCTTAGGGGAAAAAAGCTAGCGCGCCCAATTCTGGGCCATTGAGTTAAGGGCCTAAAACCCTTAGTAATGCGATGTTTTACAAAAAGGCCCTGAATAAGAGAGGTTGGTAATATTCAATATGACTGAATAGTTTCCAGACAATACGGGGAAAGTTTCAGGTTTTCTCGTCTCGTAAATCAGCCAATATCTTTTGTAATACGCATTCTTTCTTTCTTTTGTTCTGCTTTCGAGAGCCTTACAGAACGTTGACTGCTTTCAACGGATAACCAGACATGATTTGCTAAGATTTTCTTTGGACTTTCCCCTGAAAGCTTTAATAATCATTCGAATATTTTCCCCGGAAGAATGCTTCAAGCAAAACTACATGCATATTTCGCTGTGAATATACTAATTGTAATATTCTTTCGTTTCCCTATAAGGAAACATTTGGTATTCATTGACCGAGCAGCCAGCACTGTTGAACTTTATGAAATATTTTTATTAAAACAATTTTTCAGGGAAATAAATTACTCAAGTCCAGTACCCGTTATCGATCTTTCTAGTAGTGATGGAGGTTTCTTTACTAACCTTTTATTTGAATTAGTGTGAAGTAACAACATCTTCATTAGGTCATTATTTTCTTTTCGACTATCCATGTGCACAGTTCTTTGTTTGTGATACTTTAGCGTCAGTTCACAAGATCCGAAGAAAAATGAATCTCTCTAAGACCTACAGGGTTAATCCGCTCAAGGCCTTTTTTAAATATTAATCTTAGAAAGTGGTTGTATATACCTAACAGTTTGAATATTTCTGAACGGGTTTGGCGCTATGCGGGACATTCATATGAAAATCTCGATCTAATGACTCGATTTTCCTTTTATGATAGACATTATATACACAAGATTACTCATTACCTTCTAAGTTCTGACTGAAAAGCATGAAAGGAGTGTTGTTCACGCATGCGCTGTTTGTGCTTCTAAAATATTTTTCTGAGTTAATGCCACCTAAGGGAACGAAAGGTTCACGGCTAACTTGTCTATGTGCTGTATCACTTTAGGAAGTAGTCAGTCATGGATCTCCACACTTTCCTGTCCTTCGTAGCTCGTAATAAATTTTGTCTTTTTGTTATTTCCCCTAAAACTTATTCCGATATCCATGAGTATATTATGCGTTGTATCTCTTGTTTCAATCAGGCCTGCGAATATCAGATTTTCCAACCCAACTTTTCTCAATATTATATCCTTAAAAACACAAGTGTTCTTCCTGATGTTAAGAATAATTTTCCTTTTTGTTACCATTTTCTCTAAAACTTCGTCGTTACTCACATGTTCGGTCTGATGTATCCTCAGCATGCTTCTGTAGAAACACATTTCTATTGATTCAAGTGTTTTCTTCATCTTTGAGGGGACTGTCCAGATTATGAACAAAAATAATATGTTTATCATTAATTAATCATAGCTAAGAATCGAAAGGTCCTGAAGTATTGAATTAACGTTCAAATATACATATAAATCATTCCGGGATCATTTGCTAATGTATTTAAGATGATCTTCCCCCTCTAACCTTCTAAACTTCTGTCCTGGTGTAACAAGGTACCTCAGAGCTTTCACATACGTTTTCATTTTCAAGTTTTTCACTGCACTTTGGACTCTCATAACTGAAACTCCTCTCTCACGTGCCAAACGTCTTATGGATTGGCTTGGATCTTTTCTAATTGATCTCATTAGCTAAAATTAAGTTGAAATGATAATCCCTCTTCTTTTTGTGACCTACTGATTAAGTTTTCCTCTCTACTGTTCCCTCATTTTTAAACATATTCCCCTTCTCTTGTTGGTTCTTGAATGAACTTTGAATATGGAAGCCTGACTATGAATGTTGGTACCATTACTGAAAGTGATCTTTTTTTCTTTCACCGATGCTCATTTGCGAAGAGAGTGGGTCTGACACAAAATAATTTAACCTGATTTCTTTTTAGCTGAATAACTCAAAGGTTTTTTTTTCGGTGATTCAGTGTTTATTTGAGTGATTCTTACGACAAATGGTGTCAAGATGGTCTTATATGAAAACAATTTGAACAATAAAAATATTAAAAATTAAAAAAAAAAAAACATTCGATACACTGGTTGGTTTATTAATATAATTTTGTTTTGTTACTTGATCTTTTTTTTTCACTGCCATGTACGATAACTGCTATCACGTAACAGTTCAGTATCATTTAGTTCGTTTCTAATTAAATCCTGTTTCCTAAAAAACTCTGCTTACCATTTGGAATGCATTTTTGGCTCTCCACATTTCCTCATTATGCACCCTAGGAATTTCAATTGTCTCTACCTGATTTGAAACACTTTTCCTTTTCGGTTTGTGCTTTCTCTAAAACTGTGTCGTTGCTCACATGGCTAACTAACAAAGCTAAAAAAAAAAGTTAAGTGATTTCCATACATTTTTAGATATTTTTGAATTATAAATATTAGCAAAAAAATATCTTACTAGAAAGAGAATAGAGAAACCAAAATAAAATGATTGTCAAAAATAAATTGTCTCTTAAATTCTCGAAGTTCTTAGCAATAAAAAAAAATGTTTCAGAAGTTTACTTCTAAGAAGACTGCCACGTAGATCATAAAGAATCACGTGCTTTCTTTTGATAAATGCGCAGTGCGAGATTTAAGCAAATTAGGCCCTCGTTAAGCACCGCCATTTTGATTACCGTTGTTATCACGCCGTCTGCACTTGGGGAAAATTATAGGCAAGGAAAGTCAAGCTAGAATATATAGTTTCCAGTGATTCGCTCAATGTCGAAAGTGAGGTACGGCGAAATTGATTAACTACGCTCTGGAAAAGGCAGTTTACTTCAAGGATATCGGGTAGCCTGAATCGGCAGATTTTTGTGAAATAGTGTTCGAATATTTTTCTAATAAGAATTCTCAAATATTCAGGCCGGTAGATGGAAAAGTAATAAATATACAATTTAATATATAGATTAATATATATATATATATATATATATATATATATATATATATATATATATATATATATATATATATATATATATATATATACAATTTAATAAATAAATAGAAATAGAGTATATATATATATATATATATATATATATATATATATATATATATATTCTATTTCTATTTATGGCTAAGACGGGAGTTCTTGAAGGTTACATCTTGGCACTTGGTAGCAAGGAATGAGACGTGAGAGAGAGTTGAATGAAAAGAAAACTCGAGGGAGTTTACATGTGTTGGTTTTTTTTATAATGGACGTGTACCACGTGATAGGATCTCAGTCACAATTCCAAACTTTATTCTTCTAAATTACATGGTTTAATATTACTTCTTAATATGAACTCCGGTACAACTAATACCTAATCAAAGGTACACGACTCTGTTCTACCTTTTCAGATCGCGGGAAAACAAATCGGTCGCGTGCAGGCGGTTTGATTGGACGGAACTGACCAATCAACAAGCTAGATTGGAGGAGATTGACCAATGAATACTTTTTATATTTGTATGAAAGTAGGATGTTACTTACCAGATAGGAAGAGTGCATTTCCTAAAAAGATGTAAGGCTGGTTTGTTGTGGAAGATCCCAGATATCTTAGAGGTAACATGTGTAAAAATAACAGTTCATCTTTCCCGTCAGAATTCATCTTGCACATTTATAAATCTATAATTCGTCCGTGCATTAAATACTATTGCCATTTTAGTGTACATGTCGTGAATCTTGACCGAATCCAAATATGGATCTCTAATGTAATAGATCCCGACCTGACATATCGACTTCAGTCACTTTCTCACCGACGTATCTCTGCTTTCCCTCTGTCTTTTCTACAAATATTTTCATGGCAACTGCTCTGCCAAGCTTTTGTTCTCTGGTGTCCCGATTACATGGATTTAAGCCTGCTACTAGAAGGGCGTGTCGGTCCCACCCTTTTACTGGTGAAATAGCTAAATGCGACCGCCACTTCTGCTTTAACAGTTTCTTTTCTCACAATTTCCACCTGTGAAACTCCTTTCCTTTTACAGTGTCAAAAAGTTAAATTCAACGTCAATCGCCATCTTCTGTCTTCTTGAATCTCGTTCATCTTTTGTCCTTTCCTCAATCCTTCCTATACTCAGTCTCTTCTTACACTTTCACTTCCTGTAAACCCCTGCGTGCTAGTTGAATTTCAACTTATCTTGGGGTGAAATGATTTTATAGTATCCTTAAAACTTGTCCGTGGTATTTTCAGCATCCTTCCATCTATGAGGAAATTGTTCAGCATTCACTGTGCCCTCACGAACCACGACTACTACTATCACCAAGCCGCTCAAACTTGAGCATTAGAAGCCGGTTCATGCAATGATATACAAATGATAGAAATTATTAGGAGGATTTCATAATTACAATTAAGTAATTCATTGAGTCTGATAGAAATCTCAACAGAATGCAGAAAGCACTGGACGGCCGTTTCCTCCTATATTTGGGACTCATCAGCAGTGCACATCCACTACCGAGAATTGAAACCCTGACAGATTGTCAAGCAAACATCATACCAACTGTTCCAATGGGCCTCGGTGACGAAGAGATAGCAAATCACTCAACAAAGCGCCGCTCGCTCACATATTCAATGGTGGAACTCTACTGAGTTCTCTGTAACCATAGGACTGTGCCCACTGGAGCCACGACTACTCTCACCAAGCCGCTCACTCTAGAGCATTCGAGTTCCACCACGGAATGTGTGAGCGAGCGGCGCTTTGTTGAGTCTGATTTGTCACCGAGGCCCATTGGAACAGTTGGTATGATGTTTGCTTGACAATCTAACTGTCAGGGTTTCTATCTCGGCCACATTGAAGTTTATAAGCAGTAAATTCGACCTTGCCAACCGAACTATCCTTTGTGGCCGAGCGGTTAGGCACGTCAAGGTAAATGACGGTTCCGTATAGGATGCAGGTTCGAATCCTGTCAAAGGTCGAATATTTTCTACGAAAATTTGTCGGACATTTAGGCCGGTAAATGTTATTTAATATTGTTTATTATAAACAGAGCATTTATTTAAATACTTGTATCTATAAAAAAAAGTTAAACATAAAAATGTCTTTAATTAATATATATATATATTACTTAAACGTTATTTTTAGTCTATACTTGCATATGAGTAGGCGCTCCGTTTATTTATTAAATAGTATTTTTTTCACTTACGGCCTGAATATTCTAGAAAACTTATAGAGAAATATGCATTCTTTGTTCGGCAAGGGGATACCTTCAATAGATATGACGTTGTTTAACCTCTCGGCTGCAGAGCCTGTCAATGAGCAAGCATAGAACACAGATATCTCTCTGACTCTTGAAATAGACATCTCTGCTCAGTTTTGTATCCTGACGTAAAGAAAGTGGGTGTATTTTTTTTATAATTTATTAATCCGACATTTATTTTTAGTTCAGTATTTGAATAGACGTATTTTGGAGAAAATCAAGTAAGGGAAAGACATATTTCATTGTTTTGGCACTTAAGAAAGCACAAATGAATTATGTCTTTCCCTTACCTGATTTTCTCCACAATAGCTCCTGCTAGCATGTATAAGTGTAAAATGAAAGGCGCCACCTACTGCTAAGCTTCATTTATCATTCACGATAGGAGAGTTCAACATATATATATATATATATATATATATATATATATATATATATATATATATATATATATATATATATATATATATTAAAATAATAGGAAAGAACACTGAGATTTATAATTCGGAATTCCTAACAATTATATTTATCTAAAAAACACGTCTCGATACAACAGTAATACTATAATTGATTTTTTAAAAAAATATATGACCATTGCAACACCGAAATTCCCATGTTTCAAAACCGAAACTTCAATCGAATTATAAAATTTAAACTTACAATATAAAATTCTTTTCCATCGATACTAACGATCTTAAATCACTACACATGTCTCCCCATTTGTCCATGGAGAGACATCTTTAACGGCATTCCTGTGCACATTCACAATATAAACAATTACTAATCGACAATACAACTATCCTACACGAAGAAAACAAATTCAGACGACAGATGCTAGAAACAATTTATATAAGAAAATTAAAGCCAGCACTGAACACAATTAACTATTAATACTGCAGTAATGTTCTGAAATACCTGTAAAGGAACAGTTTTTTTTTCACGGTTTAATGCACGGATGACCATGATAATATAATATGAAAAAATTCAATAATGGATAATTGTTTTCACGCTCTAATGAATGCTCAGCAGATTGTCAATTGTTTTGTATTTATAAAAGCAAAATGAAAAAATATAATGGATAACAACGCACAACTTTGTATAAATATATGTACTATTGAACAAATAGTTTTGTGCCATTTGCAGCCCTGAAGATGATCGTGGAAGAAGGTCGAAAGTACTTGGGTATTAAAATAAAAGAAGTTTAAACAGCTATAGCACATTTCTCTCATCCTCTAACATCAATACAAGGAAGATTATCCGTTAGTATGAACGGATTTTGTTAAAAATTAACAGACATAATATCTGTAATTTATTCAATCAGACATACCTAAATTATACATATATATATATATATATATATATATATATATATATATATATATATATACACAGAGAGAAAGAGAGAGAGAGTGAGTGAGAGCGAGGGAGAGAGTGATAAAGAGAGAGGTAGTGTGTGATTAGATTAATAAAATAAAACAAACAAAACACTGGCTAACCGCAGAATGCACCTGAAATTATTTTGCCTTTCTATTGTTCACGATTCTCCAGAGAAGAAGAAATATTTGCACCTGTTAATTAAAGAATCTAAAAGAATTGATTCGCTTCAAAGAGAATTGTTCCAATCTGATTTTCGATTCTTCTCTGCGAGTCGAGCGTAAACAGGATAATCCTTCACTTGATCAAGCAAAAACTAAAGCCTTAAAGAAATGCGGTCAGAATTAAAGAAAGAAACAAAGAAAGAACAATTCGGCCGAGTTCTTCACTATAAACAATGAAAAACAAGCAAAAAACAAATCTAACATCATCAGGAATTCGCTGAAGTCTGTCTAGAAAATTCGAAAAATGACGAAAAATATCCAAATGACAAAAATAAATAAGAAAAAAATGAATGACAAGAAGAAAGAAGAATAAAAACAAAGCAGTTATTTTATTCCATAATCTCGTGAATTTTATTTCCATGCCACTTCAGAAATTCATGGCTCGTCACAGATTCATTGTCTATAATATAAAATAATTCATAGTGATTTCAGAATAACGATTTTTTTTAATGGTTTAACGCCTAGCAAAGCAATAAACAAGGAGCTATCGAGTTAAAAGTATATAAAAAAAAAACGTTGTGAAGGAGAGAAAACAATAAAAGAACGAGTATGAAGTAAACAAAAGTTAACGATTGATATTGCATTTATATTTTTGAAGATCAAATTTGAATGGAAAAACAATCGATCGGAAGTGATTTTTTTAATAATTTTCGTATAACGCTCATATTTTCTGGTTAATAAGACTGAAAGGAAAACACTAGAAACAAAAGGTTGAGTGAAAAAGGATTTAATCACATGAGGACGTGGATTGAGGATACAGAAGTTCAGTGCGACCGAAAGCGCTACGCATTAGGGACATACTTTTTTGCCACGTTTCCATGAGCAGACGTTCTACTCATTCGATTAATGTCGACCATGATCCATTTAAGGATGTTGGAACTGTATTGCACCACAGGGACATCTAAAATGTTTGTGGAAAATATACCGACATTAAACGAATGGATGTCAAAACGAGAAAGCTTCCCACTTGCCACTGCTTGAATCATCCTATGGTCGATGGTGATCGGCTGTATGTACCCAGATCCAAATGAGGATAGTGGATTAGTTCAACTAGAATTATCTTACAAAACTACAATAATCAGTCTTCAGAAGAATGGATGATCGTCTGCGTCAAAGGACATAAAATAATAGAAAACATTCTTCCGTAATAAAGGAAGCCAACAAATTCAAAATGGAATTTCAACTGGGTGATTAAGTGCAAGTCAACCATAATGCACCTACAGCAACAGCAAAGAACCTAAAAAAGAATGTAAAAGGAAATGCAATATACCAAATGCAGAAAAGATAGGTAGTGTGACCACAGCGAAAACTGACATATAATAATGATAATAATAATAATAATAATAATAATAATATTTCCTCGTTGTTTCCTTCCCGTTTTCCTTTTTTTTCTTTTCTTTTCTTTTAAAATATTATAGTATTTCTACGTCCCTTTGTTTTCTTCTTCTTTAAATCTCTTTCTTTCTTTTTAATAATTCTTTCTTCTTTCTTTCGTTCTTTTTTTCTTTCTTTCTTTTAACTATTGCCTTTTTTCTTTCCTCTCAAATATTTATTTATTAGGTTGGTGCAAAATAATGACGTAATAATGTCGTTTTCTGACGTATTTTTAAGGTAAAAAAACGACATTATTACGTCATTATTTTTGCACCAACCTAATATATTTCATTCTTTCTTTCTTGCGTTCGTGCTGCTTCGCGAAGCTGCCTGGGCCCGAGGATTCACGCCCTGCACCAGCACCTCTCTCATAGTATTAATGGAGGCGGGTTCGGAGTAATATCAATGCCATAGTGACTGTGGCAGGGGAGAATGAACATTTCTTCCCCTGGCATGTCTGCGCATGAGCTCCACGCATAAAAAAGACCTTGTGTCACATCCGATTTTAGGTGAGATGAATAAAATTTAATATTTTATTTATCTTTCTTTCCTTTATACAGTATTATTTATTTTTTTAGAAACAATGTTGTTTCTTTCCATCAGTTCAGTATTGTTTTTGGTTCTTTCTTTCTTTCGCATACCTCTTTCTTTCTTTTTCTTTCTTTATTCCACATACTTTCTTTCTTTCTTTCTTTAGCAGACTTCTTTTTTCTTTATTTCTTTCTGTTGTATTCTTTTCCGTCTCTAGTGCTCTTTCTTTTTCTTGGCCAATGCAATATACTTTTCTCCAATTCTCTAATATTCTTTTTTACTTTCTTTCTTTCTTTCTTTCTTTCTTTCTTTCTTTATTCATTTATTGCGCATACTTTCTTTCTTTCACATACTTTCTGTCTTTCTTTTTTCTTTCTTTCTTTCTTTTTTCTTTCTTTCTTTCTTTTTTCTTTCTTTCTTTCTTTTTTCTTTCTTTCTTTCTTTAGCAGACTTGTATTTTCTTTATTTCTTTCTGTTGTATTCTTTTCCGTCTCTAGCTTTCTTTCTTTTTCTAGGCCAACACAATATACTTTACCCCAATTCTTCAGTGTTCTTTCTTTCTTTCTTTCTTTCACATACTTTCTTTCTTTCTTTAGCATACTTCTTTTTTCTTTCGTATTCTTTTCCATTTCTAGCGTTCTTTCTTTTTCTAGGCCAACACAATATACTTTTCCCCAATTCTTTCTTTCTTTCTTTCTTTCTTTCTTTCTTTCTTTCTTTAGTATTTTTTTTCTTTTCTTGACACCTTAATATACATTTCCTCGAAGTCTTCAACATTCTCTCTTTTTACTTAATTCGATGTTTGCTTATGATGATGGTTTTGTTGTGAGGATCAATTTCAAACGTCTCACCGAAATTTTCTGATTTACCTCCAGGTTCTTACACGTAGCCAGAATTCTTTGATTATCCGTTTAACTTGGTGAAGCGAACCAGTATCATTAGCAGGTAATCGATCCCGCAAACAATAGCATAAAGTTGCAACCGCCATACTTTACCCTAGCAATGGCAATCTTCGTCTGAATGTCTTAAATTTAATTTCGACCGGTTATTAGATACTTTCCCAAGAGCTTTAATCTTTGTAAAATTTACCATTCGCAAAATCTAAGCGAGATTTTACATGTCTACCTTACACAAGTCTTTATTTTTTTCATCGTTATATATCAATTTTTTAAGTCAGTTTTATGTAGTATTTTTGATTTTCTTTTTTTTCTGAGGACACATTTTTTTTTTCTGTTAGCGTTTCTTTTCTACTTATTGACGTCGTTAAAACAACTCCAGCTTATGTTATTGTTTTGCCTTGGATTTTTTTAACGCTCTTATATATACAACCATTCCTCACTTAACAATCCGTAGACTTTCGATCAGTTATAAAGATTCATATAATAATAAATACCGTTCGTTTGATGACAAATCTTCCAATAGAACATACATTTTTCTTCAAAATTAAATCAATTTGAATACCCGTAAATTGTGCCGTACAAGTTGAATATTCAAGCAAAAAAAATATTCAAGACAAGGCGTCGACTTTTCCACAGAATTGTAAACAAGTGGGGGATAATACGCACACTTACCCTACCTCAAGCAGACAGCCACAAATAGAGGATGCGATGGGTAAATAGTTGATATCGTATAATTAATTTTGCGCATGCGCGTTGTTTGTTTTTAATTTTGAGAATTGCACACTATAGTAGGGTCAGTTGGATACCGTATATAAAAAAAATAAAAAAAAAATAAATAAAAATAACCATGATGTAATTTACTCTGCCAGGAATTTGAAAATGGCATGATGTACCTCTTAGCATTCGCGCTGGAAGCCCCGATACGAACGTTTCAAATTGTTTGGGTGACAATATGTGTACAGCGCTGAGGATTCGGGATGAATTGGATGTGTCTAATGCTGATTACGATAGTGTCTGGAGTGATCGCTAGTGATGTTGATGTTATGCTTCCATTCATCGTCCCACGGTGATATACTCAAAACAAAGGACGACATCAATGCCTTGAGGAGGTAGTGCTGTGCTTGGCGAAGAAAGTGGCCGCTGGAAGACTCTATGTCTGGCAATATGATTCTTCGCCATGCCACAAAAGCAGGAGAACCCGGTCATGGCTGTCAGACAATTTTTGCGACATCACCACCACTTACATCTGGCCACCTCACTTCCCAGACTGCAGCCCTCTCGATGATTATGTGTGGGGCGCAGCATTTAACATCTTAAACAAGTAGACCGTATAGAAGAATAGCAGGAGATTCCAAAGTCTTCTGGAGGCCTCTGGAGGCCGTCGTTGAAGCCAATGGCGATTCTATTGAATTACTTTACTCTTCAGTATTTCAAGTTATTTCCGTGTAATTTTGGTAAATATATCTATTAAAATGAAATGTCAGTGCTATTCTAATTTTGGCTTAACTTAGATGACAATTTATCTATCGCACACTGTATATCCCAATAAACATGTGTTTAGTGAACACAAGTAACACAGAGATTAATATATTAACGCTATAACACACATCGCGGCCAACGGCTGATACACTAATTTATACTGATACTATATACAATATCTACCGGTGTGTTTTATAGGTTGATAGTTTTACAACACATACAGAAACTTATTATGGTTAGTATCTCAATATACACGTTAAACTTAATCTAGTTTTCGTGCGGTTTATCGTTTACTGCAGCCTAACTTGATTTAACGGTTGGGCCACTGGTAGTCTGCCGTATGTTTGTGGGTAGACCTATACGGTCGGTATAGGCCTAACGTAGATTGTTCAACTAAACATCTTCAGACCGATTTGTACACCAGGTCGACTTGAACACAAGGTCGACTTGTACTCGCGATTTACGGAAAATATACTGAAAAGTAAGTAAAAATAACTTGTTCTCAATTTGCAGTATGCAAACCCAATTGATGTAAAGAATTTTGATTTAAATCTTATAACTGTTCGATATTTTTACCGTTTAGTGCTATACTATACTGATATCAGTTATGTGCCATGCAATCATGTATCTCTCAATACATGACTGACGTGTCATATTTTTTTCTTGCAATAGGTTGCCATTTCTTCCTGTTGCCATTTCTTTCTGCGGTAGACCGGTTGCCATCCAAAGCTATAGAACCCAGTCTGTCCTGCTATTTTATGTGTCATGCGTGATACACGCTTAGGCGATCATATATCTCTCGATACATTACTTACATGCCAGATTTTTTCCGCAGTAGGTTGCAATTTCTTTCTGTAGTAGACTAGTTGCCATCCAAGGCTATAGAACCTGCTATTTTATATACCATGCGTGATACACGCTTAGGTGATCATGTATCTTTCGATACATGACTGACGTGTCAGATTTTTCCCGCAGTAGGATGCCTTTTCTTTCTGCAGTAGACCAGTTGCAATTCATGCTATAGAACCCGGTTTGTCCTGCTATTTACCCATAGCTGGAGGAAAAAGAAAAGGATCCGCACCTTTCCCATGTTTATTAGCGCGTAAGTGAATATAATGGCTTCTCTGATTTCTCAATCCCAGACGCTATCTATTTCTCCACCTTATCTTCTGTACTGTATAAATGTTTAGAAAATAATTTAGAAATTTTACAAATGGTGCAAATGGCAGTAGTAATATTAGCTGTTGCCTTATAAGGAAACATTTGTTAGCCTGTACCACTGACGATTATTATTATTATTGCTTTTAATGTCTTTTGTGTCGTAATTTACTCCCGGGTTCCAACCAGAGATTTAAGGCTAGAAATGGCATCATGACCTTTATACACTGAGCATTTTTTCAGAAATTATTTTGTATTTCTTTAAGGCATAAGCTACAAGGAATTCCTTCATTGGTTTTATCGGAACCGTTACAAATCAAACTGAGGGCTCCAACTACAATCGGAATTATTGATGTCTTCATATGCCATGGTTTTTTTTTTTTTATTTTTCAACTTCAAGATCTTTGTATTTTAACAATTTTGTTGAAGATCTTCAAATAAACCTTACAGTCTACCGGAACTGCCATGTCAATAAGAAAGCATATTTTGTTTTTGTAATGTTTGATGAAAAAGTGTGTGATTAGCTTTGATTGTTCTGTCTGTGTGTATTGTGCAGTTACTATCCTCCTCCTCCTCATTATTATTATTATTATTACTATTTAAATGTTTAAGTTTGATTTGAAACTCTTTTTCGGTAATTAGCTTGATATGATTCAAAAGAAAAGAATAAAATTATGACAGTTACAAACAAAAGACTACTGACAATGAGAAATTATTTCTAACGAGAAAAAAATAAACGCTCGCTCTGACAAAATAATGAATTGACTACAGACGAAAAGACGAAACAAAAAACAGGCAAATCATTCATAAATTTTGAAATTCCTGCGAGGCGGATCGTACGGCAAACCAGTTTACAGACCCCTCCACTCTCTAATATCTACAGATTGAAAGCTTACTATTTTGTTATTTAATTCAATGAATTAAAAACACAAATATTCAAATATAGGAGCCAGAACAAACGGTAAAGGTTTCAAACAACCTATATCGTCCTGACATTAAGAAAGGATGTATAATCAATAAAAATATCCGACATTAGTGATTGTACTGAGGAATTAATTGTGTTTTAATCATTTCCCCCATTACAATGATAATGGTAATTGTAAAATTATCCGCTTCCGAAAAAGGAAATATTTGGCATTCATTGATCGAGCAGGTAATACTACTGTCGGTTTGATTTCATAAAATCTTTTTCTTAAAACAATTTTCCAGGAAAATAGGTTTCTCAATCCAGTAGCTGTTATCGCTCTTTCCAGTATTAATCATGGTTTCCTTTCTAACCTTTTATTTGAAGTCGTGTGGAAAATCAAAATCTTGCTTTTGCCATTATTTTCTCTTCGTGTTACCTGTGAGATACATTTAGAATATTGATGCTATTGAAAGTCCTCGATTGATGTGGTTTCAACACTTCTGCGAAATTTCGTGCACTGGTGCTACAGAATCACAAACAAATAACTGGTACACTTTTGTCTTCATCAAGACACACTGGCTTCACTCACTTAAAGTCATTTTTAACGATTGATAGTTGAAAGCGGTTGCCTACAGAAGGCATTTTAGATATTTCTGGACTGGTTTGGCATCATGCATGACATTTATTTGAAATTCTTGATCTGATCAACCTTTTTAAGTACATGATTCAAATTTTCTGGTTCATGCTTTTTTGTAGTCATTTCGGCGTTGGCGAAACTAGCGCAGCCTATTCTATGTTTCCTTATCTTCCATGCTAAATTTATTATAACCTACCTATACACCGAGATGTTTTAAGTGTTTTGTTAATTACTAATTTCACATCAATAATGTTTATGATTGATTAAGAGTCTTTGTCATATGTTATATAGGAAACAAATGAGTAACTACCGACACCGAGGTTCGAACGTTACACTCTGGACATATGACTATATGTTTTCCGCTAGGTGTATAAATAACGGTGTCAGGCTACTGACCGCAGTGATTATTGAGTGACTTTTGAGTGGAACTATCCAGTCGAATTAGTGTGAATTATTGCGCGTCGTTGATTTGGGATTTGATTTAGAATTTACCGGACGTTAAGCTGAGTCGCGCTACTAACAAGTAATTCCCTCATCTTTAGTTGAGTTTTACTTTTTTGTTATTGTTAAGTATTTATTTGCGGTTGCAATTGAATACTGTTTGATTTTAACATTGAAGTCTTGAGTTATACATAATCATTTACGGACACCGAACGTTACGAAAATACCACTGCTTTCCTTTCATTTCCAGATTTATATTAAAGTTCGTGAAGTCTAAATGTGGTGATGATTCTCCTTGATCGCACAGATCGTTGAAACAAGACCCGGTCGTTAAGCGAGGAACGGATGTATACAAAAGTATACACAGTAATTTCTATTCTTTTATCTGCCGTGCTCATTAGGGAAATGTCCAACTATGGTTCTCCACAGTTTCATATCCGTTGCAGATCTAAACCAAATTTATCACTTTTCAACCATTCCCCCCTGCACGGAGTATTGCTGTTATATATGGTCTAGAGCCCCTTCTGTTTGCCTCGGGGTTCTTGATAAGATCCAGAGAAGTATATGCAATATAATTGGCCCTACTCTGGCATCGTCTACAGTCGCTCTCTCACAGACGTGCCGTCGCCTCTCTCTATCTTTTTTACAAATACTTTCATGGTAATTGCTCCGATGAGCCGCTTTCGCAGGTTCCCAGACTTCGCGAATTCAAGCGTCTTACGAGGCTGGCATCCCGCTCTCACCCTTTCACTGTTGAAACTATTAAATGTAGCCGTCTCTTCTATTCCAATAGCTTTATATCTCGCACCTCTCGCCTTTGGAATTCCCTTCCCTATTCCTGTTTTCCTGACAGCTATAATCTCCAACTATTCGAATGTAATGTCATTCGACATCTCCAGTTGCCAATGTCTATCCACTATCCTTCTCCTCATCCTTTCCGCTATCATTCCTGTCTGCTCTCCTTCCAAATCCTCTGTAACCTCTTGCGTGCTAGTGGCTTCCCGCCTTGCTTGGGGGGAAATGCTTAAAAAAAAAAAAAAAAAAAAAAAGCATCGCTTCCCTATCCCAGTACGGTCTTCCACCTACATAGGATAGTTTGATTGTTCGATGTTTCCTTGAACTCCTCTTCCCTTATATAACTAATCATGTGAGTGTCGTATTCTCGAAGGATTCTTTGCTCATTATATATCCTAGAAAATCCAACTCCGTTTTTCTGATCCTAACCACAAGTGCAATTTCTCTTTAAATTTTCCTGAAAACTTCCTCTTTTCTCACATATTCAGTACATGATATTCTCAGTATCCTTCTGTAGAATCACATCTCATTTGCCTCAAGTCTTTTTTTCGTCAATGAAGTAATTATTGAACATTCTCTGATATGTAAGATGATTGATAATAAATAGATGTTTAGCAATATTTTCTTTGTTTTTTAACGAAATCTTCCTTCTTCCTAATACTTTTCTTAACTTCTGGAAGGCATCTTTCGCTATTCTCATGCATTGTCGGATTTCTATATTACATTTTCTTTTTCCTGTTATAATACTGATTTAAATTTGTTAAGTATGGATTGCACAGAAGGTATAAGAATTTGCAATGTTTTTGAAAAAACTCCAATTGACAGTCCGGATTTCGTACCAATTTCGTGATTACTTTTTTTCTATTTTTTAAATATTTTTTTTACAATTCTTCTTACCCTGTACAAGGCCCAAGAGCCACAGGAGGTAGAGGGTTACAGAGTAAAAGGCACACTGGGAAATCTATAGTGGTTGAGGTAACAGTGAATTGGGAAGCATCCTCTTTGATGTCGGTTCAAGAAAGTAGCAATTCATAGCAAACAGGTGTTCCAGAGGAAGTTACATCAATGAAGTACGAAAAGAATGGAAGTGATTCCATGAGCGCGGTATGGCGAGTCATCCTTGAAAGTTAGAAATGGTGGTTCTGAGAAATGTAGTTCGTCTGAACTTGGGTTAACTATCACAAAGCTGAATCGTCCAGGGTAACACGATAAACAAGATCCGTCAGCAAGGACCCTGATCGGGAGGTTGGAAGTTTTTGATGAACGTGAAACCACCTCTTAACTGCTGTTCTTCTAATGTCCACTCTGACTCTGAGCCGAGGTGGTATCTATGGGCAAATAATTACCCCCACAAACAAATATTTATAATAAAATTATCAAGAAAACTTTTTTTTAATAGCGAAATAATAATTAGCGCAAAGCTAAAAAAGGCTTTAAAATACATTTTTATTAAAAAAAGTTTCCAGTAAAATATATTTTTTTTAAAATAACAACAATACATTTTATCATTCACAAACTATATATTTAAATATACATTTGCCCTGAAAATATAAAATTATGTACAAAATGTTTAGGTTGTGGCACTAAGTAATCTATAAATATTGCTATTCCGCTAAAGAAAATCTACCACTTCGCGATAAATCAAAGAGACAAGTACAAATATAGATACGTAGAAACTCACGAGAGCGCAGCTTGTAATCGGCGTATATTTGTACTGTTTACCCGAGTATTTTTTCTTTTAATTAATTCACCCCAAGCAAGGCGATAATGCCCCTAAGTTGGGACGGGTTACAGGAAGCAAAAGAGAATAAAGGTTTAGTGGGAAGTGAATAAAAGACAATAAGGAAACAGTTTTCAGGAAGAGAGAAGATGGCTATTGATGCTGCATTTAAATTCATGAAGATTGTATGTGGCAGGGAAGCAAGAAATTAGCTGTTCGTGATTTGAATAACAGGCTTCTTTTTCGGATTGTACAAAGAATAGACTTGATATATTTTTTCAATACCCAAATTTTCACTTATAAAAAATGATTTTATCATGTATCTCGTGTATCATGTGAGTTCGTTTTTTGAGAGACCAAATTACAATAGATTAAACTCTTTTCTTCTACCTATTTATCCCATGGAATTTAATTGTTAAAAAGTAAAAGAGAATGATAAAAGTATCCTTAGTAACTCTATACTCGTTGTGTAAACGCGTACAGCCATAAACAACTGAACGAGGAGCAGTTAAACATCTTATAAACGTAAAAATTGGAAACAAATGTATATTCGCTGTTTGTATTTCATAATAGGGTACCATTATGTGAATATTACTTGCATTATTATTGGATGTAGTTAAGTAACAGATCAGTTTTATCAAAATCATGATAATTTTAAATACAGATCTACATTTTGACTACATTAAATGATAGTTTGGTCAATGGGGTACTGGCCAGCAGGACATAGGACATTTTATATCTCGTATATGATGGAACCCCCTTAAAATTAGCTTCAAAATGATTATGTCTTCCAAAGTCGCATGATACGCGAGTATATACATTACATTGATTTCGAGCTGTTGATTCAGCAACGGTTCCTATTCGCAGTTTATGAACGTGTTTTTGCTTTGTCCACAACGGATTTTATTGACCATATAATTACTCCCGAAGTATTTTCCGAAGACTAGATATTTTTTGCGTTCAAGATAAACCAATAACGAGGGAATGTAACCTGATATTTTCATACTGATACTGCAACATTTGGATTTATTTCCAGATCTACAGGGTGTATCGAAATTATTTTCATTAAAAAAAGATTCCAGATCATTATAGTATACGATTAAATAATGTACAATATATGGGAATTAGTCCTGGGTATGACGTTAAAATACTTCCGGCAGCAAAACCTCTGATCAGGAGATTAGAGCCTTTGCTTAGCGTGGTATCAAATCTTAATTGATGTTATTCCTAGGTCGACCCTGACACATGGTGGTAGCACCTATTAGGGCCCCGGGTTTGGGCAACCCAACCCACAATAAAAGCAAAACACTATGAAAATACAGAAATACATTTTCATGGTAAAATTACTGTTGTGACCTAAATAATAAAAAGAAATAATAGTAAGCAGTGGACGATGGTTTGTCTGCAACAAAAAGCACCTTCCATGAATAAATCGATGAAATTTAGTCACCGCAAAAATGATCCCTAAGGCTTCCTTTTCTATTTGCGAGTAACCCCTTTCAGCTAGTAATAGCGTCCTAGATTCATTGGCGATTGGCTTTACCGATCCATCCTTTAACTTGTGTAAAATGCACGCGCCAATGCCCTACGAGCTAGCATCGCTGGCTAGAATGATGTCAAAGTTCGGATCGTAATGAGTCAGGAACAGATCCGTGTAAGGACCTCCTTTATTTTCTCAAATGATTCCTCTCATGGATATATTATGCATGTGCCTTATCTCATTCTGTGTTTGAAGGAGAATTTCTTCCAGTTTCTGTTGACTAACCTGAATTTCTAGGTGCAATTCTTCAAATTACTTCTGGTATTCTGCTTGTTCTCGTTGGAATTGGAATTGTTGTTCCTGTTCGTGTTCCATCAACTCTACCATTGCACCTTTAAATTCGTCCATTTTACTGCGGTGGTACGTAAAATTAAGAAATGAGAGGAGGGGAATTATTTGTTCTCCTTAACGTCTTAACCAACAATAAGCCTGTTTGACTTGTACGATTCTTTTACTGAAAAAACATAAAAGCGAGAGAGAGGGTAAATTTTTACTTTACCCTATTAGCGAAAACAATAAGTCTGTTTGACTTGTACGTTGGAATGGAAAAAATAGCAAGGTTCATCAACCTTCTTCCCAACCACTGAATTGAACTTGTAGAAATCCTATTGTTTTGAGAAGTTTCTTTTTTCACTGTCAGTGTTGTAATTAACACTGGATACCCTTTTGTCGCAGAGTTTGATTAGAATTCCTTTCTTCGCCACTGTTGTAGACACTGGACAATTTTTTTTTTAATAATTTAACGCGATGTTCGTTTCTTCGAATTCTTCGTCGCCAAGATGTTGCGACGCAAGTAAATGGCTAAGAAATAACAAAATACGTGTTACAGAGATATCATATATTAGACAGTAAGTACTACAGAAGAGTATTACACGACTTGTGAGTGTGTGTTGGATGACCCAGCGTTCAATCTATTCGACAGTTAATATTTAACAGACCTCGCCCACGATGGATGTATGTGGCACAAGACCGAGATTATCGTGGGTTCCCGAACTCGTACGCTCGACCAAAACTATTCCGGTAGAACCCGCATAAATGAGTCCGGGCCTGTCACCCTCCCCGGATGAAACTCTGCCCTTCGGCACAGCCTCGTCCAAGTTCCTCTCTGCCCAAATGCAGAGAGTTTGAGATCAGCTGCGAAGATTCACAGACCGGTCGAACAATCAATTCGATTGTTAAACAGCACCCCCCAACACCACCACCACACACGAGGAATGCATATGGCACAAGACCGAGTTTACCGTGGGTTCTCCGAGCCAGTAGGCTCGGCCAAATTATTCCCTTAGAAGCCGCATAGACGAGTTAAAGGACTGTCTACCTCTCCGGACGAAACTTCACCATGCGGCAAAGCAATGTCCGGGTTCCTCTCTGCTTCGGCAGAGAGCTCGACAGTTACGAACAGTCTGGTCGACAGATAATATTTAACAGCACCCCACGAGTGTGTATATGGCACAAGGCCGGTTTATTGTGTTTTCTCCGAGTCCGTAGGCTCGGCCAAAAATATTCCCTTTGAACCCGCCTAAACGGGTTCAGGGACTATCTACCTCCCGGGACGAAACTTTGCCCTCCAGCAAAGCCTCATCTGGTTCGTCTCTGCTCAAGGCAGCGAGTTCGAAAGTAACGAACAATCTATTCGACTGTTCGAATAAACGGGTTCACGGTCTGTCTAACTCCTTGAAAGAAACTTTGCCCTTCGGCAAAGCCTCGTCCGGGTTCCTCTCCGCTCAAGGTAGTGGGTTCGACAGTAACGAACAATCTATTCAACTGTTCCGCCAAGGTCTTCTCTCCTACTAATCTTATAGTAGCCGGAAGACTCCAACATAGACTCTTTAGATGGAGGACACCACACACATATAAAAACAAAGGTTTTATTTCTACGTCAGCTAACAGTACACAAACCAGAGGCAGGGAGTTCGATAGAAATGAACAGTCTGGTCGATTGAAAATATTTAACAGCCCCACCCACGAGGAGGGATGTATGTGGCACAAGGCCGGGTTTACCTTGGGTTTTCCGAGCCCGTAGGCTCGGCCAAAAATATTCCCTTAGAAGTCGCATAAACGGGCTCAGGGCGTGTCTAACTCCCCGGACGAAACTTTGCCCTGCGGCAAAACCTCGTACACGTTGCTCTCTGCCGAGACAGAGTGTTCGACAATTACGGTCGACTGATATATTTAACAGTCCCTCCACAAGGAATATATGTGGCACACGGCCGAGTTTAACGTGGGTTTCTCCGAGCCCTTCGGCAAAGCTTCTTCCGAGTTCCTCTCTGCCGAGGCAGAGAGTTCAACAGAAATAAACAGTCTGGTCGACTGATCTACAAGGGATTCTCTCTTCCTAATCTTATAGTAGGCGGAAGAGTCCAATAGAGACTCTTTAGAGGAAGGACACCACAACAATTACCAGCAGTAAATTTTTATATATAAATTAAATTACCAAAAATACATTTTCTGTGGGTGAAGGCATACAAATTGTTTAAATTATACTTAGTTGAAACCATAAAATTATGTTCAACAAATATAGATTTCGGCATTAAATAAACTATAGATGTGTTGATGTGCCGCTAAACAAAATCAACCAATATAGGGCAAAATTCTAAGATCTTGAATCTTTTCGCGTGATGGTTTCCAGTTTCTCTTAAGACTTCAAGAAAATGGCAACAGAAATAACACATATGTTTTAGAATCAAGTAAAGACAGCTGACAGATAATGAGGAAGGAAAACTAGGAATACTTAACTCTTACGGGTCATAGTGAGGGCAAGAGAGATAGGTGAAAGCAGCGACCCACTTACCTGACGAGATTGTGTGAATGGAAGGTAGGACGGGATCCTGATCAAAGAGGAAAAATCGTGTTAAAGAACCATATGAAAGAGGACGTTGTGAAGAGCTTATGTACTGAAGAGACACGGGAGAAGGAGAAGGAGAAGGAGAAGGCGAATCACTTAGCTACCAAGATGTTGTGATTGGATGAGAGAACGGGGTGGGAGGGGATTCTTATCAAAGAAGGACTACAAGGGATGTTGTGAACAGCCATGATCGCGTATGGCCCGAGAGTATTCGGCACATAGAAAATGATGAAGAAGAGAGATAGGTAGAAGCAGAGAGCCTCTTACCTGACGAATTTGGGTGAATGTTGGAAATAAGAAGTTGTGAAGGTCTATGCTCGCCTGTTTCCTGAAGGGACGCGGACGTAGAAGAAGAAGAAGAAGAAAAAGAAGAAGAAGAAGAGAAATAAAAGGCAGCGAACCTACCTCACAAGACTCTATGAATGGATGACAGAACGCAAAGAGTGTGTTGGCCTTAGCAAAAGTAGAAAAAAGACTAAGGGACATAAGGGATAGGAAGTTGTGAAGAGCCATGATCGCATATGACATGAAAGTACGCGGCACATAGAAGAAGAAGAAGGCAGATAGCTAAAGCAAAGATACACTTACCTGACGAGATTTTGTGAATGGATCGCAGAATGGGGAAAGAGTGCAAGCCTTAAAAAAGAGAGTATAACTTCTAAGGAGCACAAGGAACAAGACGTCGTGGAGAGCCATTCTCATCTATGTCCCGAAAGAACGTGGAACAAAGGAGAAGACGAATAACCTGTGTAGTTTTAGCAGCAGACATTAACACGTATGAAACAATGACAAAAGGTAAGGGTAATATTAAATATTACCCTATAAGAAAATATCCGTTGATCATTGATCGAGCAGAGAATGTTACTTATAGACTGAATTTATAAAAGAATTAACCAGAAAAATAGATTTTAAAGTTCAGTAATTGTTATTGCTCTTTCCACTAGTAATAGATGGTTCCTTTGTAACCGTTTGTTCGAAGTAGTATCGAAAGTCAGCTTCTTGGTAATATCATGACTGTCCCTAAGAGTAATATATGCTATCCATTTTAATTATTGCTGCTGTTGGTAGTCCTCGGGTTATATGAACTCTGTTGCTTGGTACTGTTCTTTGTGATTCTGTAGCGCGTTCAAGAGTTTCGAAGAAGTATGATCATCCTTAGGAGATAAACGCTTCATTTCTTGGAAGTAATTTTGTTTAGTACAGTTTCTCAATGGTGATTCAGCAGTGCCACTTAAAAAATTTTCGAATAAATGTGGTCTTCACCAAAATCCACAGTTTTCCATCACTAAAAGACATTTTAAACCTTGATTTAAGAAAGTGGTTCTATGTAGCTGACAGTTTAGATATTTTGGAGCCATACATGATATCTATATGTCAGTTTCTGGTACTTGATATTAATAACATGACTATAGTTTGTAGGTTAATCCTTTTGTTTTTAGCAATGGTATTTATAATTATAAGACATATATATATATATATATATATATATATATATATATATATATATATATATATATACAAGTATAGGATTGGTGTATACGGAATAAATTTCAATAACCAAAAAATACTACTGTTAAAAGAGTGTTTAATACAGAGTAGAGCAAATATAATGATTTATTCAAAAATTATAACATAAATATGTTATGAAATCACTACAAAATTAGTCATTACGTTTCAGGGGTGTTTGTTTCAAAACCCTTTATTTTAAATTCAACATCATCACTTGATAAGTCAACAGAGGTGTCGAAACAAGATGGCTATTTTTGTAGTGATTTTATAACATATTTATGTTATAATTTTCGAATAAATAACTATATATATATATATATATATATATATATATAATGAAATCTCCCGTCGTATTCGACGTATGATGGTCAAGCAGCTCAGACACCAAATTTGCGCAGAACCAACCACACTTTTTGAAGGGCCAAATACAGAGACAAGTTACAACCCGCCGCAGGTTTTGAATTCAGAGTTGTCCTTCTCCTGTTAATTGTTAATTTTATGCATCATGCTTTGTGTAATTCTATGGGGTTTTTTTGAGTTTATTTTATATAGAAGTTTTGTGCCATTAGTCAGGATTTGTGATGGGCATTTGGTGTATATTAACAGATAAATAGCATATTAATCGTCGCGATAATGATGTAGTTTTGAACTCATCGTATATTTTGTTTGCAATTATTATTGTT
>OZ010592.1:44031949-44121949 GCA_963932145.1 Acanthosepion lycidas | reverse complement strand
TGCTGTATTAGTCGTACGTTTTTTAATCAAGCAAGGGTAACGTCGGGCCATGCTGGTAGTATCAGAATAAATCTTCAGCATGTCATAACTTTGACTTATCGGAATAAATATTGTGAAATATTCAGTATGTGTCATAACTTCCGTACTTGACAGCTAAGAAATATCACAATAAATAATTTAATATAAATAGAAAATGATAAAATTATAACGTAAATCATATGCCCATTGTCTGTTAATTTTTAATTAAAGAGCTGAATATCGAAACCCGATTATTTGCTGAAAGTTCTGCAGTAGATGAAGCCACCAAAACGCAGCAAAAGAATGCAATTAAAAACACTGGAAATTGCAATTAAAAACGGGAGCGAAAATCGCCCATACGTAAATGTTTTCCAAGAGTTTCTGCAAATCTACAAGAAATCTAATATTCACAGAAACACTGTTTGGACGTTTTTAATTTAATTGTGCATCCATTATTATTTACATTTAAAGAGAGCTTTTGTAACTCTCGTTTATTAAAAGATAGAAAAATGGTCGAGAATAAAAACAACATAGAAGTAAAAATGGAAATAGAGAAGCAATATAGAAAATTGAAATTTGTAAGCGTGGGGACTAGAATCTGATGGAAATAGAAAACAATATGGAAATATAATGGTTAAGGATAATGGATTAAAATATTTCGAAGTGGAGCTAGCAGTTTTGTGAGAATATACCAGTAAACTAGTAAAACTGCTTAGATGTTTATGGAAATGTTGAAACTAAAAAAGACCAAAGTAAAGAAAGATGAACTTTTAAAACATATACAAGCTTCAGTAAATTAGTGGATTAACATCTGAGGAAAATAAACCAGAAATCTTAGATTATCTAATAATGAAGCAGTTGGAGAAAATGGATTAAGAGCTGGGGATTAAGGAGAATGAGAAATAGATTAGCAATTAATGGAGACGGATGAGTAGTGTATTAAAATATTACAGCATTTAAGAAAAATGGTTCAGAAACTAGGGTAAAGGACCTAGAAATTGAGGAAAATGGACGAGCAATGGACGAAAACGGACGAGCTATGAAAATGTTGTAGCAGTTAGCTAAAATGGATTAGGAATTTTGAAAAAGGAGGAATGACATGTGGAAAACAGTCCGCCAATCAAGGAAAACAAACTAGTAGTTTATGAAAATGTTGTAGCGATTTGATAAAGTTGATAAAGGTTTGGGGAAGATGGGCTGGACTCTGGGAAATGTAGGCCGACAAAAGCGGAAATTGCAGTAGTAGTTAGTGACAATAATGTAGTATTTATTAGGTTTGGTTAAAAAATAATGTCGTTTTCTCACGTATGTTACTATGTGAGAAAACGACATTATTTTTTAACCAAACCTAATAGAAAAAAAATGAATTAACACTATGAGAAAATTATTTTATAACTGAGGAGAATAGATCTGTAATTGAAGAAAACTTTTTGTAAAAATATTGTGGCAAGTTAAAAATATTTCAGGATCAGGGAAAAAACATCTAGCAATTGGGGAAAATAGAACAGTAATATACGAAAACGAACGTGTAATCGTTGTAGTTACGGATACGCACATTACACAGTACCTGATAGCAGACACGGGAAAGAATTTACGAAAACCTCTTGCAGAAGGGTATCGAAGGAAAGCGAGAAGAAGGGAGCTAAGCATAAACTATAAAAATAAAGAATGCATAGTCATCAGTAAAAAAAAAAATGAAAACGAAATGCGATTTTCAGGTAGGGGACACTAAAATCAGGGAGGTGCGGAAATTTAGATATCTGGGAACTGTTTTCACAGAGGATGGCAAGTGCAACGCAGAGATTCGAAGACGTATTGGGATGGGCCAAAGACGTATTCCAAAAGTTGGGCAGAGTATTACAAGGCAGGAGGGTTTCCTTGGTAAAAAAAAAGAAAAGAAAACAGTATTGAACTGCTACGTGAACGATGACCCTCCTTTACAGCAGCGAATGTTGGACGGTTTTCTCCACTTATGGATGCTAAGGATATCATGGACCGAGCACGTGACCAACGATGAGGTCTTAGAGAGGTTGCAAACAAGAATGAAGCTATACTGAACATCAGAAAGAGCCAGCTGAAATTTCTGGGATACGTAATGGGAAATGAGAGCTTGGAGAATCTGGTAATTACAGATCTTATAGATGGAAAGATAAACAAGGGAAAACAACGCATTCTCTGTCATCCACTTGCTTAAGTGGATGACTGAGCATGGCCTGGGGGAAATAGTAGGGAGGCAGAACTTATTGAGAGCTACAAGGGATAGAGGGAAGTGGAGAGCCATGGTTGTCTACGTCGTGACACGGCACATAGAAAGAATAGTAGTAGTTAAGGAAATTGATTAATATCAGAGGAAAAGGACCTAACAATGGAGGAAAATATTTATTACGAGTTCGAAAGATGTTGTAACGGTTAGGGAAGGAAGATTAAAAATTTGAGAAATGGATCTAGCAGTTGGGGGAAAATATAACGGGAACTGAGGAAAAGAGATGAAGAATTTATGAAAATGTAATAATGGATTAGGATCGGGAGAAAATGAACTTGTAGTTAGAGAAAATAGACCGACAATAGAGAGAAATGGACTAGCAGTTTATGAGAATAATTATTAGTAAGGGAAAATCGATTAGATCGTTAGAAATTAGCTAGAAGTTGTGAAAAGTTGACCAACAATTGCGGAAAACGGACTAGCAGTATATGAAAATGTTGTAGTAATATGGGATATGGATTAGGATTAGGGAAAAGAGGCTGAAAACTGGGAAAAATAAACTGGCAACGGAGGAAAATGGAATAGCAGTTTATGAAAACGTAGTGGAACTTAGGAATGTGGATAACCTTTAGATCGAAAAATGATAAGAGTTGGAGAAAATGGACCAGGTTTTCGGTGAAATCGGAATAGCAGTCTGTGATAATGGTCTAGCCATAAGGAAAAAATGTATTAGGTTGTGGGCAGAAGAGATACCACCTGTGTAAAATAAACCAGTGATTGTAGAAAGTAGACCAGCAGTTTATGAAGATGTTGTAGAAATAAGGAAAACTGAATTAGGATTTGGAGAAATGAACTAAAAGTTGGGGAAAATAGTGATTCAAGTAAACGAACTAGAAATTAATGAAAATGATGCAGCAAGCCAAAATTCAAAGTCTGGTAAGGCAAATGTAATTGAGTAATAGTCAAGATATATATATATATATATATATATATATATATATATATATATATATATATATATATATATATATATATATATATATATATATATATATCTTGACTATATATACATATATCTTGACTATATATATATATATATCTTGACTATATATATATATATATATATATATCTTGACTATATATATATATATATCTTGACTATATATATATATATATATATATCTTGACTATATATATATATATATATATATCTTGACTATATATATATATATCTTGACTATATATATATATATCTTGACTATATATATATATATCTTGACTATATATATATATAACTTGACTATATATATATATATATCTTGACTATATATATATATATATCTTGACTATATATATATATATATCTTGACTATATATATATATATATCTTGACTATATATATATCTTGACTATATATATATATATCTTGACTATATATATATATATCTTGACTATATATATATCTTGACTATATATATATCTTGACTATATATATATCTTGACTATATATATATATTGACTATATATATATATATATTGACTATATATATATATTGACTATATATATATATATCTTGACTATATATATATATATTGACTATATATATTGACTATATATATATATATATCTTGACTATATATATATATATATTGACTATATATATTGACTATATATATATATATCTTGACTATATATATATATATTGACTATATATATTGACTATATATATATATATCTTGACTATATATATATATATATATATTGACTATATATATATATATATATATATCTTGACTATATATATATATTGACTATATATATAAGTTGACTATATATATATATACATATATATATATGTTGACTATATATATATATATATATATACATATATATATGTTGACTATATATATATATAAAGTGAACATTGAAGTCAAAACTCAGACGCGACAGGCGGTTTTATGCTGGTCGCAATCGTCAGGCCGCCTGACGATTGCATCCAGCATAAAACAACCTGTCGCGTCTGAGTTTTGACTTTAATGTTCACTTTTATATTTATATTTGCATACGCTCTCTCTCTCTATATATATAAACGTATTTTTTTACTCGCTTACTTTAGCATACCAGACTTTGAATCATGGCACTTTGTGTCTTCCATATGTTTTGACTGACCTTTCAACCACCTGATGAATATTCATGAAAGTTCTTAATTTAAAAACCTTGATGAACCAATGACATCCTTGCTCTTGTATATGAAAACACGCAACAAATTAAATCCTACATTTATCTTAATTGTTTTCCCCACAGAACGAAACGCTTCGGCTAAGAATAGTTTTTACTTCTGACTTTTTATTTACACACACACATAAACACAACTCACATATATATATATATATATATATATATATATATATATATATATATATATATATATATGTGTGTGTGTGTTAGGGTGGTGCAAAATTACTGACGTAATAATGTCGTTTTTTGACGTATTTTTTACGTCAAAAAACGACATTATTACGTCATTATTTTTGCACCAACCTTATATATATATATATATATATATATATATATATATAAAATTAATAATTAGAATAATGTATTTCATCGATATTATTTTAAAATATATTCTGAACATCTTTACGTCAAAAAAATACATTATTACGTCATTATTTTTGCACCAACCTAATATATATATATATATATATATATATATATATAAAATTAATAATTAAAATAATGTTTTTCATCGATATTATTTTAAAATATATTCTGAACATCTTGGCAATTTCTTCTAATCTTCACCAAACTTTATTGAAATCTTTTATAGTCTTCAGTATTTCCTATATAATCGTTCAGTTTGGCAGACAGGTTAGGTTTTCCACAGTGAATTCTCATACAGGACAATAGCCTATTGGTGACATATTGATTATGATTTTAGTCACTGGGCCGCTGCAGTGTGTAATTGGATTCGATGGAAACCAGGTGAACAATAATTGAGAAGTACTAAAAATAAGAACTAGATGAAATATCACTAGACATGGGCAGTAGAACGAGAACAGTCTACGACCGTATATTTAATAAAGGATTATGTTCAGAATTCCCTGTAGATTACCACAACTGACATGCTCTGGATGATAGCAGGAGCCCACAACGGCCAAAACGTTGGAATAACAACAACAAAGACGAACACAAGAAGGCGAATGCAAATAAGAATACCTCCTCATCCTAGAAATTCAGACAAAAGAAAAATAGTATAGAAAAAACAGAAATGCGTTTGACAATATCTCTTTTAAAATTGGTAGATTTTAACTTTTATTCAAATTTACCAAATAATAATGAAATAGAAATAATAAAGAGACAACACTTATTAAGAAGCTACAAAGCACAGGAAGATATGGAGGGCCAAGATCGCCTACGTCCTGAAGAATATTGTGCTAAAATTAAAACAAATCATATTCTTCTAGGATATTACTTGTTTCATGAAAACAAAGAAAAATGATTTTTTATACTATTTACATTCAGATTATTACTATCATTTTTGTTATTGTTAACCCAACGTTTCAGCTGTTGTATCCTCCAGCCTTCATCAGGTGTATTTCGATCTGGGTAAACTATGGAACAATAGGCTAATGGATTATAGCGTTGGTTCTAGAATTTGGTGATATAGTAATTGTGAGTTCAATCCCTGGTCTGGGCATTGTGTACGTGGAATCGGTGCAATCGTGGTGAGCAATAATTGAGCAGTATTAAAAATAAGAACTAGATGAAATATCCCTAGATATGGGCAGTGGAACAAGGTCTACGACCGTTTTTTTATTAAAGTAGTCAGTTCGAATTTCAGAAAGTCAGAGGGAGCAATGGCCAAAATGTGATAAAAACAACAAAGAGGAAAATAATCTGCGTGCCAATAATGTACACTATAAATACTCGTCAAAATTCCACTATTTCCTCGTTAAATATTTGAGCTAAAGAACTTGAACAAAATATTCCAATAAGTATGAAAGCAGATCATTAGTTTAAGAAGTAAGAGGGTACAAATGAAAAGATTAGAAACTGAGAAGATTTTCCCTTCAACTGAAGAAGCCTTTAAACAAAAGTGAGTGTTACTATCTTATTTTTTTTTCTTTCTTTTTTCTTTCTTTCCGAAATTCAAATGGCGCTTTGATATAGCGTTGTCCCACTTCTATCCTTGCAATCAGAAAAGAATGGTCCATTGTTTATCTGAGGTAATGGCAAGTTAAGTTCAACGATTATGAAATACCCGGGGAAATGGCCCTATTAGATTCTTCAATATTATTAGGTTGGTGCAAAAATAATGACGTAATATTGTCGTTTTCTGACGTTAGAAAATACGTCAAAAAACGACATTATTACGTCATTATTTTTGCACCAACCTAATGCAATAACAATCACAATTATGAATGTGGGTCATTATTTAAAGAGGTAAGAGGGTACAAATGAAAAGATTTAAAACTGACAGATTTTCCTATTTCCCTGAAGAAGTCGTTAACCGCGTGAGAACCTCATGGCATCCTCTTTCTTTCTGTCTTTATATCTTTTTCTTGCTTTCTTTATGATCTTGCTTTCTTTCTTTCTCTCTTTCTTTTCTTTTTTTCGTGCTTTTTTTTCTATTCCTCACTAAAACCAAACAACGTATCTATATTCTTTTTGTCTTTACGCTCGATCAAAACAGAATAGTGCATTATTTATTCGATATTGGCAGGATGTAACGCAATTCCTGACGAACAAATTAAGGAAGTATAATAATTATAATATGATAATGAAATTAACAAATACATACATTGAATCAATTGCTTCGTCCACCGCAAGGAAAGTTGCCTTCCTGTGCCGCGCCAGGAAATTTTTCTCCCCGGAATCGATCTTTCAGATCTACAAATCAACAATTCGCCCTTGCATAGAGTATTGCTGCCATATATGGTCTGGAGCCCCTTCTGTCTACCTCGGGGTTCTTGATAAGATCCAGAGGTGGATATGCAATGTAATTGGCCCTGTTCTGGCATCTCGTCTACAGTCACTCTCTCACAGACGTGCCGTCGCCTCTCTCTGTCTGTTTTACAAATACTTTCATGTCAATTGCCCCGAGGAGCTGCATTCGCTGGTTCCCAGACTTCATGAATTCAAGCGCCCTACCAGGCTGGCATCCCGCTCTCACCCTTTCACTGTCGAAATTACTAAATCTAGCTGTCTCTTCTACTCCAATAGCTTCATATCTCGCACCTCTCATCTGTGGAACTCCCTTCCCTATTCCTGTTTCCATGAGAGCTATAATCTCCAACTATTCAAATGTAATGCAAATCGACATCTCCAGTTGCATTGATCTATCCCCTATCCTTTTCCTCATCCTTTCCTCTATCACTCCTATCTGATCTTGCTCCAAATCTTCTGTAACCCCTTGCGTCCTAATGGCTTCCCACCTTGCTTGGGGTGAAATGCTTAAATAATAAAATATTTAAAAAATTTTTAAAAAATTAGATTTTTGGGGATATTTTTTACTCTCCAATACAGACAGTTACAAAATAACCCTGTTGAAATTATTCATTTTTCGTTTGGCGTTTTACGATTTTTTTTTTAAATTGCGAAAATGAATAAATAAATAAACTTTAGCCAAAATGTCGACGCTTTCGCATTGGGCGTGACAAATATTTTCTAAAGATCTTCTGATTGCAATGTCACGAAAAGTATCGATTGGCCATTGGAATCAGTGATTGAAGAACAGAACCCCAGCCCCACAAAAATCAACTCCCAACGACATGTAATCAGTTTACTCTGTAAGGCAAAAACAAAAACGATAACAAAATAATATGACATTTTAAAATATACAAGCAATCAGAAAATTAGTGATTTGTTTTGGCAAAGAATTAAGAAGAAAGAAAGAATAAAAATAAAAGAAAACCTTGATTTTTGTTTTCAAGATAGTTGTGGATGAATAAGAAAAAGACAATTGATTGTCTTCGGTCTAATCAATTCCTGGTTCCTGTTGTTTAGTTCTCCCTTATTTTTTTGGCCTTTCCCATCATCCAATCAAGATCAGTAACCTTAAGTTTTTATTGATATTTACTGACTTTAATCTAGCGTAAAAATAAACAGGAAAAAATAAGGTTAGCCGAATCCTCAGTACAAGATTATACGATGTATTATTTCATGTTTTTTTAACAACTTTAAGCGCTGATTTGTGTATGTAATACATTGATAAGAAAGAAATACTTAAGAATAATGACAGTAGAAGGATAGGCTAAGGTTCAGTATAACTTTCTACAATTGATTGTTTCTTATAATGTTTAAGCGTCCAGTGTGTACATATGCATTGAAAAGAAAGACGCATACAGAATAGATAGGGAAGAAAGGTAGGCAGACTAAATCTTCAGGACAACACTTCTTCTTCCTCTTCTTATTCTTATTCTTATTCTTATTCTTATTCTTCTTATTCTTCTTATTCTTATTCTTATTCTTATTCTTATTCTTCTTATTCTTATTCTTATTATTCTTATTCTTATTATTCTTATTCTTATTATTCTTATTCTTATTATTCTTATTCTTATTATTCTTATTCTTATTATTCTTATTCTTATTCTTATTATTCTTATTCTTATTATTCTTATTATTCTTATTCTTCTTCTTATTCTTATTATTATTCTTATTATTCTTATTATTATTCTTATTATTCTTATTATTATTCTTCTTCTTCTTATTATTCTTCTTCTTATTATTATTATTCTTCTTCTTCTTATTATTATTATTATTATTACTCGGTTTCTTAGTTACTATTTATATCTTCTTTCTTTCTTTCACTCACTTTCTTTCTTTCTTTCTTTCTTTCTTTCTTTTTCTTCTTCATACTTATCACTCCTTAGTAACCTGCGCTTTCTTTTTTGACATTTTTGTTTCCTTTTTTTTCTTTTTCTCTCTTGACTACTTTCTTTCTTTCTTTTATATTCCGTGTTTTTCTCGGCGAGGATAATCACGGCTCTCCACAACTTCCTATCTTTCGCAGCTATTGAATTTTTTTGTTATTTTCACCACCCCTAGACCTTGTTATCCATTTATCTCGTCAGGTATGAATTTTCCAAGCCCGCTTTTCTCATTATATGCCTCCTACCACATTTTTGTTTACAGATCTTATGTATAAATGTCTTTTTCCCATTTTTCTTAAAACTTCCGCGTTAATCATATATCCAGTCCATGGTATTCTCATTAAACTTCTGTAGAATCACATTTTTGTTACTTCTAGTCTCTTCCGTCTTGGGTAAGACGATAAACTACATCCATCTCCTGGGTAAGACGATAAGCTACGTCCAACAGCAATGCCTATGATCAGGCCTCTGTTAGGGTCCCAGGTATGGGTAAATACTTAACCCCCAAACTGGAGTCAAAACATTATGAAAGTGTAAAAATAGGTTTTAATACCAGAAATACTTTGTAAAAAAAATACTAGCTATACATTTTTGAAAAAAAAATATTACCAGCAATAAAAATCTTGTCGGCATTAAATAACCCATTGATGTGTTGATATGCCGTAAAACAAACCAAACCAAACCAAATCTAGTCTCTTCTACATCTGTAAAGACGTTTTGAACTGCATCTTGCATCACCGCTACTTAGGGCGTAAAAGAGAACACGGTAATAGTATATAAAGCTTATAGAAGGAAGAATCATCGAAAATTGACCTATCAAAAGACACGCAATATTAGTATGTAAAGTTATTGATAGATGGTACTCATTCATCTTGTCGTCTCAAAAGACTCATGGGAGTAGTATGTAAAGCTAATAGTGGGTACCACCATCGCATATTGACATGTTGAAAACCACGCGATAATAGTATGTAAAACTAATAATAGGTAGAACCACTTGATGTGTCAAAACATAGGGGATAGAAGTATGTAAAATTATTGAAAGAGGGAACCATTGAATCTTGACCTTAACAAAATACGCAGCATTTGAGAAGCTGATAAAACTACATTAAAAAATTACGAAAATTTAATTGATTATTGGCATTTAATAAAACATTTCAAAATTATTCTATCATGTTTATATATATATATATATCTTTTTTTTTAAATCCTTAACAAATTATAGCAAGCTTATAAATGCACAAGCTTTAATAATCTTTTTTCATCTACAAATTTACCTGGAAAACATTTTACGTCTTTGAAAAAAATAATTCCCTGTAGAATGAAAATCAACTTTCTTATTTACAAAATAATAAAAGTTATAGGGTATGATGGGTATTGTAGCCATTTCATATTTTTACTCTCGCACATGCGCGTTGTTTGTTATTTTGTCGACTGCACAGTATAGTAGGGTCAGTTGGGCACCGGCTGTGAGAAAAAGAGTACCATGACATAATTAACTCTGCCAGAAATTTGGAAACGGCAGCTGTACTGCTTGGCATTCACGCCGGAAGCTACAATACGAACATTTCAGCGTATTTGGGTGTCAATTTGAGAATAGTTCAGAGGATTCAGAAGGAGTTGGATGGGTCTAATGGTCATTACTAAGGGGTTTAGAGCGATCACTACTGATGATGACGTTATGTCTCAATTCATCTTCCTACAGGGCCTTAGATTCAACACAAAAGTCGACACGGAGTGCCTTGAGGAGGTAATGCTGAGCTGGGTCAAAACGTTGGGCGCTGGAAGACTCCATGACTGGCAACAGGACTTTGCACCATGCCAAACAAGCAAGAGAAATCAGTCATAGCTGACAGACAAATTCTGCGTCCACATCATCCCTTACATCTGGCCCCCTAACTCCGTAGGCTGCAAACCCCATGATTATTATGTGTGGACTGCAGTTGAGCGAGAGACAAAAAAAAAACTCCCCTCAACACCAGAGATGGAATTGAAGGTACGTATTATGTTAGTATTCACCAATTTAAACAAGGAGACCGTCTGGAAGAGACCCATTTTTTATTGAAGAAATTTACTCAAAATTTATTTCAAAATATTTCTCTGTAATCTTGGTAAATATAGCTGTTAAAATGAAATGCCAGTGTTACTTTCATTTCTGCGTCATTTAGACGACAATTTATCCATCGCACGCTGTAGAGAATCGGCAATGGATGAAATTATATAAAATTTTAAAACCCCGCTATGGTACCTAGACTTAATGAATTTAAGCGTAGTGCTATATTGGCGGCAAGGTCAGATCACTTTACAGCTGAAATGGCTAGATATAACCGTAAACTATATGCGATGAGTTTCTTCCTGCGCACTTCTCGGCTGTGGACCACTCCACAGGTTGTTTTGTTTTCCAGCCAACTTAGAAAAACTGCCAGCTAAGTTTTGACGCTGGGAAAGTGACTGAAGCCGAGGAGTCAGATTATGACCGGTAATATAGCAGATATCTTCTTGTATTTAGTCTTGAATCTCCAGATACATAACAGAATCTCATACTTCATGTGGCAACGCTATTCAGTGTTAGACATAAATATACGAGATAGATTCTAGCGTGAAAAATTGTCTAGAACAACACAATGAACTAACATCCAAAACAACAGACTTATTTTTAAAATAATTCCCTGGCGAATATGTCTTTGGATAATTACTAAGATTTTGGAAATATTATGGAGACTTCACTTGAACGGTTAATCAATACAATTTTGGCAGAATTTTCTTCATTCTCCACAGACAAGTTATTTATATTTACAGCCATTTATATCCCGACACACTAGGCTTGATTATGTTTCGCATCATAAGGGTTTTTATTTGCTTCTCTAGTGAATCGTCTTTTCTAAAAGGTCGAAACATTTAAATCGATCTAAGAATATCTCTTGAAAATATTATGGCCGTATTGAAGAAACCGACTGCTTAGCCGACGAGGTGAGCTTCTCGTGTGTGGGAAAATAACATCTGGAAAATATGAAGTATGGTTATGATAGAACAAAAGAAACAATGATGGCAGGTATATGAAATAACTATAGATGCACACACACACACACACACACATATATATATATATATATATATATATATATATATATATATATATACATATACATACATACACAAATAATAAAAACAAAGAACCAGTCAGATTATGTATCCACAGTTCTCAGCATTTACTTTTTTAAAATGTGATCAATTCATATATATATATATGTATATGAAGAAAAATATACGGAAAAAACAATGTTGAATTGATAATATTAATTATATTTTATGAATATGTCCTGAAGATGGTTTATTAGAACGAAACGTCCGACGTTGACATTATATTAACATTAAAAAAGCATAATTGCATAATGGGATTTTTGTTTGTTTTTTCCGTATATTTTTCTTCATACTGTCGGATCTATATCCATATATTTGCTTACACACACACACACACACACACACACACACACATATATATATATATATATATATATATATATATATATATATATATATATAGTAAGGTAATGAAGTGTTTTGTAATTTGTTTAAATAATTCCAAAGAGGATATGGTCCAGAGAACTCAATGTAAAACCAGAGCAACTATTAATTAAATGAAAATTAAGAATATATTTTCTGGGGAAACAAATTATATTCATAGAAATTTGATGATGTCTAGTTCTTGATTATTTAATATATATATATATATATATATAGAGAGAGAGAGAGAGAGAGATAGAGAATAAAAAAGGCTCAAACACTAATGATCCATGGTTATAATTTATTACATTGGAATCGTAATTACGATCCAATTCATCAGATCTACAAATTTGAATTGGATCGTAATTACGATTCCAATGTAATAAATTATAACCATGGAACATTAGTGTTTGAGCTTTTTTATTATATTTTTATTCTGTTCCGGACATTGAGTTTTACCTGGATTCTATCCTCTTGGAAATTTATATATATATACATATATATGTATCTATAGTGACCATTAATATTATCTCTCTCTCTCTCTCTTATATATATATATATATATATATATATATATATATATATATATATATATATATACACAAGTATAGGATTAGTTTATACGGAATAAATTCCACTAACCAAAAAATACTATTTTTAAAAGAGTGCTGAATACAGAGTAAATTCTACATTCAACACCATCACTTGATAAGACATCAGAAGTGTTGAAACAAAATCGCTATTTTCCTAGTGATTTTATAACATTTTTGTGTTATATTTTTTTGAATAAATTATATATATTTATCTATCTATCTATCTATCTATATATATATATATATATATATATATATATAAGGAGAGAGAGAGAGAGAAAGGTCAAATAGGATGCGGTATGCGCGGGGACGTAGAAATATCTCGAATGTTGCCCAGGTCCCCGGTAAGCCCACTAATTGTAAAACGCTCCTTAGATTCAGTTGCACTATCACTCTAAGAGAAGGAAACTCTGATACAAAACCTGCAGCTTCTGTCATTTTTCAATTATCTTTCCCTCGGTTTGTCATTGAATATTTGTTGGTAGAGGAGGAGAGGGTGTTATGTCTGCGGCACAAAGACGTAGAATCAACAGCCCTTATGTGCATATATTTCTTCTGGGCATAGCGATGTGGGCAGATTTAGCAAACTGGAAGTCCACAGTCACTACTCTGTACATGGACGGCCCAAAACGTATCATAACATCGTCACTTGTTGACTGGACAGCAACTTGTTTCGTTGGAGTCTTGGGTGACTGGGCAGCCCTTTTTAGTTAGTGCACTGCTCACGCTTTTCGGGGAGAGATCTAGAGAAGGTGACCTGAAATTAGTATGTTCTTTCTTTTTACTGGACATTTTCCTGCGACTGACGGTTGTTCATTCGTGCAGGGCAAATACAGAAAGTTTAAACTCCCGAAAATACTTAAAAATAAAAACAAACTGTAAAATGAATTTGTCTTTTTGGAATGTAAGAACTCTTGTTGATCGTCGCAATTCAAGACGTCCTGAAAGGTGTATTGCTCTTGTTGCTAAAGAGTTAGTTCGTTATCAAATCGATATTACCGCTCTTTCTGAAACCCGCTTAAGTGAGAAAGACACTAGAAATGTTGACACAAAATGGCTTTTTTCTGTAATGATTTTATAACATATTTATGGTGAGAAAGACCATCTGAATTTAAAAAAAAGTGTTGGATACATGTTCAACTGGAAAGAAAAAGCTGAGCTTATAAAGCGTGAGGCAGGTGTTGCATTTGCTATCAGATAAGATATAACAAAGAACTTGTAGCAGCCTCTAAGTATTTGTGATCGTATCATAGTGTTGAAGCTTCCTTTGTCTCATAAGCGTTTTATGACTGTCATCACCATCTGTGCGCCCATTCTAAAAAATACAGAAGCTGTGATTGCTTTCTACCAAGATCTCAGAAATGAGTTGACAAAAATTCCAAGGGTCGATAATATTGTCTTGCTTGGCAATTTTAATTCCAGGGTAGGTAAAGATAATAACACCTGGGATGCTATTGGCAAATATGGACTTGGTAAAATGAACAGCAACGGGCTTCGTCTTCTTGAGCTATGTACTGAATTTGACAATACTTTCTTTCAGAACAAATTGGTTCATAAAGTCAGTTATATACATCCTCGTTCAAAACATGGTCAGATTCTTGACTATGATATTTCTCGTAAACGTGACCGACAGGATGTTTGTAATGTCAGAGTAAAGCGTGGGGTTGTGTGTGGTAGTGATCATATGATGGTTAGAGGAAAATTAAAATTATGCATTTGACGAAAAATGAGAGCAAAGGAGGTATCTGTACCAACACGTATGAATGTTTCTAAATTTTGTGATCCAAATTTGTTTGAAGATTTACAGAATGCTTTTCAGAATTCTGTATTTGATGATACATGGAATCAATTTAAAGCAACTGTTTATAATACCAGTTCCCAAATATTATGATTGAGGAAAATCAAGACGCGTTTGACGAAGGTGATCAGCAATTAATGAACTGCTAAAAAGTCGAAATGAATGTCGGCAGAGGTTCTTAGTGCATCTAAAAAATATAAGTCATCTCTGTTGTAATCTTTTTAAAACGTGAAATCTCTTTTGAAATGTAATCTTCGAAGAATGAATGGTGGTCTGAAATTTCTGACCAAATTCAAACGACTTTTGATCAGAAAGAAATCGAAATCATTATATCACTTGATAAGACAGGTGTTTGGTCCTAAATCTTCAACTCCGGTGTCTTTGAAATCGAAATATGGAAATAGTATTTTTAAAAATCCAGAAGATATCATTAAAAAGATGGGATGAATATTTTACTGACTTGTTCTGCAATCCATCCATTGTTGATGACTGGATGAAATTCAAAAGGCTTTGAAAGAAATTAATACTTAAAAGGTACCTTGTCTGAACGGCGTACCAGTAAAAGTATTGCGTTTTTTGGGGTACTCATCTTAATGAAGTAATTCATAAGCTTCTTGTAGATGTGTGGTTAGGTGGCTATGTTCATCAAGATTGAGGGAATCATTATATGTCTTTATAAAGGAAAGGGCTGTATAGATGTATGTAGTGATTATATAGGGATCTACTTTCTGGAAGCTAAAGTATTTGTAAACTTGTTGAACCGTCTTCTACAGTACATCTCTCCCTTGATAATCTTTGAAAGTCAAAGTGTATTCCAAACAGAATGTGGAACTATAGATATTATTTTCTCAGCACGGCAGTTGCAAGAAAATGCAGAGAACATCAAATTCCTCATTATCAGGTTTTCTTCGATCTCACTAGGGCATTCGGCACTGTGAATAGGGAGGATCTTTTTGGCCATTCTTGACAAATTAGGATGTCCTTCTGGCTTTGTCTGAATGTTTCATGATTTAAATCAGAATATGAAGGGTAGTTTAAATTTCAACGCCATTTTATCGGAACCTTTTTTAATTGATAAATGGAGTAAAGCAGGGACATATTCCTGATCCTACCTTGTTCTCCATCTAATTTGCTGTGACACTTTTGTATGCTGTTCAGAATTGTGATGTAGGTGTCTACCTGTGCTTTAGGGCACCCGGAAAGTTTTTTGACCTCCGGAAAAACAATAAAAATCTAAATGTTTAGATATTGTAGTCAGAGGGATAGTCTATGCCGATGATGCTGACCCGGTGTCTTACAGTAAGGAAGAAATGTCAGCTGCCATGGACCTGATCTGTAAAATATGTTCATCTTTTAGTCTTAAAGAAAACAAATGTCATGTATACACTATCCCCCTTACAGCATTATAGCGAACCAGATATCTTTGTTAATGGACATAGTTTAGAAGTTGTTGATACTTTTGTTTATCTCGGCCGTGTTCTTTCAAGAGATGGCTCATTTGATGCCGCAATAAGTTATCGTGTACAGAAAGCAAATAAAACCTTTGAAATTTTATTCAACTAAAAAGAGAACAGGTTAGAATCGTTCTGTGTCAACCCCACTGTCTTCTCAAATGAGTAGTGGTGATAGGAAAAAAGCATTTAGGCCCTCAGTATTGATACCAAAAATCATACGCTGGATTCCATTTTCATAGCCCGTTCAAGAACCATCAAGTGAACCGTGAATACGCTTTAAAAAGAGGTAACAGGGGAGAGGAAACCTGGATCAGGAGGTCACAAAAGGAAGAGGTATCATCATTTCAACTTAGAGCTAAAGAGATCAATTGGAAAAGATTCAACTCAATCCATAAGATATTTGGAACATGAGAGAAGAGTTTCAGCTATGACAGTCCAAAGAGCAGTGTAAAAACTTTAAAATAAAATCGTACGTGAAATCTGTGAGGCATCTTTTTACTCCAGGGCAGAACGATAGGTTAGAGATGACAAAGATCATACTGAATAAGTTGGAAATTACCCTGGAGTAATATATATATATATATATATATATATATATATATATATATATATATATATATATATATATTTGAACTTTATTTATGATCGTTATATATCTATCGTAAGCTTCTGATCGTTATCTATGATTAATTAATGATGAACCTGAGTAGGATGTTTCTGTCGCTAGAACCATTACGATTGAGGAGTGAAATATATTATAGCATTCTGTATGCACTGAAGATCAAACATATTGCTCAATAGTAATGGTCAGACAATGGAGCCGGTGTAAAAATATTTAAAAATATTTTGTTAACCATAAATAACAGGTTAGATATATTTCTATATTTGAGTCTTCAAGCATTTCGAGCTGTTCTCTGTTTTTTCTTTAGGTCCTTACACATCTGCCGAGGATGGAATATGTCTACTTTAAGCCCTACCGTTGAGGCAATGACGACAAAAATAAATTAAACTTACGGCATAATACTCTAAATTACTTTTTATCTGCAAAGTCTATAATCTTTCGCCGTACTAGATTTAAAGCTCTTTAACTGGTGGTGTTATATGATAGTGTCTTGTTACGATAATGGTAGATTTTTTCAAGATTTTGACGAAGTCAGGTGCTGAGTAAAGTATTCAGTGAACGAATAACATGCAACAATAATAATGAAAGATGTAATATGCAGCCTTTTTTTTTACATGGGAATAATAAGAAGAAAATGGCTCCGATAGACTCAATGAAAGGATTCCAGGTAGAAAGAAATACAAAAATGTACTCACAAGTACAATTAACACATTATGACGAACTTTATGTAAAATATGTATGACCTTAGGTTTTCTTAGTATTATTTACAAAAAATGATCCGTGGAAGTTGTGATGAAGCCATTTCAGACAGTAGGTCTTTGGTTGGCACACTGAAGGATATGAGTATACAAAAGAAACTCAAAGAAATAATAATAATGATAATAATAATAATAATATTAATAATAATAATAATAATAATAATACTTAAAACAACAAAAGAGCAAGACAAAGCCTATATGTACTTAGGTATTAGCGAGGGAGATGGAATACAACATACACAAATGAAGAAGAAGTTAAGAAAGGAGTACTACAGGAGAGTGCATCTGGTACTGAAAACCGAGCTAACTTCACAAAATAGAATATCATTCAAAAATACCTTGGCTGTCTCTGTGGCGCAATACACTTGAAACATCCTTAACTGGACCATAGCTGACATTAAGCGAATGGATGCCAAAACGAGAAACGCTCTCAACTGCTACTGCATGCATCATATGTGCTCAGATCAGAAGGAGGCGGAGATTAATTCAACTAGAACTGTCTTACAAAACTACAGCAACCGGCCTTCAAAGATATCTGGAAACTACAGAAGACTGGATGATGATATGAGTTAAATAACATGAAAAAAGTAAAAAAAAACTTTATTCAGTAAGCCAGCAAATTCAAAATGGAGTGTAAAATGGGTGAAAATATTCAAGCAAAGTAGAATACGCCGTCTGCAGCTGAAAAATACTTAAAAAAGAAAGCAAAGGCAAATGCAACCGATCAGATACAGAAACGATGATAAAATAAATCGCTTCACGATCAATACTCTGCCCGTACCAAACAAGATGTAGAGAAACCCCGTACTTATCAGTGTATATAGAGGACAGGGTTAAAACCTGAAACCGAAGGTTTTATTTTTGCTACAAATTACCAATGCTTGCTAATTAGAAATTACCAAGCACACATACGAAAAAATTGTGTTAGCCCAAAATACATATTTAATGAAAAATATCCATAAACAATTGACCATATTGTATCCGGTTGCGGGGTATTGGAACCAACTTAATATAAAACTCTGCATTAGAGAGTAGGCCAAAGCCGGTTACGGAAATAGGTAACACTTTTATGTGATTTTACAATACACACAGTGCAATCAAAGCTAATCGTCCAGACATAGGATTAGAGACAGCAAAGACAAAATGGGTCTTCGTATTGACATAGCAGTCCCTGAAGACTGCAATGTATCTTTGAAGCTCTTGAAAAAATATGAAAATACAAGTAACTTGCAATCGAAATGTCAAAAATGTGGCACATGAGGACATCAACCATTCCAGTTGTATTAGGTTGGTGCAAAAATAATGACGTAATAATGTCGTTTTTTGACGTTAAAAATACGTCAAAAAACGACATTATTACGTCATTATTTTTGCACCAACCTAATAGTTGGAGCCCTCGGATTGATTGAAAAAGATTCCATTAGACTCATCGAAAGGATTGCTGGTATCCCATACCTTAAAGAAATACAAAACCTTTTTTTTCTCATAAGTAGAGCTCACACATTATGAAAGGCTTTATTCATGCAAAATATTTTTTTTTTCAGTACTGGTCGGTGGAAAATGTCATGATTCAATTTCAGGACCCGGAAAGATATGAGAAATACAACAGAAATCAAAGGAAATTATAAAAAATATAATAAAAGCTAGTATCGGATGTCTTCAGTTGCTTAGGCGTTGCTATGCTTTGCAAATATTAATTGGAATTTTAAAACGAAAAATCGTGTGGAATAATAATAATAATAATAATAATAATAATAATAAAATGAGAAAGCACCCCACCATCGAAATCAGATGTTGATAGGTTATACGTACCAAGTGCTTTAGGAGGCTGTAATCGAATTCAACTAGAGCTGACTCTAAAGTTACAACATTCGGATTCAAAGAATACTTTACAAAAATCAATGATTCTTTCCTACGAACAGTAAGCATCAAATCCATTCCGTCAACAAAGAAGCTGCACTTTTCAAGAAACAGCTTAATATACCTGAAACCTTACCAACAAAAAACGAAGTGAATACCATCTATGCCAAACGAGTAAAGCAGAAAGCAAAACAATTGGCCAAATGAAATTACAACAAAACTGGGAGGACATGGGGTTCCATGGCAAGTACCTAAAAAGAACGAAAGGAGTAGATGTGGACCAACAGAACGTACATCTGTGGCTGAGGATCACCGGGATGGAAGCTGAGACAGAACGCCTAAATATTGCAGCTCAGGACCAAAGCCTTGAAACCAGATCCAATCACTCTCATATAAGCAATGATGGAACAAACCGGAGATGCAGGATCTGCGGAAAATAGGATGAAACTGTCGACCATATTATCTTAGGATGTCCGGAACTACCGAAAAATGAATATATACACATTTAGTGATATATATGCACTGGGAGGTATGCAAGAAGCACAAAATCGAAATCAGGAGAGATGGTATGAACACCATCCACACACAGTTACCTAAAATAACGACGTAACTATCCTCTGCGACATTTGGTCATATTATCATAAAAGACAAGGATTTCAGGAAGTGTATGTTCATTGATATAGTTGTACCATCTGAGAGAAACACCTGCATGAAATTTATCGAGAAATTGTCCAAATACAAGGACCTGGAGATCGAGATTAACAGAATGTGGTGAATGAAGACTGAGACGGTCCCAATAGTAATCGGAACACTGGGATCGTGAGAAAAGGAATGGAAAATTGTACTTATAGTGTCCCAGGAAAAATCAACACACAAGACAGATCCCATATGTTAAGAAAAGTGCTATTAATTAAATGACGATTCTCCTATAGAGCCTAAGCACAATAGTTTGGACCCGGTTCTACGGGAGACAAAGCTGGAAATATACCGTACACAAATGTTGATAATAATAATAATAATAATAATAATAATAATAATAATAATAATGTTAGTCTCAAGCTAATTGGAATGACGGCAAAAAAAATTCCCCCTCCACTTTTATAGGCAGAAAAAACATGATGGTTTTTTTTTTGTATCCAATAAAATAGGCTGGTTCTTGGTTTCATCTGACGTAGTCTCGGTGTATCTTGTCTTGAAGTCAGAACGCTATGTTCGCTTGTGCGAACGTGTTTGTGAGCTTTTTACCATATTACTGTTGCTTTGCTTTGCATATAATTGCTTGCTTGTTCTATATTTTTTGTCCTGTACATCTTTTTCCTTGCAAATCGCTTATTGCAAACTTTGTCGATTCTGTTTGTTGGACAATTCTCTTATTTTACATTTGATCATGGCTACTCACTCCGCAGATGATAGCAATAATAATAATAATCATCGTATATATTCAGAATTTCTTTAGATATTCATTAAGTACAACGCTCTCTAACAAAGACCTGCATTCAAAAATATATTCGGCGTTGAATCTCAGCTGACCTGAAAGGCACCTTCAATTGGGAAAATAGGTTTTAAGTTAGTTGAGAGCCAGACGCAAATATTTGCTGACCGGATGATTCAGCATTTTATATGTGAAGAGGCGTTTTTGCATTACAAATTCTCGTGTTACACTCCGAGTAATTGTGTATCTAAGCCTCAGTTGGTCTATTAATTCAACGACAGACACCTGTTCGAAGCAAACCTTAAATCGATCACGATGAAAACCTTAAATCGATAACAACATTAATGGAAGCTTGTGATCGACAAATTAGTGGGTCGTGTTCAGTCAAAGAGACTGCTTATTTATCGCATTAGAAAGAATACGAAATTTGAACAAGCCTGCCTAGGTCGTCGATGGAAAACTGTTGTACTATACAAATAATTTATATTCTGTTCTATTTTTCATGTGGCCTGTGACATCATAGGTAGAATTTATTAAACAAATCTTTCAAATATTTTAATTAGTTCAGATGATTATAAATACAGTTAGACAGCAAATATCAGCTCTCCAATACTTTAATGTAAATTCCCTGTCCTTTTTCTGTCATTTTTTTTTTTTTTTACATATAGACAATTGTCCTCATCTATGTTTCTGTTATCACAACGTTTTCGGCATCTGTTTTCGGCATCAGTTTTCGGCCCAGGTTTAGAGATGTCTCGACTAGTTCTTATTGTTAGGACTCATATACGGAGCGCGCTCTAACCACTGCCTTGACCAGGGATTGTATTCACAATAATGTTGCCAAATTTACGAACCAATGCTTTAATCGATTGTCTCGTGGGGCAATTTACTGTGAAGGAGTTAACCCTAACTTGCCTGCTGATGAGTGCTGCTGCTTCACGTCACTCATTGAAGTTTCCCAATTATATCTGCTTTTACTGTTAGGAGACTTTCTATCACTTTTCTTTCTTTCTTTCTTTCTTTCTTTCTTTCTGCGGCCAGAGTATAAATGTGTTCTCTGCGTATCTCAGTCGTACTGTTGGCTTTAGTGGTGCCGTTCCTGTCGCCATTTCCTCATAGTATTCCATATATACGTTCGCCATCACTGGTTGCAGCGGTGAACCCATAACCAAGTTTCCTTCTTGGTGATATATATCAGACTCTAGATGGAAGAATGTTTTATCTCCACAAAACTTAATTTCCATCACTACGTCTTTTCACTGCCCGCCCCCCACCCCGGATTTACACGGATTTGACCTGCACTTGAGAGCATAACAGCCAAAAAGTGTTAATAACAACAGCAACAACGCGTGTAAATTGTGCAGATAATACCAGTGCCTCTTTTATGCCCTGATATACAGTAGATCATTTCAGATACTGACGATAACATTGTCCAGTAACAAATAGCATTCAAGTATTTAAATGTTATTCCGGATGGAGATACCAAGGAAAACACTAACGATATATTCATATCCGGAACAGATTTTGATTCTCACCTGGATGTCGTACATGAGACCAACTCGTTTATTAATGTCTAAACTCTGATGTACATGAAATCGTCTTGTGAAACTAAAGGTTAAAAACTTCTTCAAAGGAGTAAATCTTTTAGAAGGCGATCATAAACTACAGACACTGCTAGATCACAACGATGGTTTGAAAATTCAATGAAACGTAGAGTTTGTAAATCTCGACAAAAAATGTTAGTGATAAATTCGGCAATTACTAAATAATGTAACGATTTTAAAATGTGTCATTGTAGTGATTAAAAAAGAAATGGTATGAACACAAATTTTAGTTTTATTATATTACCTGCAAAGAGGATTATTCTTTTCTCCTATTTCTTTGATTATTTTTACGAATGTTATTATGCTATGGCGTCCTTTCAGCTTTGCAAACATGGCGTCTCTCTCATTGAAGTCTTTCTTTTTTTTCTTGTTTACGCTTATTTCTGATTGGTCCGAATTGGAACTCATACACTCTCCTGGATTTCTTCTACTTATCATTTTACATTTTTCATTTTTTTTTGCCTTATCTTTCCTAAATATATATGATTCATTTTACACACATAAATAGCGCGGGTAGTGTAACGACTATCAGCGGAGAAGCAAATTCAGTGCCGTTATGTATTCTAATCAGTTCGGTAAAGTCAAATTGGCAACTGATAATAAAAGTGACATAAAATCTGCTGTTAACCAAGGCAAGGAATGGTTTGTTATTTTCAAGTAATCTAAAACACAACTGATTTCTACTAATTATCTGAGAGATCCCGTTCTAAGTTACATCAGCATGGCTGATGGTAACCTCCAGGAGAGTGGCCCATTGCACGTTAATAGACTGATGTTCTCTACTGATATGAATTCCAAAGAAAATATTGAATCAGTTCCTAGGGCTACTGCTAGGAAAACTAGTTCTCTGTGTCGTGCTAGACATTTTTCTCTGCAGGATCTATCTTACATATTTATAAGTCTGCCATTTCTTCATACTATTATTGCTACGACAGGTGCTTCTGCTCTGTATTTAGAGTTTCTTGATAAAATACAAAGCAGAATTTGTAACGTTATTGTTCATGACCTGGCATCTCGGCTTCAGCCACTTTCCCACTTCTGTAATGTAGCTTCCCTCTGCCTTTTCTATACTTTCATAGTTGGATTTTGTTCTACTCTACGGCATCTAGACATTAAGAATGTAATAAGCAACAAGGTCTTATCATTTTAAAGTTGAAATGGCTAGATGTGACCGTAATTCTATAATAGCAGTTTCTTTTCTCCTCACCTCGTCTGTAGAACTGTCTTCTGGCTTCTTGATTTCCGACCAACTTCGGTGATAAAAATGTAAATTCATTGTCAAACGTTAATAAATGTCATATATGAATGAAAAGTGTCACTGTTGACATCGGAGTTTGATCGTGAATCTCTAGTCAGTGGGAATGTAGACCACCATTTAGTTTAAACAGAGATATCATGCCACTGACTGAGAGATTACAATTACTCGTTGACTATTGTGTTAACCCGGAAGTTAAAGTCGAGTACCACGTGTTCAAAGACAATTTAATACTTTCCTTAGCAGTTCTAAGCAGTCGTGTATTAACTGATAAGTAATCAATAATTTTTCTGTTGACACTTTACTTCTTTGCTGTTAATGTTATTTTAATTGCGTTTGGCAATTAATTATTTTCACTGAAGTCTTTCTTTTATTATTTGTATTATGTACGTCTGATGGATTACAAAAATAACGTTTTTCTTTTTCTTATTTTTTCACAGTCAGTAACCAATTGAATTCAGTGGCTTTATTTCCTTCTTTGGGGTGAAATGATTCAAAAGAAAATTACTTCAATCATGATCATAAGGTACACAATCACACGCCATACTTAATTACGAACTTCATAATCATTCCAGTGATTGCTTCGTATTATATAGACCCAGTGTCCGAAAGTGGAATAATTATCTGCTAACTAGAGAATTATCTATCTACCGATAGTTAAATTAAGATTTAAACATACACTTGACAGAAGGAGAAAAGTGGAACAGACAGAAGTATTATATGAACAGTCTTACATACATTTCACTAAGAATAAATCTCGCAGTATATTCGGTTATGTGTGAAGGTTAACGATCCATCCTAGACTTGAATAAAATGAAGACTGTAGGTGTCAGGAAAGCTTCGTCAAAGCAATTATATTTCACAAAGCAACAGTTCTTAGGCAGAAGCTGTTCGAATGAAATTGAATTCAGTAATGGAATACAAGGGGAATGAATGTGGTTCGACCCATATACTCATATTGGTGGTTTTTAGCTGAGGGAGTAGACCTGAGGGATTATAATGGCCGGGATTATACCGTGTCATTGATAGTCGCATCTAGCACAGGTCAAATTCTGTAGATGCTTCTGTTTGTGCGGATCATATTTTATTCAGGTTTTTGCCTAAGCATGCAAAGCAATAGTTTTAAAAGCATTGAACCGCGCATGCGCTTTACCTAATTTGCAAATGGCGGCTCCGACCGAGTAGGGGAGACATCGAGACAGATAGGTTGGAATTCTTTGATACTATTTCACCTCATACAGACTTCTTCTTGTTCTTTCAAGTCAGTTTCCTAATTCTTTTACTGTCCCTTGTTGTCGTTTGGACTTCATACTTCATACTTTAATTTCTTCACTGATGGCAGGTAGACATTGATCAGGCTCATTGAGCATTTCTTCAAAGAGAGCCTTCTCCAATCTATAGACTCTCCAGTCAGGTTAACGGCTGGGAATATGACCTTTATTTTAAAACCGGTGTCATACTAATTTTTTTCGATGGCCTTAGTTAAATCATTATCAAGAGTCTTTATTACATCAATCATTGTTAATCAAAATTGATGTTTATTTATTGATTTGTATTTTACGGATTATCAACCCTAAATTGGTTATGTAAGGTCGAAAACAATATTGTATTATAACACTAATTATCTTTTTTGTGAGCGAATAATGCATTAGCAAAATCTACTATTTAGCCCATACCTGGGTATCTGCGCGTAAGTGGATGAAACGAACGCCGACTGGAATTCGAGATCCGCTTTCCGAATCCTCGTCCCGGGACTCTATCCATTACACCAAACGCAGATCCTCAAATCGATCGTGGGGTTAAAAACTGGCTTGTAACGTTCAATAACTTAAAAACCAAGCCAGTATGGTTTCCTCATCGCCGTTCAGAACCTAAGTTTTCTCCCCCTGAATGAAACTCTTATCTTTTCCCATCTATTAGGTCTCAATTTCACTCCAGACGTAGTGAAACATACATACAGCTTGCGATAGAAATACCTGCCATATTGGGTTGATGCATAATTATCAGGCGTTTTTAGGCGAGTTTTGTTTATTTTTTTAATAAAAATATTATATTATTTTCTAGCTTATGAAAATACTTGCCCCTAATCATACTCATAATCGTTATATTATGCTTTACCACTTTGAAAAAGGATGGAATGTAGCGCAGTCATTTCGCGATTTCAAGGAACTTTTTGGCGAAGGAACAATCATTGAAAGGGGATGGTTTGCCCGTTTCAAATCTGGCCAGACTCGCTTCGAAGATAAGCCAGGAAGAGATCGATCATCGGATTTCGCAAACCAGGCACATTGGCAGCCTTGGAAGAGAACAAAAGCTTGACAACTCAATTACTGGTCGAAGAATTCTATATGGCCATTTCAACCATCGTTCATTGTCTCAAAAAGCTCGGAAAGGTATGGAAATTGGCTGGATGGGTCCCTCAAGAAGTCTCTCACAACAATACAGCCGAACGTGTCCAAATTTTGGCTGATTGGCTGCAACGAAACGAGGAATCTTGTCAATGAGGATGGATCATGGCTTCTCTTGAGAAACGTCAAAAGAAAGAAGCTCTGCGTTTCGACAGGAGTTTCACTAAAAGGAATACCAAAAGACATACACTCTGTAAAGGCAATGTGGTGTGTTTTTTTTGGGGGGGGGGACAGAAGCGGAATAATCCATTGGAAAATCATTTAAAATGGGGTTTGTTATTGGTGGAATTACGACGATGAGTGTCAACAGTGGCGGATTCCAGACAAAAAAACAGCAATTCTACATCAATAGAGATGTCTATCTGGTTCAACTTGACCGCAAGTCTTGCTGCAATCGAAACGAAAAGACCGTGCCAAATGAATCATATCGTTTTCCACCACGATCATGCGGATGCACATATTGAGTATCGTATTGTCGAATATATCGCCAATAAGGACTTGAAACTGCTTCCACATCCGCCATATTCTCCTACAAAAGCGCCTACGGACTACCACGTCAATTGATCGCTGAAAAATTGGTAAGTGAACAAATTTTATGCCGATTTGGATAGCTTAGTGACCGATATCAAAGCATGGATTGTCTCCAAGAACCCTGAATTCTTTGCCCGTGGAATTGACCGTCTTCCAAGCAAATGGGATGGAGTTATTGACGTTGATGGTTACTATGCTCTGGAATAATCATTTTAAAATGTTATTATTGAATTGTTAAATTTATTTTTTCATAATAAATATTTTTTAAAACGCCTGATAATTATGCACCAACACTATATTTTAACTTCTCACCTCTGTGGTGCTATTGAACTTAGTCAAGTGGCAATGATGCCTTTATCTAGCTAATGTATTAGGTTGGTGCAAAAATAATGACGTAATAATGTCGTTTTTTGACGTTAAAAAATACGTCAAAAAACGATATTATTACGTCATTATTTTTGCACCAACCTAATATTACCATTTTTCTCAGATACCATCAGTTATCATTGTGGCTAGAATTGATGCACACCGTGCGTTTGCTGGCGAAATGTTTATATTTTTAAAGAGTAGTGAATTACGTCACGAGGAGCTTTTTTTATGCTCAGTTCAAGATTATGTCGGAATGTTGCTGTTCCAGATAGGATATCGATACTGCTATAGGTTGAACATTTCAGGTCCACAAGTTCAGCGCTTAAAAGAGAGCCACCCGAAGTGATAAGAAATCGTCTCCAACATAGTGGGGTAAATAGAGGTCACCATTTGCAGTATGGCATTTTCAAAACTTAAAAACTATGGACATAGATGATATATATATTGAAATATTAGTTACCTTTGTCTTTTTCTCAACCTTTAAGAACATGGGAGTTATTCCTGTCGCACGGTTTACAAAACATGTCTAATGAAGCTAGCAAAAGGACCGGCTAATTGTATCCCCCTCCCGGAAATAACCGACTCCTTCTAACGAGCTTCATATTTATAGATGGCTTATGGGCATATATTGAAACATCTGTTCGAATACTATCACTCAAGCTAATCAACGTCAAGCCTGGTCAATACTTAGCTGAGTGACCTTTTGTGAATATAAGGTGTTCTAAGCGTGGATGTGCGGATTTTGTGATCGATAACGTCTTGGAATTGTTAATCGATAAGTCGAATTCCAACTTCAGTAGGGTTCGTAATATCCACTTATTTGTAAATACCTATGAGAAAGGTATGAATCCACCTCATTTCCCCAAGGTATGGGTTAATTAATAAGACTTGTATCACTAAATCGTTATTATCTCAACAAAGAATTTACAATCCAAAAGAAAACTGCAAAAGGTTGATAAACCATAAAAAAACAATTCAATAAAATAGTATCTCATAGGATATGTTGGCTTACGGTCATATTATGTTGAAACTCGGTTCTCGTACGCTCACCGAAATTAAGCAACGTCAAACTTGGTCATTAGCTAGATGGGTGACAAATGGTGAATATCTGGAGCTGTAAGCTTGTACGTGTGGGTGGTGTAGTGGTTAACGGCTCGGAAATGGTAACCGGTGAACCGAATTCCAATGTCAGTTGGGTTCGTAATGTTCACATATTCATAAATATCGCTGGGAAAGGTATGAATACATCTCCACCCCACAAATATTCTTTAATTAGTAAGACTTGTATCGTTATTTCCAACAGATTCTTACAATCTAAAAATATATGATGACTTCAAATAACTGGAAAAGGGTTGACAAACCGTTAAAAAAAAGAAATCAATCATCGGATATTTTATGGCAAGAATATTCATATTTCGCGTGGAGGCCTGATTCTTGTAGCTAAGTTTACCAAAGAAAAATCCTCGCAATTATTAATGGAATAAGAAAACAAATATTTCTTCCACAGAGACCAATGAAAACTCCGAACCAGAAGAAGAAAGAAAAAACTGCAGTTGAACAGACAAATGAAATTTGCCAAATCTAAAAGATAAAAACCTATATATATATATATATATATATATATATATATATAACTGGCCACTCGTATTCGAGGATACCAGTCTACTAAGGCGTCTATCCAATCCCTATTGCAGATGCTTACTCAGGCCTACCTGTGGTTTATACTGCAACTATGCTGACCAGACCATAGTTACAGTTTCTGGAAAAGAGCGTGTTATCTAGCATGGTCAACAATTTGAACAATCCAGCACGCTCAAACCCTCGGCCACGATGGCTTCCTTTTAGGACATTTATTAAGGGCCCCCAAGGGTTTGGTCAACCAATTTCACTCACAATGCTTTGGGTCAAGCTGTGGTATGGTTTTCAGACACTTTCAAAAGTTGCCGTACGCTGGAATCAACCCCTTCATTTTGATAACATCACGAAGTCTCTTTCCTGAAAAATCAACCGTAGTGAAATTTGAACCCGGGTCCCATGATCACAATTCGAACGTTCCATGTACCGACATTTAAAACAAGGAATCAAAATGGAAAAATTAAAAAAAATATATATATAAGAATAGATAGGTTTGCATATCGCCCAGTTCGCTCTCCTTTGTAACAGGTGCAGAGCTTTATCCATAGATTGATTCGGATTGGTTTTCCTCTCCATTCTAAAGTTTATTCAAACCTGTACTTCTAACGTTTCTGCTTGAAATCTAAAATTATATTTACGATTTATTTACTTTCAATAGGAGTAGTCAGGTTCGCCTATTTACCAGTTCGCACACCACACCCGGTCTTTTGAACAGGAATAGAGCTTTATGGATTGTTTGCAGTTAATGACTAGATTTCTGGTTCATTCTAAAGTCTACTTCAACTGTATATTTCTAACATCTCCGTCTAATTTCTGAAATATATTTACTTTTTTTCCCACAAAAGGAGTAGAAAGTTACGCCTATCGTCAGGATCACATTTATTTCCGATCTTTTGAACAAAAGGAGAGGCTGGTTCATTGTTTCCTGCTTATGATTGAGTTTCTGGTTCCAGCTATATTCTACTTATTCTCTTTCACTTCCAGTAGCCCCTTGCGTCTTAACAGCATTATCACCTTCCTTGGGGTGAATTGATTGAAAACGTACGATTTGCGTCTGGTGTAATGTATAATGACGCAGGTAGTGAAATCTGCGCGCTGAGTACAAATTCCGGACTTGTCAGCGGTATTCACTTTCTTACTGATATCCTAGGGTAAGGCATAAATGTAATTTTTCTTTCCATCCCCACCCAACCGGCTCTGGGTTGAATAGCAAAGTAAACTAGGGCTTTTTTTCCCCTCAAGTACAATAAATATATCTCTATTTCTGAGATGACGTATTGTAACTATTTACACTATTTACATTGTTCGGACTGTTGTCCTCATCTTTATTGCCATATTCACCTACAACATCTGTTTCTATTTCTGAGATGAGGTATTGTAACTATTTACACTATTTACATTGTTCGGACTGTTGTCCTCATCTTTATTGCCATATTCACCTTCAACATCTGTCTCTATTTCTGAGATGAAGTATTGTAACTATTTACACTATTTACATTGTTCGAACTAATGTCCTCATCTTTATTGACATATTCACCTTCAACATCTGTCTCTATTTCTGAGATGAGGTATTGTAACTATTTACACTATTTACATTGTTCGAACTAATGTCCTCATCTTTATTGACATATTCACCTTCAACATCTGTCTCTATTTCTGAGATGAGGTATTGTAACTATTTACACTATTTACATTGTTCGGACTGTTGTCCTAATATTTATTCCCATATTCACCTTCAACATCTGTCTCTATTTCTGAGATGAGGTATTGTAACTATTTACACTATTTACATTGTTCGGACTGTTGTCCTCATCTTTATTGCCATATTCACCTTCAACATCTGTCTCTATTTCTGAGGTGTGGTATTGTAACTATTTACACTATTTACATTGTTCGGACTGTTGTCCTCATCTTTATTGCCATATTCACCTTCAACATCTGCCTCTATTTCTGAGATGAGGTATTGTAACTATTTACACTATTTACATTGTTCGGGATGTTGTCCTCATCTTTATTGTCATATTCACCTTCAACATATGTCTCTATTTCTGAGATGAGGTATTGTAACTATTTACACTATTTACATTGTTCGGACTGTTGTACGTTCCGGGATTCTTCTGGTAATATACGCCTTGTATATGACAATAAAAATGAAGAAAGCAATCCGAACAATGTAAAAAGTGTAAATGGAGTGCATTTGTCCACCTATTATGCGGTTCACACTCCTTCCCTCTTTTTGAAGAGGAATTGAGGTTTATAACTTGCTATCCGTATAGGATAAGGTTTCCGGTTCCTTCTAAAGTCTACTCATTGACTTTCACTCCCAGTAGCATCCTTACGTCTTAGTGACATTGTCACCTTTCTCAGAGCGTTGATGAAAAAGAAAATGCAGGAATAATAAGAAATACAAAGGACGCAACAAAAGTTATTTTTTGTCATTTATTTTAAAAAATATAGATTTTTTTTTGTCGTGAACTTTAATAAAAAAAAGATGTTAAAATGTGCTTATTTCTTCTTTATAAATATATTTTGAAAATGAACCTCACAAATATATTTAATAATGAAACATTTAACAATGAAGAGAATTATTATAAATCTGTCATGAAAGTTTGAAATAATCATTGATTTTTCTTATTTAAAATCGTCATCAGTATGAATAATAATAATAATAATAATAATAATAATAAAAATAAAGAGTATCAAATAAAAAGAGAAAAAACGAAAGAAACTTGTTACCGATTTTCATATTCAAAATACGTCTAATAAATATGTCGGTCTGTCTAGGGAAACAGAACCAAGATTCAGCAAAAATTTTCCCAGGGTGCTGTTCAGCTTTTTCCAGGAGCGAAAATTTACAAGTTTTCTTAACCCGTTTTTCATGCAGTTTTTTGCTCCTGGGGTCGAAATTCTGTTAACGTCATCTCGAGTATGATAACGCCGTTCAGGGTCACTCATCATACACCGACCATCGTCCAAAGGATCGGCTCTTTCAAACGGCGGATCCCAACTTCGGAGTGCCATAACTACAACTTTAAAAAGTATAAAACAGGATCTTTTACTTACTAGTCTCCACTACTAAACTCGCACGTTTGCCAAGTCTATCTTACTCAACACAGACTTCAGCTCCGAGACACGTCTAGTGACTAACGTAATAGCTAATTTCTAGATGTCAGTCGTCGTGCCGAATTTTTTTTTTTTTTTTTAAAGCGAGATATTGAATTCTAATTTTCAGATTTAGGTAAGTACTCTTCTGTTTAAAGAATGATAGAAGAGAAAGTTTTAACTCTTCTCATGTTCAACTTTGGTTCTGAGCCAGACACCGTTGGGACCTTTTTCGTGACATCACTATTCATAACACGGATTTCTTTCTTTGCTTATGCGTTCTTATACTGTAAATTTAATTTGAAATAATCGCTTCATGTCGGCGAGGAACTGTTCCTAAGTTTCCTGTTTCTGTTTTTCGTTATCTCATATAAACCATTCTCTTCGTTGTGGAATCGGCAGACCGTCTGAGCTGTACAAGAAGGCCATGCCGGGGCTGTCTGCGAAATCAGTTGCTCTTTTCGCCTCTTCTGTCTCATAATCGCCTTTCTGTCTGGTATAATGGCACATAATGTATAAAACAATCGTCAGCAGGAGAAGGAAGATCGACACAGCCACTGTAAAAAAGGAATCAAGAGAATTAATTGATTTTTATGAGGGTAAAAATCATTAGGGTAAAGAATACATTATGTAACATAAATGTTCCATCGATTTTTATCATTAATGGCATTGGGAAAGTTTAATTTTGATTAAATCGATCATCTTGATGGTAGGGCTAATTATATACTATTTGTATAAATGGCAGAAGAAAGGTAAAAATTTTGACTTTATTTTTATTTAGGTAAATACGACACTGAAACTCAAAAATAAATTGATTTTATAAATAATTTAACACAGAAATCCATAAGCACAAGAGATTAGCGAAATATACTGTCCACCAAGTTATTAGAAATTGGCAAATAACGAAAATGTGTGTTTATACTGCAGCGTCATATACTGTCATGTCTATCACTCGGGGTCGACTATGATGGTCAAATCATGTTTGTCTCAGTAAACCGGGCGGACTTGTGGACTCAGACATGACTAATGAGACAAATTATTGCTTGAAAAAGTCCTTTGATATTGAGGGCAGGTTGGATTAGGATTTGAATGTTGGCTTTCTTTGAGACGTTTTTCTTTTTTTATTACTCTTTTTTTATTACTCGGCTGATCGTTTAGATTCGAAGATTTTTGTTCCGTCTTTGACAATGGATTTCCAGACATTCATATCCATTGCCCTCGATTCCCAGCACTTTATATCGATATGAAATTTCTTCATGTTTTGTTTTAGAACATCCTTGAATCTCTTCTTTTGACAGACTCATTTCCGATTTATTTATTTTAGTTTGAGGTAAAAGATTTACTTTGGTTGTAAAAATATTCGCACCAAAGTTCACTCCATTGAAGTTGATTTTTTATGAAAATAGCTTCAAGGCTGGTCATTCTAGAATGTTGCGTTACACTCATGTTAGTTCGTCTGTCTTCCAAAAATGAAGATTTCTCGGACATTCAGGCCGGTAAATGTTGTTTAATACTGTTTATTATAAACAGAGCATTTACTTAAATATTTGTATGTATAAAAAGAATGCATAAACATATATATATATATATATATATATATATATATATATATATATAGCGGTAACAACTGGGGAATTTCATCACAGGTGTTAGTAAGCAGCAAAAGTAAATACAGGACGTAAGTCATGAATTAGAGATTATACTCAAGCAAGTACACAAATTTAACTATCTGGATGGTGTAATGACAGATGGCGGAAATTATAACACAGAAATCTGAAGGCGCAATGGAATAGAGAAAGACGCCTTCGAAAAGCTAAGCAAAATATTATGAAACAGGAAAAATTCATTAAAAATAAAGAAAAAGCGTGCTTAACTGCAAGGTAATATTTTCCTTTATGTACGGCAGTGAGCGCTGCGCACTTTCCCCACATATTAAGTGCAAGCATGATGCAACAGAGATATTGTTCTACAGAAGGAGGCTGAGAATTCTATGGAAGCTGTATGTCAGCAACGGTGAAAATTTTTACAAAAATAACAATTACCAAAGTACACTTATATTCAAAATAAGAAACATTCTGTTTATTTTTGAGGGATAAATTATGATAAGAGAAGACTTAGAAAATTTGACACTGAAAGGACATATTTAAAGCTAGGAATGAATTAGAAAAACTCTCAAGTAACCCGTGTAATGTATATGTGTAAATAAATGAAAACTGTTGAAAAATCATGATTTACTTCAAAATACAAAGAAAGAAAGTTGTAGAGAGCCATATTCATCAAAGGCCTGAAGGGATACAAAAATAAAAGAACATTTTGAATTACTAAATTTAACAAAGTTTGTATTACGTAAACAGGTTTTGCGTTCTTATTACTCGATATAGCTTTTGTCTTTCATTTTGGTATTAGGTTGGTGCAAAAATAATGACGTAATAATGTCGTTTTTTGACGTTAAGAATACGTTAAAAAACGACATTATTACGTCATTATCTTTGCACCGCCCTCATACCTTGTGAGCCTGCAGCAGACTCTTTCTTAGCTTTCGGTGCACACTGATGAGATCGAAATGTAAAGAAGAGATGTCAGTGTGAAGCCGGTGATTTGCTTGGTCATTGACCGAGATATGCGCTTTCACTGACATGTCTACCAGGACCCATTCATCGTTACTGTTGTATTCAAGGACGGTGTTAGAGCGATGGTTCACCGAGGACTTGTCAATCATGATGGTTGCATCCTACATGAGCTCATTCTTGACTACTGATGGTGTTGAATGCTTGTACCGCTTCTCTTCGCGCTTAAAGCTACACTTCCTGTCTACATAACAGTGGACACTGAGGGCTACTTTGTCCTGGTGTTGTCTGTACCAGCCACTGACAATATTTTGGTAGTTTTCCCACACAGCTTCAACAAAGGGATAACCAGCTGTTTGAACAATTGTAGTCTATCGATAGACTTGAAACTTCCTCTTTAGTTTCTTTCTTTCTTTGTTCTTGTTGTTGTTGTCTTCTTCTTCTTCTCCTCCTCCTCCTCCTCCTCCTCCTCTTCTTCTTCTTCTTCTTCTCCTCCTCATCCTCCTCTTCTCCTCCTCCTCCTCCTCCTCCTCTTCTTCTTCTCCTCCTCATCCTCCTTCTTCTTCTCCTCTTCTTCTTTTTCTTCTCCTCCTCCTCCTTCTTCTCCTCCTCTTTCTTCTTCTTCTTCTCCTCCTCCTCTTCTTCTTCTTCTTTATCTTTTTCTCCTCCTCCTCCTCCTCCTCCTCCTCCTTCTTCTTCTTTGATTTATGTTGCATAATCATTTACTTCCTGGTCCCAGCCAGAGATATAATGTCAGGATGCTATTTCTGACCTTAGGTTTCTGGTTGGGACACGCAAAAAAGATTTATACAACAAAAATCACTGAACATTTCTATGGAACAGTTTTGCAAAACAATAAAAATTAAACAACCAAAGATCATAGACATTTTACGTCGGTAATGACCTACGTATGGTGTAAGCTGTACGTGTGTGAAGAATCGTTTGTATTTCTATGGCATGTGTTACCAAGGATTCTTTAAATGAATCAATCAGAATTTTGTCCACAACTGGAATTATTGATCCCTTCATGCAGCACATTTTTTGATTTCCACACACACACACACACACACATATATATATATATATATATATATATATATATTTTGAACAATAAAAAAAATTAAAATCTTCAGACACACTGGGTTGTAGATTAATATTCTTTCGTTTTTTTTATTATTATTCCATTTAGATTCCTCGACTAGTTTCGGCCGAAATGGCCATCATCCGGAGGAGAAATATTTCTGCTTGCTGCTAGCACTAAACTACAGAAATGAATCTCTCTCTCTCTCTCTCTCTCTCTCTATATATATATATATATATATATATATATATATATATATTACATAGATAAAGCCTTTCGTAAGGTCTGATCTGTTAGAACAAGTTTTTGTATTTCTTTAAGGCATGGTTTTCCAGGAAACCATTCAATTATTCTTCAATTATTCCAACCAATTCGAGGGCTCCAACTAAAACAGGGATTGTTGATGTTTCCACATGCCACATTTTTGAGGTTTCCATTTCAATTATTATTATTATTATTATTATTATTATTATTATTATTATTGATGCTATTATTATTATTTTTATTGTTGCTGAGTGAAAGTTTATAATGTCAACAAAGTAACTTTCGCCTACAAATATATGAAACCCAATGTATCTATTAGATGACTTTGGCAGTATCTGTCTGTTTTAGGTAGTTAATTGCCCACCTGTCAAAAATATAAAGACGATTAAGAAGAAATCTAAAGAACGTAAAAGAAGCTTTTGCTTTCCGAGAAAGAGTAGGTGAAAAAATAAATCTAGCGGATGTTACGAAAGCTGCTTTACTCACGCGTCTAGTAGACCGTATTGGAATGTCTGCCTCTACTCACATGTCCCCGACCACATCTGTTTTTATTCGTTCGATTGATTCGTTTTCTACAGTTTATCATTTTTGCAGGTCATTTAAAGCCTGTAAATTCTAAGTATCTTTTTTAAAAAATAATGTTTTATTGATACAAGTCTTACTAATTAACCCATATATCGGGGGAGAGGTGTATTCATGGCTTTCTCAAGGGCATTTGCGCGTAATTGAATATAACGATCTCGAATGGAAATGGAACTCAGTTATCTTTTTAAAATAGCGATCCATCATTCATTACTCGACTCGCAGATCGAAGATCACAGCACGAAATATACCCAAGTGGTCAACTTTCTAGTTACTGTCCAGGCTCGATGAAGCTTAACATGAGAGATCATACGCAAACCAATATTTCTCAACCTGCTTTAGCGATGTCTACCAGAAGACTGTCTCTGGACATACGGGGTTTAGTTATGGAACTCGTGACCAGTCAAGTCCATTGTATACTAAGAAGAAGAAGAAAAAAATATTAAGCTAGCCTGATACCTAGTCTGATAAGTGTTTACCAAGGACATGTGCCAGAGCCAAATCTGCGACTTATGAAGACAGGTTGCGATAAAAGCATAACCTTTCGGGTTGAACGCAGATACATTCAGTTAGGGTAGCCCACTCCGTTCTCCGATTGATGGGGTCCCCGAGTATCGAGGCGTGACTCCCAAGTACATTGGTTACCTCAACCTTCAAAACTATCGTTATCTGGCCCTGATGCTCCCCAGCAACTTCTGCTCTGATGCACAATCCGTCAACCCGTAAGGTTTAGTGTCATCCTTGATTAAGAGACAGTGATAGGATTTGGTTGAAAGTAAGTTGCTAATATATTCATTTTTTGCTAGTGCCTTATTATTATTATTATTATTAGTAGTAGTAGTAGTAGTATATTTCCTTTGATTTTTGGTGTATATCCATTTCTTTTCGGATCCCAGCCAGATAACTACGGTCCAAAATGGCATCATGACCTTTTCAACTGAGCATTTTGGAAAAAAAAATAAATAACCAACATCATACTTGTTTTACCGGTATAAAGCCTTTTGCAATGTGTGTATTTGTGAGTACAGTTATTTTTATTTCTTTAAGGCTTTGGCTACCAGAAACCCCTTTAATGAGTCTATCTGAACCTTTTCCAATCAAGCCGAGGGGTCCAACTCATGTAGCTAATTTTTAGATTTCGGTTTACAGGTATATGTACTTTGATAGGTTATGAATATCAAAGACACATTTCAGTCTGTAGTAACAGCCATGGCAGTCCCTGGAAACTGTAATGAGTCTTTGTGAAAGCATATTCTTTAAGAAGGTATAGTCTGTTTTTTGTGGTCGTATTATTATTATTATTATTGCTTTTGATTTCTGTTGTGTAATCATTTCCTTCCGGGTCCCAATCCGAAACCTAAGGTTAGTAATGGCATAACGAAATTTTTCATTAAACATTTTTGCAAAAACAAATATAAATAAAAATGAAACAGATTCAGATTACACATACTTGACAGAGATAAAGTCCTTCCAGACGTGTCAGCTCGGATTGTCTGAACCATTGATTCCTAATTCTTTAAGGTATGGGATAACATAGATCCCGTCACTGAATCAATCAGAGCATTTTCCAGTCAAAGACAGAGCTCTAAGCATTACTGGAATATTGATATCTTAATCTGCCACATTTTGTTTAGATTTCCACTTTTTGTATTTTGACAATAGTTTGAAGATCTTCAAAGTACATCAGAGTCTGCAGGAACTGCGATGTTAATAATAAAGCATATCCTGTTTTGTTGGTCGTTGATCACAATGTCTGGTCGATTAGCTGTAATTGTTCTGTCTGTGTGTATTGTAAAATGCCATAGAAAAGATACAGATACTATGTCAGTAATCGGGTTTAGGTGGTATTCATTCCAATCTCTTGCAGTTTTCTACCCATAAAATTTGCAGATTTACTAGTACAGATATTGACCACCCTTCCATCGAATTGTATATTATATTATATATTCACGTTTTTAATTAATGACCAGTGAGTGTATATTACGTCTATTGACCAGTAATCTTAGTAAAGAAAAAATTCTAGTAAATAATATGCGTTCCTCGGCAGGCATCGAATATGTGTTCCCTTTTGTAGGGGAAAAACTGTTTAATCCAGTGTGCTTTACCGTACATCCACGTAGAACGTCACAGCAAATAATTATTATTCAATATTATATTATATGTTTATTTACGTTATTATTATTATTATTATTATTATTATTATTATTATTATTTCATTTCTGTTGTATATACATTTCCTTCTGCGTCCCAACAAGAAACTTAAGGTCAGAATTGGCTTCCTGGCATTTTCCCCTGAATATTTATAAAAAAGAACAAAAACAAAACAAAAAACAAAAAAAAAAAAAAAAAAAAAAAAAAACAAGGATCCCACACGTTTTGCATTGATAAATCTCTTCGTAATGTCAAAGCTATACTTGCGAGTACAATTTTTGTATTTCTTTAAGGTATCGTCTAACAGGAATTCCTTTAATGGGTTTATTAGAACCTTTTCCAATCAATCCCAGGGCTCCAACTACAACGGGATTAATTATCGTCTCACGTATCACATTTTCTTCTTCATAATTTTCTTCTTCTAATTATTATTATTATTATTATTATTATTATTATTATTTTCTTATTGTTCATCCTATTGCCTTCTTTGTATTATTATTATTATTAATATAAATATTATTATTATTATTATTATTATTATTATTATTATTATTATTATTATTATTATTATTATTTACCGATTTAAACAGTAAGAGTTTACTTTATAAAATATTAATTGAAATGCCAGATCAAAAAATAGTTTGACGTTTTTCGATTCGCAAAAGAAATAATGAATTGCAAAAGAAAACAGAAACTTGATAAAAATAATAATTCTAAAAATAAAGAAAAATCTTTGGGCATCAAGCATGAATAATTCTTCAGATGGACGGGAAATGTGGCAGATGTTTTAAAAATATCCTTAATGAAGAAATCGCAAATCAGTTGCACTGAAGTAAATTGGTTAAATAAATTATTAGTATATATATATATATATATATATATATATATATATATATATATATATATATATATATATATATATATATATATATATATATATATATATATATATATATTCTGCAGAGAAATTTACATAATTAAAGTGGCTTGCTGTGTCGCTCGCTCAAAATGAGGCATCTTTGCAGCCTAGTCAGTTTGTAGGCGTTCAAACTCAGGTAAGATACTAGGATTTAAAATGTTGATTTTTGAGATAAGTTCCCACGTTTAAACGGGTGGACCTTCAAATATTACTTCTCTTATTACGCTTCAACCTGATAAATATCATTACATCCCAATTACCTTTCGCCTAATAAATACCAATAAGTGTCAACCTTTACAAAATTAAAAAGGCATATCATCTTCGATAATACTAGTATAAAATAGTATCACTGATTATTTATGTTTGTTTACCCTATTGTTTGGCCCCGAAACCGAAATAGTTGTTTAAAGACTTAAGAATTGTACATTATGTTCGGTAGATGAAAGTTGACTTTAGACCTGAAGTGTTTACGACTGTAATGGTCGGGGAGGTATTCCGTTGGGAAGCTGATACAAACCCTCGGTTTTTAGAAAGAAAGGGATCGAATGAAACTGTCTTTTTACCGATTGAATACCAAAGGTTGGTTTGCCTTTCTATAGATGGAATGACGAGTTTCAGCTGTGAAAATCTGAACTACGAAAGTCAGCTCGTCAAAAATTTTTACATGGAAATAGCGAAGAGCCTTGAAAGGTTAGCCTCTGTGGGAAACGAGTTGTATGGTGGAAAATAAGTAATTAGAGACAAGGACGGCTACACTCTTTTGAACTCTATCGAGAATGGAAAGAGATGATTGGGCTGCTTTACAACATATATGAAAGTAATCTCAATTTTCGGCTTAAAATAAAAAGACGGAGTATGGCGGATGAATCAGATACTTTCTGAAACGTTATTAGAAACAGCTCATTTAAAAAAAATTGTAGTGAAGAATTGCGTTCATATATTATTGTGGTTATATTTTTGTTAATACTTTTTATAAGAAAATTACAAAAAATTTGTTTTCAAGTGTCATTAGATCTAAATCAGTGGTTTTCAACCTTTTTGCTGGAGCGGAACCACAAGGAAACATTCCAGTGGCTCGAGGAACCCCTGCTATAAATTAATTCTCTTATACAAAAAATGCTTTCAATTATTAAAACAAAATAAAACTACTCATCTTCAGATTTATTTACAAAAAAAATTAATTAAAATTCGACAATTATTTGATTTTTGCGAGAATTTCCAAATTAATGTGTCTGTCACCAAAAAAAGTGGGTGACATAATGTTTACGTTTTCCATTGTAAAACAGTCGTAACGTTTGTTTAACCGCTAACTCAAATCAAAATAAAATTTTCTGACAAAATTTTGAAAATGTTCGAAGGGATTAAAATTTTTTTTAAAATAATTAAAAATTACTTTGATCTTTGCTCTTAATAAAAATATGAACATTTTGATGGAAAATTTTGTTTTATTAAGTTTGGGACCTTTTCTTATTCATACTATGCTGTTTTATTATTGATTTAGTGGAGGTACCTAAACACACATATCTGCAGAGGAGAATTAAAAATTACTGTCAATCATAGTATTTGTGTAACTTCTTGCGGAACCCCTGGGCTTTACTGGCGGAACGTTAGGGAAAACCACTAAATATAAGAAAGAGGCGTATGAAGAATTGTGAATTTGACATTCATTGAATCAATTGCTATGTCTGCTGCTTGGAATGTTAGCTCAGTGTGCCGTGCTAGTCATTTTTTTTCTCTCCAGAATCTGTCTTATATATTTATAACTCTGCCCTTCGTCCATTTTTTAAGTATTTCTGGTTTCGTGTTCCTGCTATATATTTAGAAGTTCTTGTTAAAATGTTAAAATATAAAAAAAAAAAAAAAAAAAAATCTGCAATGATTTCTGTTCTGACCTTGCATCTCGGCTTCAGTCTATTTCTCACCGCCGAAACGTGGCTTTGCTCCACCTTTTCTATATATCTTTTAATGATAATTGTTCTCCATTCCTCCATGGTACCTAGAAGCCATAATTTCAAGCGCAGTACTACATTGGCGGCAAGGTTACTTCATTTTGCAGTAGAAATGACTAGATGTAACCGTAAGTTCTATGCTACAAGTTTCTTCTATCGGACTTCTCGCATGTGGAACAGACTTCTGACTATTAATTTTCTTAAATATTGCAAAATAAGAAGATTTATTTCCCAATTATGTTTGTTGTTCAAAATCTACTGTTTTCTTAATTCTATTACTATCTACATAATAGTATTTTTTTGGCGGGGGTGTCACATGTTCTCACACGTTCGGTAAACCCTTGCGTTTTATTGTTTTTTTTGCCTTATATGGAGTGAAATGATTACAAAAAATTATTCATATATTTATTTTTTATTTATTATTTTCTGTCATTGTAAAATGCACAAAAAAAATGGACACAATCCCTAGGTATACCCGCCAACACACGCATACACATATACACACACACACACACACGTACGTAAACGCACACACATTGACACACACATATGCGTAGAAATACACATACGCGCACACAGACTCGCACAGCTTCGAATGAAGAAAAGTAATGTCTTTAAAATACGCTTGAAAATTGGTGAACTCATGAAGAAGAAAATTTCTGATTATATTTTCCACGGCATTATTCGTCACACGATATTGACTAAAAACATAGGGAGAGAGTAACAAAAATACGAATTTATTAAATATGGAAGGATAAATGAGGAAAACCACTAAAAATGATGTTTCTATCTTGCCCTTCTGATTTGTATGCTTATCGGTGATATTGCAAGAATTATGGCCATTTTTTAACCCGTCATTTTTTAACCCGTCATTCTTCAAAACTATAAAATACACGTCATATTCCTTTAATCCTGTACATTTGGGTCCTGCTCTCAAACAAATGAGAAATTAATACTGACATCTATTTCTGTAGTACTTTGCAAAATAGGACGATTTATTTCTTCATATAAATTATAGATTCACTTATGGTAAAGACTCCTGTGGAAATATTATGAGTTTTGGGTTGGCTTCATAGAATGTGTTTAGCTAGTGATGCATACGGCTTTTGAATTCAGACCTTTTCTTTCTCTGGCCTACTATTCATTCCATAGCTATGGGGGGTAGTTTATATGGATTCTTACCTTTCACAAAGTTATTTAGAGCGAAAGTGAATATAATATACTCGGCCGAATTTCGAACTCGTGTCGTAGATTTCACTCCCCTAGCACCAAACCATTTTCACGCTCTGAATAACTATAAACCTATGGAGGTGTGAAGCTGTTTTAAGTGGATCTTATGATAAGGGAACGTTCTCAGTTTGATTATCCTTTTGATACTATCAATATCATTGTCGTGTTAGGTCGGAACTCCATTTTGGAATTTCACTTGGCTTAGACTGATTGCAACCCAAATCAAAATATCCCCGGTCTACACTGCTATTTAATATATATGCAGGCGCCGGTGGTTAGATGAGATAGATTCATGTCTTTTATAACGACATTTAGCGCGAAAGGGAATGCATCAGCCTAAGTCAGGAAAACAACTCTTTCATAATCACCGCGCCGATAACCGCTATATTGCAAACTGTTATGCAGTGGTTTCACAGTGGAGACTTGTATTTGTACTAAAATAGGTTCGACATACAAAACGTTAGGAACTTGATATAATAGGTAATCTAGTTGTGGTCGCTGATACTTTAATATCCGACTAACGGTCGTCCGACATCGGCTGACTGACCCACTCACTCTGACTGACTTGTTACTCCTACTTATTATAGGTGGGAGAGTCTATTAACTATAGAATAAGTGTGTTCCACTATAACACAAACACATACATTTTTTTTCAATTTTATAAATTGTCAATGAATGCAGGACAATATCCGCGCAGAGGTAGAGTAACTTCCGGCAAATTAAATCTCGTTTCTATAGAAGCATGGTGAGAATACCATGGAGCGAACATGTGAGCAAAGACAGCATTTTAGATAAAATGGGTGTAATTTTGAACAACATTGAAACAACCTTCAATGAATGCTAGTCAATCTCTTCGCATATGAAGAAGAGACTTAAGGAAATAGGAATATAGTTATACAGAAGGATGCTGAGACTACCACGAACTGAACATGTGAGCAACGACGAAGTTTTAGAGAAAATGGAAACAAAATGGATATTTAGCATCAGGAAGAGACAGTTGAAATTTACAGGGTACATAATGAGGAAAAGGAGCTTAGAAAATTTGACACTCACATAAGACATTGAAGGTAAGAGGGACAGAGCAAAACAACGCATAACTTACCTAACAAAATTGTAAATTGATAGCAGAACAGGGATTTGGAGATATAGCAAAAGTAAAAATTTTACCAAGTGCAAATAAAGGCAGGAAAACGTGGTGTGCCATGATCGCCAACATCCTTAGGGGACAGGGCACGAGAAAGAATAATAATAGTAATTGTGGCATATGGGAATATCAACAATCCCTGTTGTAGTTGGAGCCCTAGGACTGGTTGGAAAAGATTGCAGTAGACTAATTGAAGGGATTCCTGGAAGTCCATGCCTCAAGGCGATACAAAAAATTGTTCTGACAAGTACATCCCACACTTTACGAAGGGCTTTATCTATGTAATTGTTTTATCTTTTATTTTTTTTATTTTTTTTATTTTTTTGTCAGTGGAAAGTGTAATGGTACCATTTCTAACCTTAGGTCCCTGGGTGGGACTCGGAAAGAATGTGTAAACGCCAGAAATCAAAGAAAATAAAAATAATAATAATAATAATAATAATAGTCAAATTTCGGACTGGTTGTTTTAAAAGTATTTTCTTTTTACCTATCTTCAGAGCTATATTTTTCTAATTAGTAGTATTTCATGTATTTTCATGTATCTTATACAGAACGCAGGGTGTCTATAAAATCTCTTTTCAATTTAAATAAATTATTATTAGGTTGGTGCAAAAATAATGACGTAATAATGTCGTTGTTTGACGTTACGTCAAAAAACGACATTATTACGTCATTATTTTTGCACCAACCTAATACAAAAGCAAATGAACAGACAAATATGTGGAAATTGTTACAAAATGAGGAGCAGATATCGAAAGTTTTTAAACTAATTTAATCTCTCTATGAGCAGCATTAGTTGCACGAATCACACCAAGAAGGTACTCGATTTTTTGCCATGTCGCTGTAGCATAGCCTTATCAATGTTAGCAATGGCGTCAGTGATCTTTTGCTTTAGATCAATGATGCCTCGTATCTTTGTTTGATACACGATATCTTTAACATAGAAATAAGTCCAAGGGATTGATATCTGGTGAACGAGGAAGCCAGGGAATTGGAGCATCCCTTCCAATCAGCCGGTTTGGAAAAATTTGATTTAGGAACCCATAAACATGCAATGACCAAATTGATGGTGTACGGTCTTGCTGGAAAATGGTTGTGGTTGAATGTCATCGAGTTGCGTTGCCACATTAGTTGCCTTTGTAATAATTTTTTTTTTTTAATTGTAAAGAGTCTTTATTTACAATCTCTATAGGTTTAATTTCTTGTATTATATATTAAGTGAATGTTATTAATTATATAATTAGAAGTATTAAATTTATTTTTTCTGAATCGGCAAATCATATATTTTAATTGGTTAGCGTTAAGGTTATTTGAGATATCAGAAATACAGCAATTAAATTCAGTACATTCTCGATGGATTCATTAAAAGAGAAACAGAAAAGAGACTGTAATGCTCGAATAATTCTCCTGAAAAAAAAAAAACAAATCTCAAATAAAAGCATATAAAACAAGCCTAGTCAGCTAAGCTACAGGGTGTCCATAAAGTCTCATTACATTTTAAAAATAATAATTACAAAGGCACAGAAAAAATAAATAAAAGTTGTGGAAATTGTTAAAAAAGCAGGAGTAGATATTTTTTTATGTTTTTTAAACCAATTTAATACACCTGTATATATATATATATATATATATATATATATATATATATATATATATATATATATATATATATATATATATATATATATGACATACCCCCATAGGAAGAAGTCCGGGAGAGTGATATTTCGTGAGTGAGGTGAACAGGGAATTGGACCATTCTTTCCAATTGACTGGTCTGAAAATGTTTGAAACTCACAGACATGGATCACCCAAAGTGTGGGGTGGGGGCACAAGTTTTCTGGAAAATGATGCTGGGTTGAAGGTAATCTAGTTGCGATGTCACATCCGTTGCCTTTGTAATATTTTTTGGAACATTGTAAAAAGATTTTCTGTACAATCTCTATTGGTTTAATTGATTGGATTATATTTTATAATTTATAATAATAAATATATATTTTAATTTGAGTTATTAAATTCAACTTTTTTCCGAATCTTACAAATCATATATTTTAATTGGTTTTATTAAATTTCTAATTCGGAATTTAATCACTTTTTCCCGAATCTTATGAATCATATCATTTTTATAGGGCATATTATTTTTTCTGAATCTTATATGATTCAGGAAAAACATAATAAAATCAATTAAATCGATATAATTTATAAAATCCAGGGGAAAATATATAAGCAGTTTTAAAGATATATTTTATACTATATATGATATATCTTAATTGGTTGTTTTAAATGTATTTTTGAAACTTCTAAATTATATATTTTTAATTCGTTGTGTTAAAGATAACTTTATGATTTTGAAACAAAATCTAGGTCAGTACTTAAACAGAAAAAAAATCTCTTAGTTCGTCGATACGGTTTAAACTTATAGTTACGTTTTACATAATCGATTGAATGGGTCAGTTGAAAACTGATAAATTCAGGAACATCCATGGTTTGGTATTGAATCGCAGAACTATAGCGTCAGATCGATATACTAATTGTGGTAAATTCAAAACGTGCTTTAGAATTGGAACTGCCGGATTACCGAGTTCTTCTACTACTTAGGTTATGAATGTGCTTTGTTGGGCGTAGGCCTTCTTATATTCATTGGGGATTGATTAAACATTACTCTACCGTGATGGCAGAATGTGTGTTGGGGGAGGGGCGAACAGCACACGCTTGCGCGATTATGTCTCTTTATCGATTCAAGATCGCTCAAGAATATTTGCGTAAGTGAATGTAACAAACTCTTCTTTACCATTTCTCAATTCTTAGCCGTTATCAATTTCACCACCCTCACACCCAAATTGACAGTAGCTCTTATTCTCAAGGAATCACCTATCTAGATACCGACCGGAATCGACGTTGCTTAACTTACGTTGTCTCACGAGAAATTGGTATTTCAGCGTAATGTGGCCATAACCCGTTAGTGAGTGACAAAAATAAGGTAAGACTCACCTCCAATTATAAATGTTTCATACAAATCCATGCCTTCCTTAAAAGGAATGTGGCGGGGTTCACAAGACGTGGGTCACGTCAGCGTTCTCCCTCGGGGTCCAAGATTTCAAATCCCCAGGCATATTTCCTGTCGGTGCATACCTATTTAAATGAGAAAAAAGTTTAAGGGGTTGAGAAAATACAGGTAAAATTTGACTTTTCATAAATTTTTTTAATTTTGAAAAATATTACAAAGAGGTAAATATAAAAGACAAAATCGATAAAATATTCTCAAATTATGCAAAGCATTGACTGAACTCATGAACTGAAATAAATATTCGTTTTGTGCAAAAATAATTTCGTTTTCTCACATAGTAACATATGTTAGAAAACGAAATTATTTTTGCACCAACCTAATAAATTACCTCAACAGATAAAATTGTATCAGCTCACTTATTTCTCTTATGTAACTTAGAGTTTGGTTTGGTTTGGTTTGGTTTAGGGCATATCAACTTTAATATGTTATTTAATGCCTACAAGATTTTTTATTGCTGGTAATATTTTTTTTCAAAAATATTTTTGGTAATGTTTTTCCAAAAATGTATTGCTGACAATAATGTATTGCTGGTAATATTTCTTCTGCAAATATATATTGACTGTAAAATTTTTTTACAAAAATGTTTTGCTGGTATTAAAATCTATTTTAACACGTTTTGACCCCAGTTTGGGGGTTAACTATTTCCACCTAGCTGGGATTCTAAAAGGTGCTACAACACCGGGTCAGGGTGGAGCTGGGAACATCATCCATTAAAAGGTGGTTTCACGCTCCTCAAAACCTCCTGATCAGAAGCCTTGCTGTCGGATGTAGTTTATCCCCTTACCCAGGACACGGATATAGTTTATCGTCATACACAGGACGGTAACATTCTTACAACCACCTTAGAAAATTAGATATGGCCACGAGTACAAGGCTTACTTTGCTATATCTTCGACTGAACACAGTATAGACTAGGCTTAGCAATTATTCAACTAAGATATGTCACGGGGTACGAAGTTTTCTTTAGTATCATTTAGAGTTAGCCCATTACATATTGAGGTCACAACAGATTAAGTCTTCTTATATCAAAGACTCCAGATATGCATTACATTAGCCTTAAATATGTATTAAATATGTAGCCTTCGGTTATTATCTGATGTGAATCAATCCGGTGATAATTTGTATATTGGACATACTATATTGCAAATTATAATGCACATTGATGCAGTTACTAAATCTAATGGAAGCCAAACAAAATATTTACTTATAAAGTACTGCAGCAGACATCTGATATTTTACCCAAATACATCTATGACTACTACCGTACATGCGCAATGACTCAAAAACCATGAAAAGCTCACTAATTAAAAGCCTACATCAACTGGTAAAATACTAAACACAATGAAAATATATTTTCTAACTGTAGAAACGAGAGCCTGCGGTGAACAATATTATTCATAAATAGTATATAAAGAAATCGTTTACAATATTATCATTCGATAAATGCGGTGGAATAGTCATAATGGATATCAAATTAGAACCCCTCTTAAATGACGACACCTACATGAAAAGCAACGAAGAAATTGTAAATAAATACGTACAAAAATTCAATAAAAAAAATGAGAAACAATTCTAGGTTTGATTATTAGACTGCCGTCCTGCTACATCGACACTTTCCGGCTTACGTAAAACAAACAAACACAACATGGCCATCAGACCCATTGCTTCTGGAATCAACAGTACACCCGATAAATTAGCTAAAGTTATTGCAAAATTATAACTTTGTTATTCGACACCATCAACCCAACACAAATACTCTGCTGGCTTAAAATAGAGGAGGCCAAACATAAATATGGAAAACAAGGTTACCGCAGGATAGATATCAAATCATTATACACAAATATACACATCACAAAATGCCTCAACATATTGAGAAACCACCTCGAAAATATCCAAAGTCAACATTCCTCTATGTGTCCATAAAATTATAAAATTATGTAAACTAATAATTAACATTGTTTAGTAAATACTTGAAATGAATATTAGAAATGAATTCTCAGTCTATATATTAATAGCCAGATACTGGCTTTGTTTGTGAGAGGTTTCCAAAACATTTTCCGTACGCCTTTCTTGTCTGTCGTTTCGTATCTACACAATTCCTTCAAAAGCTCTGCTATAAAATATGATAAGAAAATATGAAGATGATTTCAACACGACCATTGGTTTATGTGTAGGAAATTCCTGTTCGAAACATCCAATTATATGGTAGCAGTTAGCTAACATTTATAATAGTATAAGGTATCCTAATGTACAGGTTTCGATGGGCAAATCTTCGCCATTTTATATTTTTAATTTCATGCATACGCATCATTTTTTATTTATTTTGTCGACTGCACAGTATAGTAGGGTAATCTAGCAACCTTCTGTGAGAAAAAAAACACACCATGACACAATTCACTTCACCAGAAATTTAAAAATGACATGCTGTACTCCTTGGCATTCGCACCGGAAGCTCCGATACGAACATTTCAGTATGTTTTGGTGTCAAATTAAGAACAGTGCAGAGGATTCGGAAATAGTTTGATGATATATCAAGTCAAAATCATGGTATTTGGAGTGATCACTAGTGATGGCAATGTTATCCCACCATTCAACTTCCCACAGGGCCTAAGACTCAACACTCAGGCCTACACCAACTTCCTTGAGGAGGCAGTGCTCTCTAGGTCAAGAAGGTGACCGCGGGAAGACCCTATGTCTGACAATAGTATTCTGCACTATGCTACAGAAGAAAGAGAACACTGTGATGGCTATCAGAGAATTTCTGCGACCACATCACCCCTTACATCTGACAACCTAACTCCCCAGAATGCAACCCCCTTGATAATTATGCGCGGGGTGCAGTCGAGCGAGAGACTTCTTGAAACGCCAAGTATGAACTGAAGGCAAGAATTATGGAAGCATTCACCAGCTTGAACAAGGAGACCCCCCAGATGAGTTGCAGGAGATTCCAAAGTCGTCTGGGGATCGTGGCTCAAGCCATTGACGATTTTATTGAATAAATTTACTCTTTTGTATTTTTTGTGTAATTTTGCTAAATATGTCTGTTAAAATGAGATGACAGATGAGATGTTTTGATTTTTGCGTCATTTAGACGACAATTTATTCATTGCTCCCTGCATATCTTATTCTATCGTAACTACTGTTAAACTTTTATTTCTTGATATTTGCCATTGAAATGCAAGAGAAATGGTGTTAAAATTTAGATATTGCACGCAAAAAATGTCATAAAAACAAATACGTGATAAATACTACTCTAGGGAATTTGTATATGAGTACAGTGTTAAAGCTTCCATCGGGTCAAAAAAGTTCAGCACATTTATTTCTAGTTATGTAGTTATTTTCCATCGATATAAATAAGAATGACTATATCGATTCTATTGCTAAGTCTACATCGATGAAAATGTAGTTCATGATGTCGTGTTAGACAATTTTTCCTCATTCGAATATGTCATACACATCTGTAAGTATACCATTTTGATGTGCAGTAAATATAATTGCTACAACTGATCTAGTTTTCTGCAATACTTTATCTGATCAACAAGTATCGAGACTGATACTAAGGAAACAGAGCTAATGTACGCAGACTAAAACCGTTTGGTACAGACTGACTTTAACTCTATCGCGCATGCGTTAAAAAATTTTCACTCACTTCCGTTGTTTATAGCACTGCTTAGAAGTAAAATGTTTAGACTGTGGTACTTTCACCAACCCCAGAGCTTCCTTCAGGGACTATGCCTTGTGCAGTAGTTTTTTGGTCAAAGACATTCCAAGGTCCGACAACTAGTATATTTTCCAGATCTTGGCACTTGAGATTTTTCCTCTTTAAAAATCAAATCCCGCTTGAAAGGAACATGACTTCAAGTCATCGAAGAAATCCAAGAGAATGTAACGAGGCAACTGTTCGCCATCCGCGAAAAAAATGAGTTCTAGGAATGCTTCCATCAATGGAAACGATACTGAATAATGTGTTTAGCTTCCGAATGGTACAACTTTCAAATAAATTAAATGCCGAATAATACCACTAAGTCAGAAGGGGCTACTCGGGGTGAAAGAGAATAAAGCTTTAGAAAAAAAAAACTGAAATCTAACCCTAAAGAGGAGACAACGGATAAACCTCTACTTCTGCCCCCAAAACCGCGGAGGAGGGTAAAGCGGACAATTGGCTAATATATCTACTGATCTAAAAAAAAGTCTGCCTGTGAAAAAGTAAAAAGAATATGACCTAGTTGATGTGAAAAACGATAAAATATTGTAGGCGGAAGGCCGTATACCAGATCTTGTTGGCAACGGAGCTAAAGTAAGCAGACTAAAGCAGTTTGGCACAGATTGACCTTAAACTCTATTGCGCATACACACTAAGCAATAACGCTCTCGCTCACTTTGGTTGTTTATAACAGTGTTTGGAAATTTTTAATATACGCATCACCTGTGTCACGACGAGTCGGTAGTCCAGCTCCTGCCAAACACGATCTAGTCTTCTCCAGCGCGTCAGTGATTGTCTGCTTAATTTCCTCTAGGCTTGTCAGAAGAGTGGGCATATAGACCTGTCCTTTCACAGTCCCTATAGATATAAAATCACGTGTCAAGTCAGGTGAACTATGGTGGCGATTTCAACACCACATAGTCACTATCACTGGCATAACCGACCGGTGGTAGATTCTCATCGAGGTATGTCCGCACCGAGGCACTAGAAAATGTTCAGTATGCGCACAAATTCATGACACAACACAAGTCAAGTCGGTAGTCCATCTCCTGCCAAACATGCGGTAGCATGTGTTGCGTAACATTTCCAAGCGCCTCAGTGATTCTCTGCGTAAGTTTCTCAAGGTTTGTAGGAAGAAGGGGACATTGACCTCTCCTTTCACATAGTCCCATAGAAAAAAAATCTCGAGGTGTCAAGTCAGATCGCGCATTATTTTTTAGTTCAGGGTCCTCCCCGGACGAAACTTTGTCCTTCGGCAAAGCCTCATCCGGGTTCCTCTCTGCTCAAGGCAGAGAGTTCGAAAGTAACGAACAATCTATTCGACTGTTAATATTTAACAGCCTGTCCACGAGCGGTGTATGTGGCACAAGGCCGAGTTTACCGTGGGTACTACGAGCCCGTAGGCTCGGTTAAAAAATATTGCCTTACAATCTGTATAAACGGGTTAATTGTCTGTTTACCGCCCCGGAAGAATCTTTCGCCTTCGGCAAAGTCTCGTCCAGGTTCCTCTCCGCTCAAAGCAGAGTTCGACAGTAACGAACAATCTATTCGACTGTTCCGCCAAGGCCTTCTCTCCTACTAATCTTATCGTAGGCGGAAGAGTCTAACATAGACTCTTTAGATGGATGACACCACACACATACAAAAGCAAAGGTTTTATTTCTAAGTCAGCTAACAGTTCAAAAAAACCCATATTTATTTCTGAGTCAGCTATCACTACACTGAAAAAAACAAGTTTTCTATATCAATCCATTATGTGTCATGCGTGATACACGCTTAGGTGAGCATGTATCTTTCGATACAGGACTGACGAGGCTGATTTTTTTTCCTGCAATAGGTTTCCATTTCTTTCTGCGGTAGACCAGTGGCCATCCAAGGCAATCTGGTCTTTCCTGCTATTTACTCTTAGCTGGAGGGTGAAGAAGAGAATTCACACCTTTCCCAAGGGTATTAGCACGTAAGTGAATGTAATGGATTCGAACTCGGCTCTCCGATTCCTCAATCCGAACCGCTATCCATTACTCCACCGTGCCTCAATTCATAAACAAATATTATCAAAATGTCATATAACAGACCTGTATTCTACTTTTTCCACAAGTTTTCTGTCGGATTATAAATCTGAAACTGCTTCGAAGATGCAATAATTTTAAAGACTTGTGACAGTCATGATACCGTTTTTGCTAAAGGTTTAAATCTGGTGGTAGGCTCTAGATATTACCCTGTGCCGATGTACAGTTATATTATGATAACATATGTCTTTAACCAATAAATGTTGATTTGATGTAAATTCACAAAATCTAATTTCCAAGCCTGTTAGATGATATAAAATGATTTTGCAATAGTCAGTAGGCACGGAATTGCCTGCGAGAGTCATCACTAAGTAGCTTACACTCAAGCGTACCAACTTGTGTACACAGAGAATGGCTATTTCTGTTCCAATTTAATGCTAACCCCTAGCGAAACATGAAACTCGTTACATTGTGACTACAGCAATAATGAACACGTTAGAACAGTCAAGAAACGCTATTTTCCGCAAGAAATGTGTTCTCGTCAAAATAAATCTTGCATGTTAATATATTTCCTATTTGTCTGTACATTGAATACTGTTGGCATATCTAGTCTGGTGCACCTGCAGTATATTTCGAGCTCCTTGACAAAACTCAAAGAACGGTCTGTGATGTAATCGATCTTAACCTGGCATCTCGACTTCCGTGAGTTTCTCACCAATGGGGTGTGGCTTCCCTCTGTCTTTTCTACAAATATTTTCATGGCAACTGTCCTGATCAGCTTTTTTTCTCTTGTACCTCGACAAAATGAAACGTATATACATACATATATATATATATATATATATATATATAAAGACTTTTTTTATGATTATACATTCTTTTTATACATACAAATATTTAAGTAAATGCTCTGTTTATAATAAACAGTATTAAACAACATTTACTTAAATATTTGTATCTATAAAAAGAATGTATAAACATAAAAATGTCTTAAAATAATTGTCGGACTTTGTTCATTTCATAATATATATATATATATATATATATATATATATATATATATATATATATATAGGTAAGTACACTCATCTCGGAAAACCTTCGGTTTCTTGATTTGCTAATGGTCAAATCAATCTCGAAGGAAAACAAGTTTTTTTTTTTTAAAAAAAAAGAAAGAACTATGAACATGAACGTCTGTCGAAAACAATTAATTGTACAGCATACAGCTCCAAAGCCCAAAGAAAAAAAACAATACGAGTAATCAACTAACTTAAAAGTACTCAATACAAAAGTAGACCAAGTCTGGTTCTCTAGGTTTGACTATCTATCTATCTATCTATCTATATATATATATATATATATATATATATATATATATATATATATGTTTGTTCAACAGAAGATAAGTAAACAAACAGAAGAAAATTATATAAAGAAAAAGGTTATTATCTACAATAGAAATTAATCTGGATCAACGTATTTCAACAGGTGTTTATTTTTATACCTACAAACGACAATCAATTCATTTCTCTTTTTTAATAAGTCAGTGTTTTTTAAGTTTTTTTAAAATTGTTTTTTTATTAATCTTATATATTTTATTACTATTTTGTCTTTCAAATGAAATAATAATTTTGAAGAAATGGTTGTTTTCCGAGTTTCCTGGAACCAACAGTAAATACACAACACACATAGACACTAGATTGGCAGACAGACAAATGCCGCATTCGGCTGTGTATAAAAAAAAATCTTGCCAAAGAAATAAAAAGATAAGAGTCTAACGGTTCTGCACTTAAGAATTTAGCGGCTCAGTGATCAAATGTTTCATCTTTTCAAATGTCTGGCCGGCGTACATTGTCTAGCGATTCCTTCGCCTGCAACAACCTTCTTTGTACACTTCTTATTGGAATGTGAAATGTATTCAATCTTGTAAACATCGGTTGACTAATTACGAACAAGCTGGTCTCCTGGGAGTACTTGCCGCTTCGTAATTTAAAATGTGTTGGCATGAAATGTTTCTTACTCAAATATTTGCCACTAATACGTACTTACATACACAGGTAAGCGAAGTACGCCGCAACGCTTAATCAGATTATATAACTTATGGGAGGTTGATTTATGCCAATCCTCCACGCAAGAAAGAGCTGTACATCTTACCTACATTCGGACTAATGTCATTATCTTTAGTATTATAATTATAACGTTTTGCACTCCAGCCTTCTTGAGGTATTTCTGAATTAGCATTTAAGTAAAACATATTTTACTAATAAAATATACGTGTTGGATCTACTCATATTTGATGTGGTTTTACAGAAGGATATTAAGAATAAGATGCAGTGGATATGTGTGCAACGACGATGTTTTAAAGAAAAGATGAAATTTTAGAGAAAATGGCACAGGCTTTTGTTTGCGGCATTGTAGTGCAAGGATATGTCTACTCGCCGGATTTATTCAATCTATACAGCGAGAGAATTAGAAGTCCTGCCTGAATTTATTACTGACAGCTACAATCTTAAGAAGATAAAATATGCAAATGGTACAGTGTTGATACGAGAAGTGGAAAGGAGGCTATGAAAACTTACACAGGAGTTAGCGAAGGAAAGCTGATGAAGGGACTTGATATAAGCTAAAGGAAGACAGAATACATGGTGGCTAGTAACAGGTTGTGCCGAAAATTCAAATTATAAATCGGGGATACTAAAATCAAAAAAGTATAAAAATTTAAATATCTAGGGAGTATTCTAATAGAGGATGGAAAGTGCGACAGTGGGATCCGAAGACATTTTGAAATGGACAAATGTGGATTTTAAAAGATAAGCTCGTTATTACGGGACAGAAAAAGATCGTTAGAATAAAAAAAAAAAAAACGAGTACTGAAATGTTACATGATATCAATCCTCCTACATGGTAGTCAATGCTAAACAATCTATTTAGAGATGAAAGAGACTTGAAGTAAGAGAAATGTGTTTCTAAAGAAGGATAGTGAGGGCACCATTGACCGGATATCTGAGTGATGACGAGGTTTTAGATAAAAGAAGAAACTTTAGCGAAAATGGTAAAGGTCTTTGTGACACTGTAGTGCTAGGATGTGTCTGCTCGCCGAATTTATTAAATCTATACAGCGAAGCAATTCTGAGAGTATTAGAAGTCCTACCTGATTTTATTATTGGTAGCAACAATCTTAAGAAGATAAAATATGCAAATGGTACAGTGTTGATAGGAGAAGTGGAAAGGAGGCCATGAAAACGTATACAGGAGTTAGCGAAGGAAAGCTGATGAAGGGACTAGATATAAGCTAAAGGAAGACAGAATACATTGTGATTAATAAAAGGTTGTGCCGAAAATGCAAATTATAAATCGGGGATACTAAAATCAAAAAAGTATAAAAATTTAAATATCTAGGGAGTATTCTAATAGAGGATGGAAAGTGCGACAGTGGGATCCGAAGACATTTTGGAATGGACAAATATGGATTTTAAAATATAAGCTCGTTATTACGGGTCATAAAAAAATCGTTAGAAACAAACAAAAGAGTATTGAAATCTTACATGCTATCAATCCTCCAACATGGCAGTGAATGCGAAACAATCGCCATACAGATGAAGGGGAGTCTTGAAGTAACAGAAATATGTTTCTAAAGAAAGATAGTGAGGATACCATTGACCGGATTTCTGAGCGATGTCGTGGTTTAAGAGAAAAGATGAAATTTTAGAGAAAATGGTACAGGTATTTGTTTGTGGCATTTTAGTGTAGGAATTTCTATTTTCACCGAATTTATTCAATCTATACATCGAGGTAATTCTGAGAGAATTGGAAGTCCTACCAGAATTATTGGCAGACACGATCATAACAAAATAAAATATGGAAATGGCACAGTGTTGATAGGAGACGTGGAAAGGTGGCTACGAATGCTTATGCAGAAGGTAGTGAAGGAAAGTCGACGATATATATATATATAAGCTAAAGGAAGACAAAATGCATGGTGATTAGTAAAAGGATGTGCACAAAATTCAAATTATAAATCGGAGATACTAAAATCAAACAAGTACAAAAATTTAAATATCTGGGAAGCGTTTTAACAGAAGATGGAAAGTGCGACACTGGGATCCGAAGACATTTTGGAATTGACAAATGTGCATTTCAAAAGATAAGCTGAGTAATACGGGACAGAAAAAGATCGTTAGAAACAAACAAAAAATACTGAAATGTTACATAATATCAATCTTCCAACATGGTAGTGAGTCCACAACAATATCCTCCAAGATGAAGAATAGCTTTGAAGCAACAGAACTATGGTGCTACAGATGGATGATGAGGATACCATGGACTGAATATCTGAGAAATGACGAGGTTTTAGAGAAAATTGAAAGAAAAAGGAAATTTATATTTAAAATCAGGAACAGGCAGTTGATAATTTCTGGTGCACTTAATGAGGAAGGAAAACTTAGAAAATATGATACCCAAAGTTAAGGGAAACAAGGACACATAAAAGCAGCGCGAACCTTACTTGATGCGTGTGACTAAATAGATAGTAGAACATGTTTTGGGAGAAATAATTAAAAAAAAAGACTTAATAAGAGAAACAAGAGACAGGAAGATATGTACTGCAACAATCACCTACACCCTGAATGGGACATGGCGCATAAAATAAGAAGGACAGTCTATCAGTTTTAGTTGCTGATGCAATTTGTAAGTCCTCAAGTGATGTGTGTATCTAGTATATTTCTCTGTGATTCTGTAGCGCCAGTTCACAAGGATTGGAAGAAGGATGGTCTTCCTCAAGACCTATAATCTTCACTCGATCTAAATAATTTTTAACCAGTGATCTTAGTCGGCGGTTGTATAAAGCTTACAGTTTAGATAATTCTCAACGAGTTTTGCGACATATGAAAGAACAACGTAGCTATTTATGAACATGACTCGAGTTCTCAGGTTAATGTTTTGGTTTTCTAACAATATGTAGAATTGGGCAAGTCTACCTCTGGCGCAGCCTCTAAATTAAATGTCCATAACCCTTAAGCTAAATCTGTTATAACTGATCCATACGCCGAGATATTGGAGTGTTTTTTATTTACTGATTCCAGATACTGATTTTATATGTTGCGTTCAGAAAATGCATCGTCACAAGTTTCATTCTAGTACCAATCCATTACTTTTGTTTTCGAAATATTAATTTTGAGACCCATTTCTTGGTATATTTACTAGAGAAGAAAAGAAAACATAGCAACAGTAATTGTAATATCACCCCGTGGTACGGATTATCTTCCCTTATTCTATATTTAAATCTGACTTCTCGGACACGCTCCATTCTAAGTCGAATAAAGCTTCAGATAAGCTATACCACCGTTACTCCTTTCGCTAAAATTTATTCGAATTAGAATTAACATAGAACATTGCATGAAACTACAGATTCGATATCGACCCTGGCCATAGCACAGCTGCTCAGCAATGCACACATTGTATTTTAACGTTGGAAAACTTTATAGAAACCCTTAAAGCAGAGCACCCCTCACCGACAAATAGATAAGGCAAGAGTGATAACGAACTATCTGTTTCCTTCTGTCTACAGAATATTTTCAGGCTCCGATTCTTACGAGCAAGATATGAACTGACTGCCCGACATTTGCGTCAAGTCTAAAAAGGAGGTTTTTGCTCGACACCTACTCGCCACTCAAAAACAGGAAGATGATGAATCACTTGAGTTAACTGAACTGAGAACACTAAGCAAAGACTGCAATTTTAAAGCAATAGATGCAGAAGAAGCTTGTGGCGAACATATGAGCGCCTTTATAAATGGCCTTCGAAAACATTAAGTGGAGCAGAGACATAAACAAAACTATGACGTTTAAAACTGCCTACAGTTCGTTTTCTTCTTACCAACGATTGGTGCCTCTCAGAACTCTCAAAGTTCTTCCGACTTTTCGTTTTTGTGTTCTGCGTATTTTCACTAAACAGCCGTTGGCATAAAGGCATACTTTAGCTGTCGGTTGTAATTTACAATTTGTTTTTTTTTATTAAAACAGTTTTTAAGGTAACTCAGCTATCCATGTCTACTAAATTTTATATCAACTTTTTTTTAAATGTTGTTATGGGTTTCCGCACAACCATATTTTTCTTTCATGTGGGAAGGTAACTCCTACATTATATCATGTTTCACTCTTTTTATTTGTTATTGTATTATTAAATGAAGCTTTGTGGTGTTTGTTATTTGGTAACGTTAATTGTGATTTGATAGCGTCGGTCTGCTCGGTGTGATGAAATATCGACTCCAGATTTGAAAACGTTTTTAATCAGTGATATCAGAGAAAGTTTGTATACAAATGTCATTCTAAAAGATTTGGACACCATCCATAAGATCAATATGAAGATCGTGATGTGATGTGTTTATTTAAGGACATAAATTTAGTTTATTGGTCACTATTTTGGTTAAGTAGCATCTTACGTTGCCGTAGAAAAGTTCTCCTAGTGCAATTATATTTGTCTTTATCTCTAATTATAAATTTACTGAAACCAGTTACGGACTGGGTCTAAACATATTTCTTGCCAAAAGACAAAGCGGAGATCCTCAAACAATTTTCAGTGACCTCACAAATATATACTTCTTTCTATCTTTTCTAATTGCCGGTCATCTCAAATTATCAATTGTGACTTTATCTTTAAATTCGCAAACCGTTGCTGAAAATGTGCATTTCTAACTAAGTCCGACCCGGCTGTACACAGGCCCTTTCCCTCCAGTTCTTTTTCAGTTCCGTTAAACAATGTCTCGTTTCTTCCCACACTGAGTAATTATTAGGTTGGTGCAAAAATAATGACGTAATAATGTCGTTTTTTGACATTAAAAATATGTCAAAAAACGACATTATTACGTCATTATTTTTCCACCAACCTAATATTTGCTTGTTTATTTATTGGAGTTCATTTATACATATATTATGTTTTATTTAGTTAGAATACAAAACTCAAGAAAGATGTTGAATATTTATTCATCTAATTATAAATTTCAGGGTCCTTCAGAGATTACAGACCTCTTCTTTGTCTTTCTGGATACCCAGACTGTTGCAGAAGAACCAAGACTACCGATTAATATCTTTTGAAGTTTCAGACCATCTCAAATCACAAACTGCAACTTTATTCTTTAAATACACGCGCTCTTACCGAAAGTTTGTCATTTCCTTAATCAATCCTCCGATTTCTACATCTGTCCACTAACTTCGCTGCTTCGTTTCTTTTCAGGAATTGCTTATTTGTACCTTGATATCTTTTCTTTTTCATATTTTTTCTTATAACTCTACACAGTTTGTTTACGTCATGGGTCCTTACCCATAACTACAGAATTAACTCTTCCTGGCACTATGTATGCTACGCCTCTCAAGAGAGAGGGACGAATCAAGCCGAGCTTCTCGGCTTGACGGTTGAACTCTCTGCCTCTGAGCAGAGAGGAACCCGGACGGGGCTCCGTCGAAGGGCAGAGTCACGTTCGGTGAGGTTGACCAACCCAGTCCCGTTTATATGGGTTCTACGGGCATTTTTTTGGCCGATCCTACGGGCTCTGGAAAACGCACGTTAAAGTCGGCCTTGTGCCACATGCAACCCTCGTGGGCGGGTGGCTAGATACCGAATCAAGCCAAGTTTCTCGGCTTGACGGCCGAACTCTCTGCCTCTGAGCAGAGAGGAACCCGGACGAGGCTCCGTCAAAGAGCAGAGCCTCGTTCGGGGAGGTTGACCAACCCGATCCCGTTTTTACGAGTTCTACGGGCATTTTTTGGCCGAGCCTATGGGCTCTGGAAAACGCACGTTAAAGTCGGCCTTGTGCCACATGCAACCTTCGTGGGGGGGGAGGTGGCTAGATACCGAATCGAGTCGAGCCGATAGTAGTTCACTAGAAACCAGACTGACAGTCATACTAACACCTTCCACGTCTTGTATTATTATTTCTTGTAATATACCTTCGTTATTTCTACTCTTGTGTTCGTGTTGTTCTTCCTTCGTCCTAACCTGGACTATAACAGTTTCTTTATTGCCTTGTTATTTTATATAGGGTCTCACTTCATGGGGTCACACTTTCCATTTTGACACGCTGGCCAGTCCGCCACAGGCTGCATCTAATTTATACACCAAGGTGTTTGAAGTGTTTAGAATGTATAACATTCTTTTAATCAATTCACTCCAAGCACAACATGAAAGTCATTAGGACGCAAAGATTACTGAACGCGAGAAAATAGGCGTAAAACAAAACATTATTAAGGAGAGAGATAAATAAGTGAACAGAAATTGAAAAGAACGAAGATAAAGATTGGCATTAAATTTAAGTTTTTGAAGATCAAAATTAACTGGAGATCAAGAAGCCAGAAGAGAGTTTGACAGTTAAGCAATGCGGGGGAAGTAACGGTTAGAATCGACCTTACTTTTTCGTCTAGTCATTTCAATTTTAAAAGAATCGAACCTTGACACCCAATCTACTAGTACCTTTAAATTCATCCTTATTCTGATTGTTTTATTTGGGATTCAGAGTATATGCCGTCACTACACTTATTGCCATGTCAAATCATTGTGTGGCAGCATAGTATGGTTGGCGAAGTATCTGATTGAAAGCCGAAACATCTTGGCCAATGAGAAATTTCTATCACGAGTATTTATAGTCATTTATACCCGGTAAATCATCCACATCGATGCTACATGAAAATATTTATCAACAACAAAATAGAAGGAAAATGCAACTGATGAAAAACGCTGGATTTAACGTATCAACGCCCAGCTACCTAAAGTCGAAAAGGTCTATACAAACAGCTGCAGAAAAGGCAACGAGAAACAACTTCATAACAAGAAAAAAAAAAGGACATGCAGAATTTGAATCCACACATAACAGCGTGAAACAAGAGATCTTTAGTTTGGCTTAGTTTGTTTTATGACATCAACATGAATGGGTTATTTAATGCTGACAAGATTTTTATTGCTGGTATTTTTTTTCTTAAAAAAATGTGTAGCTGGTATTATTTTTTTTTACCCAAAAATGTATTGCTGGTAATATTTATTTTCTTCAAAAATGTATTGCTGGTAATATTTATTTTCTTCAAAAATGTATTGCTGGTAATATTTATTTTCTTAAAAAATGTATTGCTGGTAATATTTATTTTCTTAAAAAAATGTATTGCTGGTAATAATTATTTTCTTCAAAAATGTATTGCTGGTAATATTTATTTTCTTCAAATATGTATTGCTGGTAATATTTATTTTCTGCAAAAATGTATTGCTGGTAATATTTATTTTCTTCAAAAATGTATTGCTGGTAATATTTATTTTCTTCAAAAATGTATTGCTGGTAATATTTATTTTCTTCAAAAATGTATTGCTGGTAATATTTATTTTCTGCAAAAATGTATTGCTGGTAATATTTATTTTCTTTAAAAATGTATTGCTGGTAATATTTATTTTCTTTAAAAATGTATTGCTGGTATTAAAACCTATTTTTACACTTTGATAGTGTTTTGACTTCAGTTTGAGTGTTAATTATTTGTCCATAGTTGGGACCATAACAAGGTGCTCCCACCTCCGTTCAAGGTGGGCCTGGGAACATCAACAAAACCTCCTGACCAAAGGTCTTGCTGTTGGACGTAGTTTATCGTCTTACCCAGGAAGGGGTGATCTTTAGATTTTCTCATCCGGTAAGGCGGTGCAGTGCGAATGTCATAATTGGGATATAAAATATTAGAGCTTCTTCTCTATGCCGTGTTCTTTCAGGATGTTGACGATCATGACTCTCCACAGCTTCCTGTCACTTATAGCTGTTAATAACTTTTCTCTTTTTCCATCGCTTCCATACCTAGCATCCATGTACATAATCTCCCCATATAGGTTGTACATTGCTTTCCTCTGTCTCTCTTACTTTCAATATGACCTGTGAGTATCAAATTTTTCAAGCTTTCTTTCCTCATTAAGTGTCATAGAAAACTCAACTGTCACTTCGTGGTGTTAAGTATGTGTCATTTCTGTTGCAGTTACGTCTAGAACTTCGTCGTTGTTCAGATATTCGACCTATAATATTCTCAGCATCCTTCTATATAAACACATTTTTGTTGCTTTAAGACTGTCCATCGATGAGGAGATATTATAGTATTCATCGCATATAGGAGGACTGATACTACATAACAATTCTGCTCTCTTTTCATTGTTTCTAACGCTATTTTTTGTTAAATAAGATAGAATAGTTATAGTAATTTTGTAAAATAAGATGTGAAGGAGGAGTCGGATTAATACTAGATGAAAAGAAAATTTAGAAATATGAAGAGAAGCGATTCAACATGGCATTTATAATGAAATAGACGTCGTGGTTAAGCATCAAAGCCAGATTGCAGCGAAAAAGAAATAGATATATTTTTTTAAAAACATACTAGAAAATGCGAAAATTCGGTGCAAGTACCATTATCCCAGAGAATGAAATTGCTAACGCAAGAATGAAAGAAAATTGTAAAATGGCCGCTGAGTATAGACAGGTCACGCAACTAACGTAGAGATAAATAGGTTCATTGGTGCATAACGAAATAATAACTAACATATTGTTTGACAAACACGCCAGACTTGTGTATTCGGTAAAGCACCGCAGGGGATATAAAATAATAAGATAGGCAGATTAAGCATCAGCAAAAGATATAAACACGTAGTTTTGCACGCAAAAGCATACTCAAGTTCTTACTGCAAGAGTGATCACCTGTTAATGATATACAAAGCAAAGTTAAAACTAGATAGTCTTTGATATAAACTACATCCGGCAGTGAGGCCCCTGATCGGGAGATTTGAGATTATGAGTATCGTGGAACGATCTCTTAATTTCTGTTGTTGCTAGGTTCTTCCTCACTCGGGGTAGTAGTCCCTGTTAGGGTCCCAGGTATAGGCAAATAGTGAACTCCAAACAAAAAGAAATACTATGAAAGTATCAAAAAATATTAACAATAACGCTGTCTCTGAACGATCCTTAACGTACACTGAAGTGACTTCGTCTCCCAGTTGAAGTTCTTGAAATGGCGAAGATCACCAGCATTGAGGCCATGCTGACTGAAGTCACAGCTGTGTGGAGAATCATCGCCTGCATAAAATATTATTGTACGGTGTGGTCTCCACTGGCTATCGTGGCAGAGAAACACTAAAGAAGCGATTCAAAGACTGAAAAATCCTTTGTTACTTGTCACATTAACCATTGCCAATTCTCAACCCTGGCTGAGAACCGTGACGCCTGGCCTCTCACCACTAACCATGCTGTCTCCTTCTTTGAAAATACCTGCAGGACCGCTCTCAGGGACAAGAGGCAGAGCAGGAAGTGCTCCAACGTTCTGCCATCGACCTCAGGCCTGACTTTCAGCTGCAACTGTTGCAACCGTATATGTCTTTCCTACATTGGCCTTATCAGTCTTAAACTTGCCTGCAAGCGACGTGTACAGACTCATCCGTAATCTTCGTTTTGTGAAGCCAAACCATGATGATAACCAACAATACATATTTATAGTAAAATTATAAACAGTACTATCTTAAAGCAAAATGGCCATCTATACATTTTATATAAAGATATACCAACCATATATTTTCTAGTATTGAATTGCCAAAAACATTTTATAGCAAGTATACAAACAATATATTTTAACGGTAGTTTAAGGCATGCAAATGCGTTCAAAATATATTTATTTGTGTGCAAAAAAAAAAAAAAGTGTGTACAAAGTATTTCAATTTCGGCATTAGGTAATCCCTAAATGTTGATATGCCGCTAAACATAATCAACCAACCAATGTAAACTATAAGAATTAAAGAAGCGAATAGCAATGCTAAGGCGTCAAAATCACCGTTATTCGATTTGCAAACAAACAGATGAAACCGCAGTTAAGAATCATTGCGACACTCTAGAAAAGGCCAGGTAGTTTAAATTAGACATTAAGTCCCATAGATTTACAATAAATACAGAGGAAATGTTACGGGACGTTGTAATACGAAGCTAGAACTAAATTTTCTACGAGTCGCTAAGTCGTTAACTTGCCCCGAAAATGACAATTGTCAGTTTTCACTGTTATTTTCATTTTATTCTCACACAGTTTTATTGCTTTTACTGCAGATAAGCCACATTTTTGGAGATAACAAGTGTTTCAAATTTTGCGCAGTATAGGCCCAGATTTAATAAAGAATACACAGGACCATATCATACAGATTGATTTTTTTCTTTATATATAATCGTTCACTTAATTGAAGATCTCTCAAAACCAAAACATTCTAGAACCTCAACATCTAAGGGGTTATTAGTCGTCAATAAATTTTCCTTTCCAACGGCATATTGGTTTTTGGTCATATCACGTCGAAGGACCGCTTCTCATACGATCAGCGAAGTTAAGCAACGTCGAGCCTAGTCAGTACGTAGATAGATGACAACTTGACATTATCTGAATATATAAGATTGAATGAGCAGATGCTGTAATGTATAACGCTCTGAATTTGAAATGGGAGAGCCGAGTTCCATTCCAGTCGAGTTCGTTATAGTCATTGACGCGCAAATATCCTTAGGAAAGGAATTAAATACACATCTCTTCCCCAAAGAAGGGGTTAATTAGTATGAATAACAATCATTAATATCTCCAAAATTTTCTTAAAATCTAAAAATATTTTCTAGATTTAAAACCTGTAAAAGTTTGATAGGTGTAAAAAAAGTTAATCAGTCTATTCAATGGTATAAGTTTGAAAACTTGCCTCTGTTTTTGAAGTTTGATCTAATCACCTTATTTCAGCGTGCTTAACTTTGTGCACTATTTGAAATATGGATTTTCTTAACAAGTATATGATATAATGATCCAAAATAAGTTTCCTGAAAACCTACGTTCATATTACAATGTATAGTAAATAGTACTGTAATATGACATTTTTACGAGATAGCTTTTGCAATGGCGTAGAGTAAGAGGACCATAGTGGAATGCCTCATGATAAGAACGTGCAAGTAGATCAAAAGAAGTCATATCAAGGAAGAAAAACACGTAGGAATGGAGTACTTATTAAATTCTCGACAGAATAAAAGCAAACAAAACAGCAAATAATACAAAATAAATGTACAAAATAAATGCTGTTAAAAAAAAGAAAAAACTCAAAAAGAAAGGAAATTAAAGAAAGAAGAAATGGCTTAATGTCCGGAGATAGAAAAACTGAAAAAACACTGAAGCAACAGTTATGTACAGAGTTATTCAAAAAGAACGAACCAATTTCATTACGCAAGATTTTAGTAATGAAAAGCAATAGAAAACTCTGGCCGGTTCCGGTCATGCAAGCGTTCAATGTGGCCACTACCTGCACTACGGGCAACATCAATGCATTAAGAGAATTCCTACCAGATGCGTATCGGCATATCATGATTCACTGAGTTGATCGCTGTTGTTATTTGATGTTTAAGGCCATCGAAGTTAGTGGGTATCGGTGGAACATAAACGTATTTTACGTATCCAAACCAGAAAAAAATCACACACAGGAGGTCTGGAAATCTCGTAGTCCAAGCACAAAGAGTAAGGTCTTGGGGCACATTCCGACCAAACCATCACTGGGACATTTCTTAGCACACGCCAAATAGTGGATTGAGAAATCGCAAACTCACGGCTAGCTCAAATTTGTGAACTTCCGTGGACTCCCCTTAAACGCATCATGGGTTCTTGTCACTTGTTCCTCTGAAAGTCGTGGTTGTCCTGGAATTTTTTCTTTGCACAGGCACCTACTCTCTTGAAAGTGTTTTAACCACCGTCGAACGAGAGGGTGGATTAATGTCGAATTGCCTTCGAAAAACACGCTGCACCGTGACAACCGAATTTGTCTTCGTGAACTCGAGAACGCTGAACGCCATTTCCTGAGGACTCAACATTCCAGGGGGAAAACAAACAACTGAACTAGAGCGCTCCTGTGACAACCATTAAAAACTTAGAAAACTCCCCTTTCAAACGGTCACCTACTAATTCCATGATGCTGCTTGAGAACTGACACAATGCGTCATCACATCAGTTCAATCTTTTTTTAATAAACCTGTAAAGTGAATAAAGAGGGCTTAGAAAATCTAGCACTCACAATATATAACAAAGGCAAATATACCTGAGGCAAACAGTGAGTAACCTACCTAACGAGCTGTGTAAATAAATGGGTAGTAAAAAAAAAACAAAAAAAAAGCGTTGAGGTTATATAAAAGAAAAACATTACCTAGCATTACAAGGAATAGGAAATTGGAGACAGTATATATATATATATATATATATATATATATACATATATATATATATATATATATATATATATATATATATATATATATATATATATATATATGGCGCTTTTTTACATTCGTAAAAATAATACATTAGATTTTCCCTTTCCCATGCGCTGATAGCTCAGGGATAGAAACTCCGACTGATGGCATTCTATGGTCGGGTTTCAATCCCGGTTTGAAGCAATGTTGTAGCATACCTACGGACGATAATGGGTATGCCCCTATTCACATAAATACAGTAGTGCATATAGTTGGAGATTCATTGTGGAATTCACTTTACATTCTTCTTGTAGTTGACGACTTCTACGAGGTACTGGCGAAACTTATATGTGTTATTCTTGTCCTAATATTATCATTCATTATCAACCTATTCTATTCAGTAACCTTCCCTAAGTTACAACAATATATATCCTATGTATTTAAGCAGCAAATCTTCTACAATGCAAATAGTGTTAAACAAAACAGACATTTTGTGTAGATTAAATTAATGATGGAATAAATTCCATGAAATATTCTCTATGCTTTCGACTTTCTTATTCATCTTTAACGTAGGGAGTGTCAGCTGGTGAGTATCATAGAATTAGTGAGTGTTGTGACGTAGACAACGATTGCTCTGACGTCAGCGAGGTGTGGCGTGTTTTTATATAAATTTCAGAATGCGAGATTTTGCTTTTATTTGTTGATGTTGGTTTTTGTTGTATGAGTATTGCTTTAAGGTTTATATATATACATATAAATGAATAAATAAATAAATATATATATATATATATATATATATATATATATATATATATATATAGCCCAGAACAAGACTATTGAATAAGCGACTTGAGCAAATCCCCCCCACAATTTTTACTACGTTAATAAAGCATTAAAACTTAATAGAAAAAAATAATACAAAATGAAAATGAAAAGCAAATACATTAACCCAAACGAAATAAATAAACAAACAAGCCACTCCCGAAAAAATAACCACCAGAATAGATTACCACTATGCACGACTGACCCACATATATAAATAGTCAAGAAAAATTATTAATCATTCGCATCCTGACGATTGCGCCAATCATGAAACAGCTCGTCGCCTCTGAGTGTTTTCAATGTTCACTTTTATATTCATATTTACATAGGCTCTATCTCTGATATTGTGCACTTTATCCCATAAATATAGCACACCTTAAAACTATATATATATATATATATATATATATATATATATATAGGATAAGTTTGTTCATTGTGTCTAACCCGAATCTATCTTACATATTTATATGTGTACCGCACGTAGTCTTAGACTATTGCTGCCACATATAGTATTGTGCACCTCCTATATATTTAGTGATCCTTGTAAAATCCAAAGAGGCATCTGAAATATCATTAGTACTGACCTGGCATTTCGGCTCCAGTAACGTAGCTGCACTGTGCCATTTTATATAAATATTTTTATATTAGGCTGGTGCAAAAATAATGACACAATAATGTCGTTTTTTGACGTTAAAAAATACGTCAAAAAACGACATTATTACGTCATTATTTTTGTACCAACCTAATAATTGTTCTGATGAAATCTCTTCTATGGTACCTAGACGATACGTATTTAAGTACAGTAGTAGATTGGCAGTTAGATCTCATCATTTTACAGTTGAAATGGCTAGATGTAACGGTAAGTTCTATGAAACAGTTTCTTTTCTCTCAGTTTTCGCTTGTGGAACCCTCTTCAGGTATCTTGTCATTCGTTATCCTCTGTCTTCTAGATTCCTCTTTATTTTTTCTCACTCATTAATAATACTTTTCTTATATTCTTTCACACTCAGTGACACATTTGCGTCTTAGAGGCTTTGTTCTTTTGTCTCCATTGAAATGATTAAAATAAACAGAACGCTATGCTAATTTAGACTTAAATGATGACGATAAACTATTTTCAACAGCAAGGCTCTGATCAGGAGGCTTTGAAGAGCGTGGAAAATTGCTGGTGTTCACAGATCCACCCGGACCTGTGGTAGTAACACCTGTTAGGGTCCCAGATATGAGCAAATAGTTAACCAACAAACTGTGATCAAAACACTATGAATGTGTAAAAATAGGTTTTAATACCAGCCATAAAATTTTGAGGTACAATTATTACCAGCAATACATTATTACGAGCAATATATTTTTGAAGAAAAATATCGTTAATACTTTTTTAAAGAAAAAAAAAATTATTACCAGCAATATATTTTTAATCAAAAATATTTGCAGCTTGTATAGCTGCAAATATTTTTGATTAAAAATATATTGCTGGTAATAATTTTTAATACATTGGTAATACATTCTTATTAAAAAAAATATTACAAGCAATACATATTTGAAGGAAAAAAATACCAGCAATATATATATTTGAAGAAAAAATACCAGCAATACAGTTTTGAAGAAAAAAAATTACCTCTTAATTGCTGGTGTTCCCAGATCCAGCCTGACCCGCGGTGGTAGTACCTGTTACGCTCTCAATTATGGTCAAATGATTAACCTCCAATCTGGCATCAAAACTGTGGAAAAATAGGTTTTAATACCAACAATAAATTTTTTGAGGAAAAATTATTACCAGTAATATATAACAAGAATTACAAAAAATGAAGAAATATTAACAGCAATAAAAATCTTGTTGTCATGAAATAACCCATAAAGTTTGATATGCCGTAAAGCAAACCAAGCCAAACTGAACTTAAATGAAACACCGTAATTTATTCATGGCTGAAATTATTTTGATCTCATGCATCTTATTTGATAAGCGTAGAAAAATGAAGAATTATTTTGATAGTGAATTTTACTCACATTATAAATCTTAATTCGGTCATTTTTTTATGGTACCGCTAGGGATAAAATGAGAAAAAAAAATAGTTAGTTTCTGTTTTCAATTCCCCGATAAACAATGAAATCGATTTATGTATGATCATATTTTTCGGTCCGTAATTCTGACGCGGAGATCATATCTCATTTTTCCCTTGGATTTTACACAATACCCTAACATTAGAGAAATACTAATAAACAGATGAGTAATTGATATTTTTATGTGTATAATGGAATTAAAAAAAAAAAAAATGAAGCGCATGCTCATTTGATAAAATACGTCACGTGACTCATTTTAGCTTCCGATCGCTAACACAGAATCTCCGACAAAAAGAAACCAAACGAACCGCAATAACAAAAACAAATGACCCATGGCAAAACGGTTTGTTAATCAATTTTTATAAAATGCAGCACTCTGAAAATACGCCAGAAACTATGAGTCAGAAATGATTTGAGTTTTTAAAATTATTTCTTTGGATGTTACCGAAGCGTAAAGGTCAGTAGGCTTATAACGCAATCCAATTTGTCAGTGGATTTTGATCCTCCACAATTATGCATCATGCTCTAGCGGTTTCATTCGGGTTTGTAACCAAGTGGTTAGAAATATTAACGTTCCCACTATAAAAGCCGGGTTCGAATCTTATCATGGCTGATTTGTCAAGTCGGTTCCTTCTTGTTAATGTCGAACAGAAAAAATGGTCCCAGCGCGCGACCCAATTAAGAAAAGACTTGAACTCAATACCCATTATACTTACACTGTCTGACACACGTTTATTTTTAAGACAAATGGAACAGTTAGATACGGATTGTAATTGTTCTCCTTTTAGATGAAGTTCACACATCAAAATGGCTAACATTACCTGTCTCTTTTGTCCTATAGCGTTGATTCTTCACAAGCAAGGTCTTGATTTTATCACCATTAACCTCAAAAGGTCTTTGAAGATTTTTTCGTTTATAATGCACCTGAAAGAAAGTTTTGATATATTTACTGCCTCTTCAGAAATTCTACCTTCATTGTTCTCTAAAGTTTCCATTTTCTCCCGTATTTACATAATTGTTCTTGGAATTGACAGTCGAGTGGTTTCCTGTTGGCTTCGCCAAGGATATCTGCTTTTCCTAGACTGGTAGCTCACTAATATTCCAGACACCTGTCTACATTGTTATTCAACCTACTTTTGAGAAAAGGAAAGTAGATTTATGCCTTTCCAAAAGTGACTTTAGCACCTTTGGACAGAATTTGAATTTTGCCCGACAATTCTATTTTCATTGTCGATAACTGCTACGCCATCTGCACATCCTCATTTACAAGACGTTATTCAGAAACTGTACATTAAAATCTTACTTTTCCTCTTTTTATCTATCTGTCACGTCTTTTCGGGATATGGACGATCACTGCTCTTAGCATATATTCCCTTTGCTAAGGCCCACACTTACAATGTTCCGCCATTCATTTACAAGTTTCAATTTTACCTTCTTTAAAATAAAAATCACAATAAAAATGTTGAGAATTATAAAAATTATACGCCGATATAATTATATTTTTACCGTGACCCTTTTGTGACTTGTGGCGTTCACACAATTTCTTCATCCAAACTACTACAGGGTGTTTCAAAAAGAATACGCCAAAATCATCACGTGATGTGTCAAAAACGAAAAAAATTACAAACCTCTAGCATGAACACATGTATTGTATATACATTCAAGTTTCATTTCATGTTTTATAAGTGCTCAATGTGGCCCCTACCGGCAGCGCGGACAACATCAAGCCGATATGAGAATTCCTCCCAAACACGCCTCAGCTTGTAACGGTCCACCGTGTTGATTACAGCTGATATTCGATCTTTCAAGTCATCGATACTTGCTGGAAGTGCTGGAACATAAACTTGGTCTTTAACATACCCGCACAAGAAAAAGTCACACACAGTGAGGTCCGGGAATCTGGCAGGCCAAGCACAGAGAGTAAGATCTTTAGCACCTCTCCTCCCAATCCATTGCTGAGGCACGTTTTCATTCTGATAAGCACTAACCCCGAGATGCCAATGGGGTGGTGCTCCGTCCTGCTGAAAAATGAAGTCATTCGAATCTGCTTGCAGTAAAGTGAATAGCCAGTTTTAGGTGCTCTGTTCCCCAAATGCACATATTGTGACGATTGACTGTGCCTCTCAAATGGAAATTCGCTTCGTCACTAAAAACTAAACGTGAAAAGAGAGTTTCATCACCTTATTCCATCTCCAGCATTGACTCACAGAATGTCCTCCGCATCACCTTGTCATAATTAGTAAGTGCTTGGACGAGGCTTAGTTTGTATGGTTTCATGTGTAATCGTCTCTTTAACACATGCCAGACAGAGGTATGAGGGATGGCAAGCTGAAGACTTGCTCGACGTACGGACTTACGTGGGCTGCTCTCAAATGCATCATGAATCCTCTCCACTTGCTCCTCTGTAACACGTGGTCTTCCAAGACTCTTTCCTTTGCACAGGCACCCACTCTCTTTAAACTGTTTAACCCACCGTCGAATGCTCTCACGATGGGGCGGATCAATGCCGAATTCTGTTCTGAAAGCACGCTGCACCGTGACAATAGCGTTTGGTTTCGCGAACTCAAGCATGGATAATGCCTTCTGCTGAGGAGTCGCCATTTTGATTGATCTTCCCACAATTCAGCTGCACTAGAAGCGGTGAAACTGACACCCAATCAAACTTTGATAAGTACTGTTACGGTTTTTTGGATATGCATGTCTGACTAGTGAGCCAATCCAGATGACTCAACTTCCTTTATAGTCTACCTATAGAAGCTTAACCAATTAGAAGCCGCAGAACATTGTATTCGTCGTGTATAAAGGCGGCCATCTTTGTTTACCCTACCGGAAGGACCAGTGTTAACTTGACAGCCAAAGAGGATAGAAGGAAGAACTACGCTCTGCTAAGATATCCACTGCGAACCTGAACTACGCTTTCCTACTGTATTCGAAATATTCACTGCCAACCTCTGGATTCTATACTCGAAGACGACCGTCATGAAAATGTCTAACACGTACTCTATCAAATAACCACTGATTCAGTCCACTACAATGCTATAGACCTGAAAAAACGGCGTAATGATTTTGGCGTATTCTTTTTGAAACACCCTGTACTTCTACCATTTACTGTTTATATTTCTGAGATGAGGTGTTATGTACACTATTTATATTATTCGGACTATTGTCTTCAACTTGTTGCCATATTATCACAACGTTTCGCCCGTTGTACGCTCTGGCTGTCTTAAGGACATGTTGTTACAGTGGATAAAAGCGTTGGTTAGATCTAGTGACAGGCACGAAGGAGTGTGAGTTCAATACCTGCTGAAGGCAGTGGAGACCTTGGAGAGGTAAATTAACAGGAGATAACTGATAACTGACATCCGTTAGAAATGGCACGTGGAACTAGAACAATCTACCCCAGCGAGCGAGATAAAGCGTTCAGTTCGACATTCCAACCACTTTAAGAAGGCCGGTGCGTACAACGGCCAAAACGTTGTGATAAATATTGCAACAAAGATGAGGATGATTGTCCAAGCAATGTAAATAGTTGTTCAGTTATTGTTCACTCATTTCCACTGAGTGCATGTACACACTACCTGACCTAGGAATTGAACTCACAATCACTATTCACAAACCAATGGCCAATGACATAGTGGATTGAAGTATTGGCTTGGGAATAGTATCCTTCCGTATCTGTCTTTACTTCTGAGATGAGGTATTATGTACACTATTTACATTATTCGGACTATTGTTCTCATCCTCGTTGACATATTTATCACGAAGTTTCGTGGAACTAGAACAGTCTAACCCAGCGAGCGAAACAAAGGGTTAAGTTCAACATTCCAACCACCTGAAGAAGACCGGAACGTACAACGGCCGAAACGTTGTGATAAATATAGCAACAAAGATGAGGACAACAGTCCGAATAATGTAAATAGTGGACTTCTACCATCCATTACACACTGACTTTCTTTAATATGTCCTTTGAGTGACAAACTTTCTCAATGTTGCTGATAAATTTAAAATGTCTTCGTTCTGATTTTAAGTATAAACATCCTTTTTATTTTCATTTAAACTTTGTCATTACTCCCATGTTCAATCACTGGTATTCTCAGCATTCTTCTTGTTCAGTTTTCACTGCCATATTGAATATCAGTTTAGCAGTTGTTTCTTTGTTTCTAACTTTCCTATTTCCTAATGTTTTATCAAGCTTAGGATTCACATATCTATCAAAAAGGATCTCGTTCATGAATTTATTCAAGGATAATTAAATAGAAATAATACTCTTAATGACATTTAATAATACAAAAATAGATAAAAACGAACAGAGTTTTAATGCAATATTGCTATTATATTTATTTAAACGCAATGGCCTATGTTCTCAAGGTCAGACAAAAGCCAATCCAATGATCGTAGCTCATCTCGGTTTACCCCCACCCACGAACATACTGAAAAAATGCGCCAATTTTGACAACTTAAAAATCGTGCACCGATATGACAGCTGTCACATTACACTTAAAAGCGATCTCTCTGTAATGAATGTTTTAAACCTTCTCAGTGAATCTAACGATATATATATATAGCTAACCCTATTAGGACTCTTCTTTGAAGTGCAATATGGCTGATGTTCAAGGTTAAATAACAGACAATCCAGTGAGCCCCTCTTATCCGCGGTTTCAATTTCCGCGAATAAACGCTTCTTCAGAAATGAATAAATAATTAATTTAAAATAAAAGCATGCGTTTCCCTTAATGACGACTACAGTACGCCTGCGTGCTGTTTCTGGAATTGCTGATAGTCAAGAGAGTAATAGTGGAGTACTTTCTTCAAATTAAAATGCGAAATTTCTTGATTTAAGCAAAATGTATACTGAGATTGCAATCAATTTTGTACGAATCACGGCCCTTATTATTATAATTAATATATTTTATTACTTAGAAATGTTTCTCTGTTTTCTGGCTTTAAATAACCTGATAAAAGTTGTGAATCACTAAAAATCTATGTTAAACCTTAGTTCCCTGTTGACTTTAGAGCCACATCCTCAAAAGAGGTGTTGTTGCTTTGGCTTCCGTTGTAAAAAAAAGTCTTTTACGAAGTTGAAATGTCAGCCTCGCGACAATTGGCGTTGAATTCAATGTTGTTCAACTTAATATTACAATTCACTGAACTTTAGCCTAAATCGTCTGAAACACACACACACACGACCATATAAACTGGAATAGGGACCAAAAATTGGGCGGGTCACTTCCTGGCAGGTTGGGGTCCACCTCAAAAAAATTCACGCCATAAACTCTCACAAACTCAGCAAAAGATTTGTTCAAGCTTGAACATCAAATGTAAATACTATGTGACCAGCACTAAAATCCACCGCGCGGATTTAAAACACGTTCCAATGGAAATCAGAAATGTGGCTGTCGAGCCCCTAGTAAAAGATTTTGAATTCAAACGATTTTTATAATCATTTCACCCCAAGCAATAAACTAATGTCACTAAGATACAAGGTGATGCTGACAGGGAAAAGAGAATTCAAAGGCTTTAAAAGGAACAGGAAAACCAATCTTAAACAGGAGACAACAGATAAACCTTTACTCATTTTCAAACTCTGGAGAGGAGAATGCCATTTTTTGAATGATGTATTATTTAAAGCTCATTATCATCCCGAAACTCGATCACATTTTACTTAAATATGTGGATAAATTTCACAAAATACGTACCTATTGCTATGAATAATCAAGAGTGGTCTCCCCTTGTTTTGTTACCTCTCCTCTTTGAGAGAGCTATTTCTGTTTCCTGGGACTGTAAAAGGACACTATACGCGAACCCTGTATTCTCAGTTGAATAAAGCTTCCTTAAAACCTACACCTGCTATCCTTTCGTCATTAGAACTATATTTGTTTTTGTAAATTTAAATATTTTATTCCAAACAGGGAAATGTTAAAACCGCTATCTTTTTTAAGCTTATAAAAAAAACTTGCCGGTATCATGCATTTAAGTGTGGATTTAAATAGACGATATTCTTTCGTAAGTCCCTTTATTTTGATACAAATGAAAATCTGTTTCCGAATATAACCCTAAAATTATACGTCCCACTATTTATTGCCACAATTTTCACGGACATAACACGAAACTATATTTTTCTGGGGAGATATGTTAATAAAAGGCGCCGAGGGGGTTGATATTTATGGCCTTCTAGCAGCTATTTCTTGCACTTTAAAAATAAACATAAAAAATCGTCAATATTTTGATTTTCCTGTAAAAAAAAAAACAGGAATGTAAAAGTTATTGAAAAAAAGAAAATAAAAACTATTATCTGGCTAAGCAATTTTTATCGAGATGTCTACTGTAGATGGCTAATCAAAATCAGTGATGTAGCATAACTAAATAGATTCATACAGATTGGACATAAAGTTAGGGTCCAGTTTAGAAGCCTACTGCTAGAAAAATTTGATTCCCTATGTTGTGTCAGAAAATTCATCTTGCACATTTATAAATCTGCCATTCGCACATGCATTAAATGGTCATGCTACTGCTGATACTGCACATCTCGAGATTTTTGAAAAAAAAACAAATCCAAAGATGGATATGTAATGTAATCGATCCTTACCAGGTGTCGCGACTTCAGTCTTTCTTCTGTTTTTTCTGCAAATATTGGATCTTTTTGCTGTTAATGCACTACAAAATATTAATTTACCCCAAAATAAAAAGAATTTATATTTACTAAAATTCCCAACAAATTCTCCCAGAGCATCGCGCTTGCGATCTCCCCAAATGTGGACGACTCGTATGTGCACTTTCTAATGTGGGGTGTTCATTCGCTCTCACCCTGATAAACAAGTCAAAAACATTTTTTTTCTTATTTTTTTAATTGAAAAAATCCTGATATTTACCTCGAATATCATCCACACTTACAAAATGGGAATTTTGGCTAATTGTTTCATTTCATTTAATATTTATAATTTCAGAAGAGTATCAAAAATTTAATAAAAATTATAAACTTTGATTGAAAATTTATAATTCCGTGGAGTGAATTAATATAAGTAACTTTACATTATTTGGGTTGAATTAACAGAAAAAAAAAAAAACAATATTTTCATGGTATCTCTTTTGATGAGATTTGGGCACCTCGACGTGGTGTAATGGTTAGCAAGCTTGTCTCGCTAAAACAATTACGCCTTTCTAGTGAATTCGATCCTCACTGGATGCCCCTTATTTAGGCCTTGTGTCGCATCACTGTTCTGATGAGCTTTTTTTTTCCTGGTGTTTCGACTCTATGATTTTAGGCGTCCCACTAGATTGGAACCTACCTCCCACTCGTTTACTGTTGAACTATCTAAATGCAAACGCCACTTCTATTTTTAACAGTTTCTTTTCTCGCATTAATCCCCTGTTGCAATCCCTTCCCTGATAACTAAAATCTTTAAAAAATTAAATGCAACGACAATCGACATTTCTCTCTTTTTAAATACTGTTATTTTATTGTCCTTTCTTCAAGAAATTCTTCTAATCCTCATTCACCTCCTGTAAACCCGCTGTGTCATAGAATTATTATCGCTTTCTTGATTGGAAATGATTAAAAACTGCCAACATTGGAAATCGAAACCCGTGCTGAAAACCTAAGTTTTGGAATTCGCAAAATATATGTTAAAAAAATACTTAGGAGACATATTAATGACAAAATATTTGCTGGTCATAAATCTACTCGTTTTTCTGTTGTGTTGACAGACACAGATAAATAAAAACGTATAAAAAGTGGGTGGGGAGATATTTGATGATTTATAGCAAGATTTCTGACAGGTAATTTGTTTTATCATTCTTCTCTTTGATTTTTTTTAATCAATTCGAAGACCGACGATAGAACGCGCGCGGCAAAGGACAACAATTCACAGCTGAACAATTTCCTCAGAGACGAAGAGAACGCTGTCGTTCTACAGAAGGATGCTGAGAATGGCATGGATAGAGCGTGTAAGTCATAAAGAAGTCTTCAGGAAAAGGGAAACAAAAGGAATCATTATACTCAAAAACCAGAAAGAGAGTCCTGAAATTTCTGGTACACGTAATGCGGATGGAGAACCTAGAAAATGTGACAAGCACATGATATATTAAACTATCTAAATGCAAACTCAGCTTCTATTTTTAACAATTTCTTTTCTAGCATTAATCTCCCGTTGCAATCCCTTTCCTGATAACTACAATCTTCAAAATTTTAAATGTAAAGACAATCGACACTCACAAGAAATATAGAAAAATATCAGCATTGGGGTTTAGATTTTTTTAAAGTGTGTAAAGATTTGAAGAATTTATTGAGGACAGGACAATAAAGGAACAGGGCAAAATCAAGCCTCTTACATAAAAAGGAAGGTTAGTAAACTACAAATATTACTAACAAAAAGAGATGAAGATATGATGGGTCGGGCTAGCCAACACGTCCTGAAGGGTAACATTATAGACAAGATGATATAGTTAATGCAATAATATTTGAATTTCTTATATGTAGATAGTTATTTTTTTACTTATCTGTTTCTTATTTATCTTCCCATTTAATCAGATAGTCTTTGGCATTTGTTAAATAGGCAACACGTACTGAAAAAAGGTAGGACGAAGATAATGTAATAATGTCTAGTCCACAACGTTCTCGTTACTATCATTACATTTCTACCATTTTACCTTTCGGCCATCTTTCTAGTTTTTGTCGATCCGAGTAACTTCCCAAGAATTAAGAAGTGATCCATTTATTTAGCTTAATAATCTCTTTATCTAATAATCTCTCTATCTAATAATCTCTCTATCTAATAAACTATTTATCTAATAATCTATTTATCTGATAATCTATTTAGCTTAATAATCTCTTCACCTAATAATCTATCTATCTAATAATCTATTTATCTAATAATCTATTTATCTAATAATCTATTTATCTAATAATCTATTTATCTAATAATATATTAAGCTTAATAATCTCATCTAATAATCTATTTATCTAACAATCTATTTAGCTTACTAATCTCTTTATCTAATAATCTATTTATCTAATAATCTATCTAATAATCTATCTAGCTTAATAATCTCTTCATCTAATAATTTATCTAATAATCTATTTATCTAATAATCTATTTATCTAATAATCTATTTAGCTTACTAATCTCTTTATCTAATAATCTATTTATCTAATAATCTATCTAATAATCTATTTGTTTAATAATGTACTTACATAATAATCTAATTAGCTAATAATCTATTTATTTAATAATTTATTTATGTAATAATCTATCTATCTAATAATCTATCTAATAACCTATTTATCTAATAATCTATTTACCTAATAATCTATGTGCTTAATAATATATTTATCTAATAATCTATCTATCTAATAATTCTATTTATTTAATAATTTATTTATATAACAATCTATTTACGTAATAATCTAATTAGCTAATAATCTATTTATTTAATAATTTATTTATCTAATAATCTATTTATATAATAATCTATGTTTCTAATGATCTATTTATCTAATAATCTATTCATCTAATAATCTATCCAGAGGTATATTCTTTATTTCTGATCCACGAGGCTTACTTTACGATTGCGGAAGGACGACCTGGGATTTTGAGGGAGAAGTTTAAAGAAATTTGACCAAATAATTTCTTCGCGTTAGAAATCCATAGACTTTACATGTTTATTAGAAGATAAAGGCGAAACAAATGATATGAATCATATTTCATCTCCGAAATTAGAACAATTATTACACAAACGTTGAATGATGCCCTGACCCAAGCGAAGAGATAAAAAACAAAAAATAACAGGAATATGATTAAAGAAATTCTAGTGTAGGGCGACCACAGTTGTTTTCCCTTGGGTTGAGCTTATGGGAGTTCAGTCCCTTTAAAGAGGAGAACTCGGGAATAGTTCTCCTCTTTAAAGGGACTGAACTCTTTTTTTCTTTTTCCTTCTGTTTTCTTTCTTTCTTTCTTTCTTTTTTTGAGAAACGGGCTTTTGCATTCCTGACCATCAGGGCTTCCACACACGTGAAAACTGGACAACATGTGCACAGCCTAACGTGGAGGAAAAAAAAGCAATTTTGATTCACCTAACTACGGAAGGTAAAAAGGCCATAAGGCTGGTTTGTTATTTCTTTGTTCTCGTTTTATAAACATTTTCGTCCCTCGAACAGTATGAACAATAATTTTTTGGGGACATGTGTAAATCTTTTTAATATGTGTATGTAAATTGTTTATCTCATTAAATGTTTTGTTTGTTACGGACGTGTATCTCATCTTTCTATATTCACATTCAGTGTTAGTGTATCAATGGCTACGCTAATGCTAATATTAGTATCGGTGAGCTACTGGAAGGCTAAAACGCATTATTCTTCTTAACACTGAACAGCCGGTGAACTATGGCTAGCTGATAAAATATCCTAATAGTAGAAAACAAAATAACTGACAATCCTTCATAGAAACATAAGAAATTTAACTGACAGTCTTTCCTCAGGATTCATGCGCGATGCACGTTACAGCAATCATGTCTCTTTTCGATTCCTGACTGTTTGTTTCTAAGCATTTCACTCCAAACAAGGCAGGAGTGCCACTAGCATCCAGGGGGTTAAAAAGAGTGAAACTGTGAGAAAAGACTGGGTATAGACGCCAGGAAATTTTTCTCCCCGGAATCGATCCTTCAGATCTACAAATCAACACTTCGCCCTGCATGGAGTACTGCTGCCATATATGGTCTGGAGCCCCTTCTCTTAGCCTCAGGGTTCTTGATAAGCTCCAGAGGCGGATATGCAATATAATTTGGCGCTCACTCACAGACGCGCCGTCGCCTTTCTCTCTGTCTTTTTTACAAATACTTTCATGGTAATTGCTCCGAGGAGCTGCATTCACTGGTTCCCAGACTTCATGAGTTCAAGCGCCCTACGAGGCTGGCATCCCGCTCTCACCATGCCACTGTTGAAACTATTAAATGTAGCCGTCACTTCTACTCCAATAGCTTCATATATCGCACCTCTCGCCTGATGAACTCCCTTCCCTATTCCAGTTTCCCTGAGAGCTATAATCTCCAACTATTCAAATGTAATGTCAATCGACATCTCCAGTTGCTTTGATCTATCCACTATCCTTCTCCTCATCCTTTCCTCTATCACTCCTATCTGCTCTCGCTCCAAATCTTTTGTAACCCCTTGCGTGCTAGTGGTTTCCCGTCTTGCTTGGGGTGAAACGCTTAAAAAAAAAGACGGGATGGAATGGATAAAATGAAGAACGGAGATTAATGCATTAGATGTCGATTGACATTAAATTTCCATTTATGAAAATTATACTTGTCAGGGAAGCAAGTAAGATGAAGGAATTTCCACTGACAGGCGGTGCGAGAGAACAAGCTTTTGGTGTAGAAGTGACGGTTAACTTTAACTATTTCAATAATAAAATGGTTGGACCTAGATGTCAATCTAGTGGCCTACTTAAAGGGTAAAAAAAGCTCGTCAGAGCACTTTCTATGAAAATATTTGTAGAAAAGACAAAGGGAAGCTAAATACCGTCTGTGGGAAAGTCTCTAAAGTCGAGATGCCACGTCAGGATCAATTACATTGCATATATGTTATAGGACCTTACCCATAATGACATAATGGACTATTCCATACGTAATAAATACTGCGCCTCAAGAGGAAGCAGGGAGTTCCGTCTGAAGTCGGGCGAGTGGCTGATCGGCTGATCGGTTGAACTCTCTACCTACGGGCGGGGAGGAACCCGAAGGAGGCTACGCCGAAGGGCGGGGTCTCTTTCGGGGTGGTAAACCGACCCTGAACCCGTTTATACGGGTTCAAAGGGCATATTTTTGCCCTAGCCCACGGGCTCGGAAACCTCAGGTTAAACCGGCCTTGTGCCAAACGATGCCCTCATAGGGGGGGGGGTGACTAAATACCGTTCCGTCTGAAGTCTAGTGTTCAGTCTGAAGTCTGGAGTGAAGTCCGTCAGAGGTCTGTCAGTCAGTCAGAGCAAGCGTGTCAGTAAGTCGAGTCAGAGGCAGTCTAAATAGTGTCGCGTTCAGACAATTACTACTAAACCTGATTGTACGTACTAACACTTTTCTAACTCGCTGTATATATTCCTGTCTGTAATATATCTGTGTTATTCCATATCCGTATTCGAGTTCTTCTTTATTGGTTCTACTTTGGACTATCACCGTGGTACAAGGAACCGAACCATAACAATATCCGAAATGAACCGCAGTGGCACCAGACAGGATATGTCAACGGTAATCAATACACGGACGAATGGTAGATTTGTAGATGTGTAAGATGGACTGTGACAAGAAAACATTCTGGCACGACACAGAGAACTAGATTTCTTTGTAACCGATTTTCTTTTTGTTTCCATTTTGCTTGTAACCTCTTGGTTGCTTGCACGCTTGACTATTCTCAAAATGCTTCTGTAGAACCACATTTCTCTTGTCTCTGGTCTCTTTTTCTAGTGAGGAGATTGTCAAGCATTCACTAGCATACAAAAAGAATGATATTACATAGATATTCTTATTACTGTTATAATATAATTTCGCCTCGTAAAATCGCTGACAGTCGAAATAATTCTATTACTTTGCATTTGTTTTACCATATTGCACGTCATTTTTGTTCAGTAAGTTTGATATTTCGAGATGAAGAGTTTATTTTTATGCTTTTCATTTTTGCACACATTTTCCATGTAATCATATGAGTAGGCATTATAATATTAGGTTGGTGCAAAAATAATGACGTAATAATGTCGTTTTTTTGACGTTAAAAAATACGTCAAAAACGACAATATTACGTCATTATTTTTGCACCAACCTAATAAAAATAAACCGTTCCTTGGGTTTCGTAAGTTTTCCTTGAGAAAGTCAATAGCCATTATTGTTAATAAAAATCTGCAAACGACAATCATTTCTTGGAGAAATGCATTGCGTATTTCCGCCATTTGTCATCGATTTAATAATTTTTCATAATTGGCTAAAGTGATTTTTTTTCTTTCTTTCTCGTATTTTCAGTACTAAAATGTCAACCTAAATTGCATCATCGACTCGATTTTGTTTTCTAAAGATTTTAATCTCCACAAGAGAATGTTCACACCGACTTTGAAATAGGTTTGGGGACTGAAGAAAGATTTTGAAAAATAAGGAAAAGAGAGAAATAGCGAGACAAAAAAAAAAAAAAGTATTATAAAGAGAAAGAGCGCATTCGCGCATGCGCGCCTGCACAAGAGAGCGACGCACACACTCATACACATGAGACATAGAAAAACAAATTAGAACAAAGAAAACCAAAAAGGAAAGTTAAGATCTAAAAGCAAAACCTAAGGAAGGAAAAGTAGATAGAAAGACAAGAACAGAAAAAGAAAGAGGGCAAGGAAGAAAGAGGAAGATGAGAAAAATAAGATAAAAATAGAAGAAGATAAAAACGAAAATGGAGGAAGAAGGATGTAAAGGGAGGAAGAAAAGAAAGAGAAAAAGAAAAGAAGGAAAAGTAAAGAAAGGAACAGAGAAGGAAAAGAGAGAAAAGAAAAAAAAGACAAAGAGAAAGAAAACGAGATTGCCGGAAAAAAGAAAGGAAGTATTAGGTTGGTGCAAAAATAATGACGTAATAATGTCGTTTTTTGACGTATTTTTAACGTTAAAAAAGGACATTATTACGTCATTATTTTAGCATCAACCTAATAAATGTTACGAAAGAAAAAGAAAGACAAGAACAAAGCGAAAGATGAAAAAGAGTAAGAAAAGAAAAACAGAAAGAAAAGAAGGAAAAAGGATAAAAAGTAAAAAAAAAAGGGTTATAAGCAAGAAAGGAGACAGACAAGAGATGAAGAAAAAGAAGGAAAAACGAGAAGGTGGAAAAGGGAAGTAAAAGTTAATAAAGAAAAAAAGAATACAAGAAGAAAAGTAAAAGATGCAAAAATGAGAAAGAAAAAAAAGACGATAATAGAAGAAGGGAAAAGAAAAGAAAGACAAAAACAGAAAAGATAAAAGAGAAGAAGGAAATAGTGAGGGTGAAAAAGAACGGAATAAGAAAGATAGAAGTAGAAAATAGAGACAAGAAAAAGAAAACAAGAACGGAAAAGGTAAGAAAAAAAAAAACTCAGAAAAGGAAGAAAAGCAAAACAAAATGGAAGAAATCCAAAAAATGAAAAGAGATGGAAAAAAAGATAAAGAAAAAAAAAGAAAGAAAAACTGGAAGAGAAAAGAGAAGAAAGGAAGAAACACGAAAATATTAAAGGGATCCAGGGAAAACAAAGATGAAAAGTTAGGAAGGAAACAGAAAGATTAAAAAAAGACGAAGATTAAAAAAGAGGAAGAAAAGAAAGGTAAAAAGAATAGGAGTAAAGAAAATCAAACAAGGACAAAGGGAAAAGAAAGAAGAAAGGGAAAAGATAATCAAATACAGAAAAAAACTAAAAAAGAAAAAAGGTGAAAGTGGAAAAAAAGAGATTATATGGGAGAGAGTGAAGGATAAATAAAGAGGGGAAAAATACAAAAAAAAAAGAAAAGGTCAAAATAAATATGAAAAATAGTGAAATATAGGATGGCCTAAAAAACAATTTGAAAGAAACGAATGATAGAAATGAAGAAAGAAAACCTTTATACAAATATCGAAACCAAGAAACAAGGAGAACGTAATCACAAGAATGAAACAAAAAAAATGAGAGAAAGGAAAAAGAAAAGAAAGACACAAACAGAAAAAGTAAAAAAAGAGAAGGAAATAATGAAGGAAAATAGACGGAAGAAGAAAGATGGAAGTAGAAAATAGAGGCAAGAAAAGGGAAAAAAAAAATAGAAAAGGTAACAAAAATAAAATTCAGCAAAGGAAGAAAAGAAAGACAAAATGAGAGAAATCAAAAAAAATGAATTGAGAAGATGGAAAAATTAAAAAGTAAAAAGAAAAAGAAAAGCAGGAAAAGAAAAGAATGAAAATAGAAGAAGAAAGGAAGAAAAATGTAAGATTGGAGATGGGAATTGAAAAATTAGAAAAGAGGAAGATTAAAAAAGAGGAAGAATAAAAAAGAGGAGAAAAGGAAAGGAAAAAAATGAGAGAAAAGAAAAATCGAAATGAATGGGACAAAGGGAAAAGATAAAAAGAAAGGAAAAAGAAAATCGAAGATAGAAAATGGCTAAAAAGGAAAATAAAAAGAAAGAGAGGATATTGGAGAGAATGGAGAATAAAGAGAGAAAAATTATAGAAGAAGTAGCAATATAAACATAAAGAATAGTGAAATTTAGAAGGATATGAAAAAGATTTAAAACAAACCAACGATTGGAATGAAGGAAAAAAGAAAAGGAAGACTAAAAAACAAAAAAACAAAAAAAAAAACAGAAATCAAAGCCAGGAAAAAAGGAGAACATAGTCACAAAATTGAAACAAAAACAAATGAGAAAAAGGAGAAAAGATACGTTGAAAGATATAGAACAGAAGAAAAGAGAAATAATTATTTTTAAAAAATGAAGAAAAAATGGAAGTGTAGGGGGAGGAGAAATAGAGACATATCGAATGGAAGAAAGACAGGCAAGAAATGCAAATTGAAAAAAAACGAAAGAATTAAGGGAGAAGAAATAAAGAAAAAAGATAATATGTATACAAAGAAACGTCGAAAAGATTGATAGCAAAAGGAATGAAAAAAAAAATGGAAGAAGGAATGCCAAAAAAAAATAAATTCCAAGAAGAACCAAAATGGAAAGAAATGGAAAATTACAGAAAAAGACATAAAGAAAGTACTTGTAAAAATAAATACATAAATAAATTTACGAAACAGTGTCAAAGAATAAAAAAAAAAACTCGCAATGCAGTCAGCAGCAAAGAGAGATCGAAATAAAATGGTGATGTGGGAAGTTGTATGAAGAAAGAAAATGACTCCCGGTATACAGATCAGGACGAAATGAAAAGGGAGATTACTCTGACACGTTCAGTTTTATGTCTCCTGTGCATGTGACGAGCGATTAATGACAAAAATTGAAGATTAGAAATCCAATTACGAAACCATGTCCACTCTTGCGCTAAATCTTCTTAAAGATTAAATCATTCCTTCCTTCAATTTATCGCCTTTAAGAGATTTTCACTTTTCGAAAGCAAGGTTTTATTTTACCAATATACGGGCTAAGATTACATATAACCGAAATCGTCAAGTAATATGCAGAGAACCATTTTTTGAAGACCATTACATCTATAGTGAAATTGTTTCATAACGAGTGCCTTGTTCGTGTGGTTTTCTGACTACTACAATTAGATTGGTGAAAATCGAGATTTTAAAGGTTGATTTTCAAATTCTTCTGTCTGAAATGACTGTAGCAAAATAAACAGAATGTGCGGACAGTGTGAAGAATATCGATGCAGAATATAACATCGGCCATCCGAATTCAAATTAAGAGATAGTATATTGCGTTCAATTTCACACAACTTCTGTTTTCAAAGGCGGGAAGCCACTTCCTTAGCTATTGGTTAAAATGTAGAGCAGATTGTGTTCTCTAGTCTTGGGTGCCATACAGTCGAAAACAAAAGAAAATTATGAATTTAAAGCGAGCTTGATATGGGATGGTCTCCGTTAAGTTATCTTGCGCTATACAAACCCACAGCTGCCACAGATGCATACATGTTGTGCAACTACGACCTCATGGGTTTGAGAACTCGTAATCGAATGTACAATAAACATGACCTTATTTCCCACGATTTCCTTATTGACCCACACGAATTAGAACTTTGCAAATGTTTAGATGTTCAAACGACAAGAAGTTTCCATATTCAGAAATGATCCAATTAACAATCTATTTAGGTCAAAGACACATTGCTGCTCATCCGATGGAATGAGCCTGCGAAATCTAAAAAAGATGCCAATATATAGGAAATATCGAACACGTTACTGGCTCAATTACGCTTTTCAAGTTCTCTTCCAGGACTACCATCAGCTGCCACTTCGTGTTCTCTAGAGAACTCGTTTAACCATTTGCACTTTCGACACACTAAAAATAACCTTTGAAAGTAGAAACATGGATTGATGAATAAAAAAATATCTGACTATTCTGATCGGAAAAATGTAGAAAGTGTTTTTGTTTTTTTTGTTCTGTTTTAAAAATATCGAAAGTTTTTACTTTCTTTGGTTTTATAAGCATTCTCCCCAAGCAAAGCGGGGAGTGCCACTAGTACGCAAAGTTTTACACAGAACAAGAGAAAAGACTGGGTATAGAGGGGGGGATTGAGGAAAGGATAAAAAGAAGAAGAGGGATCAGGGCATCAGAAGATGTCAGTTGACATTACATTTACACTTTTTAAGATTATAGTTATCAGGGAAGGAAGTAAGAGGAAGGAAGATCCATTGTCGGGAGGTGCAAGAGAAGAAGCTGTTACAGAATAGGCGGTTACATTTAATATATTAACACTCAAATTTTTTTAATGCGCATTTTTGGTCCAGGCAGGTGTCTTAAGAGTTTATTTATTCCTTATGTTTAATTTCAGTAGTTACCATTGTCATTTTTTTAGAAACTAGAAAATCAAATATATATGTATAAAAGATCAAAAGATAATATTGATTAGAAATAATAAAATAATACTTTTCAAAATAGTCATTATTTTCTATTCGTGAAATGTAAAATTACGACGGAAAGTTTCTTACGGCTTATAATAAAAACTTTAAAGGCTAAGTGTTGTAAAATATACCTCTGCAAATGCAATTCAATGTAAATACAAGGAATAACATGTACTGAGTTTACTTTTAACAGATCCCCAAATGGGTTTTATGGCAGATAATGGGTTAATTGTTTCGACAGTAAGAGAGGAATCGAGATGCCAATCTAGTAGCACGCTTAAATTCATCAGTCGGGCAACCAGTGGTAAAATAGCTCGCCAGATGATTTGCCATCAATATATTTGTAGAAAAGACAGACGGAATCCACAACACGTCTGTGAGAAAGTGGCTGCATTCGAACTGCTACGTCAGGAATGAACAGATTGCATATCTGTCTTTGGATTTTGTCGTGAAGCTCGACATGAACAACGGCGGCACTAGACCATATATGGCAACCGTATTCCATGGATTGACAAATGGTAGATTTGTAGATGTGAAGGATGGACTCAAACGAGAAAAAAACTCCTGGAACCACACAGAGAACCAACTTTCCTTGTGGTAGATGAAGCTATTGATTCAATATAGTTTAAGACGGAACATAATTTTTCTTTTTTTAATATATTAAGTTAGATAATCTAACTTCAAAAAAGTCATTTAAATTAATTTAAAGGGATTTTCTTTAAAGTTCGTGGAAGTTTATTTTTTTAATTTTGTTCACTCTGATCATTAAAACTATAGTGTATTTCATCCATATTGACCCACTAACATATTTATCTACTATGCCACTGAAGAATCCTTGCCTTTTAGTTTATCTGATGTTTAAAAATAAAATGAAATTAACAGCTATTCAAATTAATTGTACTGCTTCTTGTACCTTTATAATTTAGAAAATTCTTACGAATTTTTTCTAAATAATACCATTTTTACAGAACATTTATTGTAATAATCTTACACTGTGTCATTTCTTCAGGTCCGTTGCTAGCATTTGTATTGCGCAAATTCTTACATTTGCCTGACATAATACAGCTTCCTCCCACAAACTATTATACTTTTTGCAACACATTCATAAACTCCAGTATGTTTATTTTTCGTTCATTAAAATTCACATGCGATTATAAGAAACTATCTATATTTCTAAGATGGGGTATTATGTACATTATTTACATTATTCGGACTATTGTCCTCATCTTTGTCGTCATATTTATTACAACGTTACGTCCGTCGTTGAAATGTCGAACTAAACCCTTTATTTCGTTCACTGGGGTGGACTGTTCTAGTTCCACGTGCCATGTCTAATGTATGTCAGTTATCAGTTATCTCCTGCTTAACCAGGTATTGAACACACACTGTTTGGTTCCTGTCACTGAATCTAACTAACGCCTTTATCCACTGTGCCATGTGTCCTTGAGGAGAACTGTGTATGAATTTCTGGATATTATAAACCTAATGTCTTCAGCAACCATTTTTATCAGTGCACCTATTTCAATTTTTGCTATGATCATCACATGTTTTTACCAGAGCTCATATTGCAATTTTTGTTGTTATTATCAATTTTCTCTGGCACTCCTTATTGCTGGTTCCTATATTGTATTCATTTCAATGCTTGGTCGACTCAGGCGATTTTTGTGGCTTAGCATATGTGCTGATTCCTTAAGTTTACAAATTTTCCAGCGGTGTTCTTTGACTATGATCTCAACTTGAGGTTGAGATCAAAGACAAATTCAAAGATTTGAAAGCTGATTGTCTAGACAAGGCGGACCTTCCCTCTTAAAAGACTGTAGCAAAATAAACAGAATGTGCCAGTAGCTAAACAGATATCAACACACAGCGTAGCATTGGCGAGCCGAATTCAAATTATGGACTAGTATATTGCGATCACTTTCGCTCAATACGTGGTCCAAGTGCCACTCAATATAGAGCATTACAGAATTGGAATATTGTGAGTGCGTAGAGAGGGAGAGTAAGGGTTGCATAGTGTGAAGACATGTAAGATAGATAACGGTTGAATCTCGAAAGGAAGAGATTAACATTGTATTTATCAGGAAAGTATCCTTTTGGAGTCCGTACTACGTTGTTCTGTGGAAGAAGCTCTCTCGGGGGAACTTAATCCTTACGAATGGAATATGAAGAGTGTGAGAATGGGTCGACTCAATCAGAATATAGGATCTTCGATTGAAGGGCTGAAATATTAGAACCAATTCTATAATTCTTTCTCAGAATTCTCTTCAATAGCTGTAGCCTAAAATCGTAGGAGCACAGTATGAACTACAGTGGGACTGAAGTTCTTGGGTCACGCAATGTTTTCTAAAAGATCATTTTCGAAACTATGCCAAATTCGTATATTCCAGAATATCAATGCAACAGATTCTTCCTTAAAAAAATGCAGAATAAAATGCATAAATTGTGTAATAAATCCACTTCTGTATTGATGTTCGTTTTTTAGCTGTCAGTGTCAACGATCGTATGTGACAGGCGGGATGGCACCACGAAGCAGAGTGGTATAGTCTAAACTGACAGATAAATGAATGTCCGTGAGACAAACAGAGTCATACTGATAAAATTGTAAATCTGAGTATGCAGGAACAAAAGATTTGTAGCGATGTCCATTGGCATAAACATTCCGAAAGCAGAT
>OZ010592.1:43971949-44026949 GCA_963932145.1 Acanthosepion lycidas | reverse complement strand
TCAGGAATCGGAGAGCCGAATTCGATATTTCAGTCAAACCCATTACATTCACTTACGTGCTTAATACCCTTGGGAAAGGTATGAATCCTCTTCTCCCCACCCCAACTATTGGTAAATAGGAGGACAAACCGTGTTGCCTTGGATGGCAACTGGTCTACCGCAGAAAGAAAAGGCAACCTACTGGGGAAAAGATACATCATCGCCTAAGCGTATATCATGAATGGCGCATAACTAACTGGTCCCTTGGAAGTATATATTATTTTAAAATGTGATGATTCAAATTTCAGTTAAATAATAACATACAAATGTGGATATATCCGTGTTCTTCAGAACTGGAAACAAAGGTATTAAATAATATTTATTTGTTGGATTGAATAAAAGAAATTGTTTTCATAGATATTTATGAAATGGTAATGAATACGCCATTGGCGGTGGTTTATCTATTTTGATAATTGTTTATATATTTATAAAATTTTGAACAAAAAGATTTATTTTCGAATTTATTTCTTTCAAAATGCTAAATAATAAATATCGTATTTTACCGGGTTCATATATATTTTATAATCTTGTGAATAAACATTGCCGAGGGAATGCGTCACATATCTACACAATAATACAGCTTTCAATCGATACACAAATATTTTTAATATTTTGCGAACAAGTTAAGAATTTTATTTGCGTCTTGCAACGTTGTTGTTGACCGTTTATATTTTTTGATTGACCGATTTGAAGTTTTAGGGATCATCAACCCTTTGCATGTTATTCAAATCGAAAAGAAATATGTATAGATTGTAAGAATTCTTTTTGAAGATAATGATTTACTGATAAAAGTCCTACCAATTAACCTGTAGCTGGGGAGACGGGTAGAGATGGATCTATATTTTTCCAAGGATATTCGATAAGAGAATATAATGAACACGAATTGAATTGAAAAGTCGGCTACTCTAATATTAAAATATCACACACAAGATTACAGGACCTTGTATTTCCAAGCGTGTCCCGCAGATACAAACGCTCAGGACCTGGTATTCCCAAGCGTGTCCCGCACATACAAAGTCCCAGGACCTGGTATTCCCAAGCGTGTCCCACACATACAAAGTCCCAGGGCCTGGTATTCACAAGCGTGTTCCGCACATACAAATCCCAGGGTCTTGTATTCCCAAGCGTGTCCCGCACATAAAAGTCCCAGGGCCTTGCATTCCCAAGAGTGGCCCGCACATACAAAGTCCCAGGGCCTGGTATTCCCAAGCGTGCCCCGCACATCGAAACTTAGAGTGTCTGGTATTCACAGGCGCTAATGCATGTCCAAGCTTAGACAGCCTGATATTTATCTAGCGGTCCTATACATCCTCATTTAAAGTGTCTGATGTCCTTGAACGGACCCACACATTCGTATTTACAGGGTCTGGTATACCCAGGCGGTCCCGAAAATGCAAAATCACGGGACCAAGTATTTCCAAGTGGTACTGCAAATCTAAGCTTACACGGTCTTGGGGTTCCCATCTGGTTACGCACACCCAATCTTAAAGGGCATGGTATTCCCAAGCTGTCCCGCACATCTAAGATTACACGGTCTGATATTGCGAAGCGTTCTCGGCATCCAAGATTGCATCACCTGATATTGCCAAGATATATTAAAATCCAAGTTTGCAGGAACTGATATTCTATATCCAAACTAAACGGTCTGGGATTCCCATGCAGTCCTGCAAATGAAGGCTTTTAGGTTTTGGTATTCCCAAGCGTACCACCATTTTAAAATTACAGGCCTGGCATTCCCAAACTTTACCACATTTCAAAATTTACACGGCAAGGTATCCCGCGAATCCAAGGTTACAGGGCCTGGTATTACCAAGAGGTCTGCAAATCCAAGCTAAAACGGTCTGGTATACCAATGTGGTACCGCACATCAAAGCATACAGTTCGTGGTATTTCTAAGCTGTCTCGCACGACCAAACTCACAGGGCCTAGTTTTCACAAGCTATCCCTCAAATCCAAGTTCAAAGGGCCTGATATTCTCAAGCTATCCCGCACATCCCATCTTACAGGGCCTTGGCTTCCGAAGCAGTCCCACACACCCTAGTTAAGAGGGCATGGTATTCCCAAACGATGAACCAAGCTTAAACGTTCTGCCACTCCTAAGCGGTCCCGAACTTTAAAGCTTACAAAGCCTGGTATTAACCAAGCCGTCCCAAACATCCAAACACACAGGCCTGGTATTCACCAGCCGTCCTGCATATCCAAGCTTACAGGGTCTGGTATTGCCAAGTGGGCCCACAGTTCCAAGCTTATCCGGCGGGGTATTCCGAAGCGGTCCCGCACATTCAAGCTTACAGGGCTTTGCATTTCCAAGTTGCCCTCCCTACATCAAAACTTACTGGGCCTGGTATTTCCAAGTTATCATACATGTTCACAGGGCCTGGTATGCCCAAGGTGTCCCGAACATCAAGATTAAAGGTTCTGGTATTCCCAAACGGTTCCACACATCAGAATAGAGTGACAATTGTATTTTCAAACGGTTTCGCATATCCAAGCTTACACGGCCTGGTATTCCCATGCAATCTTGTGCATCCAAATGTACAGGGTATGGCATTCCCAATCTGTTCCGCACATCTAAACACACAAGGCCTGGTATTCCCAAGCGGTCCCGCACATCCAAGCTTATAGAGCCTTGTATTTCCAAGCAGTCCAACCCATCCCAAATCACAGGTTCTGATATTCCAAAGCTATCCCGCTAAAGACAAGTACACAGGGCTTGATATTCTCACGCTATCCCGCACATCCAATCTTACAGGGCCTGGTATTCCAAAGCGGTGTGCATATCAAAGTTTAAACGTTATGATATTTCTAAACAGTCCCACATTTCACAGCTTTCAGGTTTTCTTATTCCCTATCGGTCTCGCACATTCAAATTTACAGAGCCTGCTATTCCCAAGCCGTCCTGAAAACCCTGCTTTACAGGCCCTGGTATACAGAAGCCGTCCCGCACATCCAAACTTACACGGCCTGGTATTCCCGAGCGGTCGCGCACATCCTAGCATACATGGTCTGGTCTTACCAAAACTACTCGCATATCCAAGATTAAGGGCCCTAGTATTCCAAAGCGGTCCCCCACATTCAAGTTTACATCGTCTGATATTATCAAGCTATACCGCATATCCAAGCTGACAAGGCCTATTAGCATTCCTAAGGTTCCTGCAACACGAAACCCAGAGGGCTTGGAATTCTCAAGCAGTAATTCACATCCGAAATCGCAGGGCCTGGTCTTTGTAAGCTATCTCGCACTTCCAGTCTCACAGGGTCTGTTATTCACCAGCTATTCCACACATCCAAGCTTATATCGTCTTGTATTCCTAAACTGTCTCGAACATCGAAAGTCACAAGGCCTGCTATTCCCAAGCGGTGCCGCACATCTCAGCTTGCAAGACCTGATTTTCTTATGCGGTCGCGCACATACAATCTTGCTGACCTGGTATACTCAAGCGGTCACGCTCATTCAAGATTACAGGGTCTGGTATTTCCAATCGGTCCCTCACATCGTAGCTTACAGGGCCCCGTACTCTCAAGCGGTCTTGCACATCAAAGCTTACAGACCATGTTATTCCAAAGTGGTGAGGCACATCCAAGCTTACAGGCTTTGGAATTCAGAAGGGACCTCGAACATCCAAGATTTCATGGCCCTGTATTCACATATTCTTCCGCACATCCTAGCTTAGAGGATCTGGTATTTCCAAGCTATCTCGATCATTCAAAGTCGGAGGGGCTGGTATATCCTAGCGGTCCGGCAAATCCAAGTTGACACGGTCTGGTATTCCAAAGCTGTCCAGTAATTCAGAATTCACTGGGCTTGTTATTCCCAAGCGAACCCGCTTATCCTAGCTTACAGGGTCTGGTATTCCCAAGCGGTGCCGCACATCAAAGCTTACAGGACGTGGTATTCCTAAGCCTTCCCGCACATCCAAGCTTACAGATCGTAGTATATCCTAGCAGTGCCGTATATCCAAGCTTACAAGGCGTGGTATTCCTAAGCTGTCCCGCAAATCCAAACTCACAAGTCCTTGTATTTTCAAGCGAACCCGCCCATCCTATGTTGCAGGACCAGTTATTCCCAAGCGGTCCCGCACATCCAAGTTTATAGGGCCTGGTATTCCCAAACGGTTCCGCACATACTACCTTAAAGGTACTAGTATCCCAAGGTGTCCTGCTCGTAAACATATTATTCCTAAACAGTCCAGCACATCAAAGCTTACAGAGCCTGGACTTCCCAAACGGTTCGACACGTCCAGCCATGTTGATCCTGGTATTCCCAAGTGGTACCACACATCCAAGCATATCCGGGCTGGTATTCACAAGCGGCCTCGCCCATCCATGATTACACGGCCTGTTTTCCCTCACATACGGACTCACAGGGATGTTATTCCCATATGGTCCCACACATCTATGCTGACAGGACCTAGTTTTCCTAAGCGGTCACGCTCACTCAAGATTGTAGAGTATGGTATTTCCAATTGGTCCCGCATATCTTGTAAGCCCTGGAATTCCCACGTTGTCCCGCCCATTCAACCTTACAGGGCCTGGCACTCCTAATTGGTCCCACAACTCCAAGCCTCCAGAGCCAGGAATTTCCAAGCGGTTTCGCATATCCAAGTTTATAGATCCTGGTATTAACAAGCCTCCTGCGTCTAGGTACTTACCAGGGTTAATGTTGCTTAACTTCTCTGATTTTACGAGAAACTGTTTTTCAATGTTATATGGCCGAAAGCCTCTGTTTGTATTGACATGTTTATTGGAGATTGGTATTAAAATTTTGCATTGCGTGTTTGTGTGTTGGCCAACTGCACGAGCCCTTCAATTTGTGCCTTCTTTCCTTCTCACGCGTCTCAAACTTCAATTAATTTTGAAATATAATGACAACGAGTTTGCTCTATATTCTTGTCAGGGAAAACAGTCTTTATGCGAAATAATGACAAATAATGTTTTCCTTCAAATTTAATCATGGACAGCATGTAATATTGTTAAAGAAAGATCGGTTCCATGATGAAATAATTCAAAAACATCGGCTTATTAAGTGGAAGATATCTGTTTGCGCTAACGCTGTCGATAGACACTCTCTCAATTCGTCCTCTTTTTTTCCCTTCTCTCCGTCTGATCGAATGCTGAAAACAGTCGCATGTTTAATCTACGCCACGCGTAGTCGTGTGGAAGTTCGTCAGGATGAATATTTGGCATTGTAAAATGTCTCCACAAAGAAAATTAAAGAAAAACAAGGAAGCAGATACTGTGCAAATATAACAAAAAATATCTTCGTGAAATTATTGAGATGATATTTACAATGTGACTTGTTGTCTATATTATTCCCATGGTGTGTTTTCGTACGATAGGAAATCTATTAAACACAGGAAGATTCCGTAATGACACCTCTTACTCCGTCGACTTTAACTTTTAAATTGAGTTTACCGGACATTTTACCTAGACTGATTACATGATACATTATATTTTACAGAGCCTTGTATTCCCAAGCGGTCCCGCACATCCAAGTTTATAGGGTCGGATATTCCCAAGCGGTACCGAACATCCGTTTATAGGGCCTGGTATTCCCAAGTGGTCCCGCACATCCAAGTTTATAGGGCCTGGTATTCCCAAGCAATCCGGCACATCCAAGTTTATAGGGTCTGGTATTCCCAAGCGGTCCCGCACATCCAAGTTTACAGGGTCTGGTATTCCCAAGCGGTCCCGCAAATCCAAGTTTATAAGGTCTGGTATTCCCAAGCGGTCCCGCACATCCGAGTTTATAGGGCCTGGTATTCCCAAGCGGTCCCGCACATCCAAGTTTATAGGGTCTGAAATTCCTAAGCGGTACCGAACATCCGTTTATAGGGCCTGGTATTCCCAAGTGGTCCTGCACATCCAAGTTTATAGGGCCTGGTATTCCCAAACGGGTTCCTGCATCTAGGTACTGACCAGCATCAATGCTGCTTAGCTTCTGTGATTTGACGAGAACCTGATTTTCAGCGCCATATGCCTGAAAGCCTCCGCTGGTATTGACCTTTGCTGTTACGTGTTTAGTGAAGATTGGTATTGTGTGTTGGTGTGCTGGCCAACAGGACGAACACTTCTATTTATACCTATCTTCCTTATGCGTCTCAAATGCTTCAATTAATTGTGCAAATACAAAAAATACTATCGAGAAATTGTTGAGTTGATATTTACAATGTGTTTTTTTCTGTTTTCTTTTTATTTTTGTTATAGAGGAATAAAATGTCGATGCTGAAACTTGAGTTTGAACATTGATTGCCAGTGAGCAAATACAGGCGATCCCATTATTGAATCAAGTAGACCACTTGACCATAGAGGAAACGCATTAATAGGAAGTCGCGTGACGTCTAAATGATCGCCATTTCTAGTCTATCCTCTATCACTATACGGATCACCATTTCTATATCCTCTGTTAGTATACGGACCGCTATTCTCTATTCACGATACAATTTCTCTATACTGATTACTATACGGTGGTTACTTTTCGAGCAAGAATTTTCCCGCAATACTATTGGTGCGAGTATTATTCGAAGGCGCCTGACACGAGTATTGTTCAACGGCGTTACTATAGTTGCATCTACGATTACTAAGTCTCTAATACAAAGAGCATCACGAAATTCATGACATAGTTGATATAACAAAAATATTTTCGACAAGATTCTTCTCAAGGGGTGTTTTTGCACGATAGGAAAATTATTAAACCCAGGATGATTCTGTAATGACTCCTCTTACTGATTCGGCTCTAACTTTTACCTGGACATTTACCAGAACTGATTACTTGATACATTGTGTTTTATTTATATATGGAGCGCGAACGTAGTATTAAACATAGGAATACATGCAAATATTTAAGAGAAAAATGTTCGGCTCTTTTCTAAAGTGTGTTACTTGAAGAGTATAACATTTCTAATAACTTAATCACGATACATGCTTAAAAGCTGAAACTTTCCAGATTAATAATTTGAAATAGGATTTAAAGGCTGTGTAATTTTTACTTTGATTCGGACTGTTACATACGGTTGCTATTGACATGATCACATGGATTGCTTGATAAATAAATCACTACTTGACATATACTTTTTTATGCCTATCACACGGTCATATTTAACAGAAAAATGCTTGTCTCCATTTTAAAGCATGTTACTTGAAGAGTAATTCTAATAACTATACATGATTAAAAGCTCAAATTTTACAGATTAGTAATTGATATATGTCTTAAATATACTATAACATATAAGTTAATTAAATTTTATTTTAATTTGTAATAAACTGATTGTTTTATTAATAATATTGGATATTGAATTTAAAGGATTTTTTTATTTTGTTTCAAATTGATTAATTAATAGAATATATTCCAGTGTCTGTAGACATCTTTTAATTCTTGGCACACTTATAGAATATCTAAAATTCTGGCGTGGACAAGATTAGCAGTACAGTTTTCATTTAAACGGATTTATATAGAATCTACTTTACAGAATCCAATAATATCTAATTTTAATCCCTTGTGGAAGGCAAAGTTGAAATGATTACACTGATCGACAAAAAAAATTGAAATGGTGTCGAAACACCATAGTTCATTTATAACTAATATGAGGGTGCCGAATCTGATAATGGCCTTACTTTTTCTTGATTAGCTACCGTATTTGTGTACAGAAATGACTCATTCTTGGAAAAATTGCATTTTTTCATTTGTTTTCTGTATATATAATATTGACTGATGGCAATATTTTTCAAAAATAAAATCGTAGAAACCTCTCAGTTCGTATTTAAACCAACAAAATATTTGTCTTCTTATTGAGAAATAATATTTTTGCAATAACAATCTGACCTTAAGTCTTTAAAAATAACACCATTGAATATACCAAGACTAACATGTATTTCATCAAATTATTTAATTAATTAACAGCCGAAATAAAACCTTCGTGAACATATGAATTATGGTAAAAGATTTCTCTTCCTTGATTGTCTGTCATGTTCAATGTTATTTAAGTCCTTTTTGATAATCCAGCAGTATCATGTACAATGGAATAGGTGCATTCAATTGAGATGTCTTTAGCTGGAGTTTCTATCCAACTGTGAAAACAAAATGCTTTCAATGTGTTTTGTTTCCTTCTGTAGTGAAGAGATAAAAGTGATGGGATAAATTTATACATATCAAACAGAAGATTTTAGAGTTTCATTTTTTTGATTTCACCTTACCAGGTTTAGTAAAATGTATTACTCTTAAAAATTATCAGTTAATTTGAATTTTGGCGAAAAACTGGAAGAATTCGGTACTTCTATTTTAAAAGTTGTGACTCAAAAACACTTTTTTCTTATAAAAATAATTCATTTCAGATGGCTAAGGTATACCGTAATTAGATCTGACTAAGTGACACAGGTTCGAATCATACTGGAGGGCGCATATTATTCTAACGAAATTTCTATAAATAAATATACTGTTTAATAAATAAATAAATAAAAAAACAGTGAATCTACTCAAATATGAGTATCCATTAAGAATAACATTTAAATAAATTTAAAAAATGTCGGATTTAATCCATTTCTAATATATATATATATATATATATATATATATATATATATATATATATATATTATATATATTATATATATATATATATATATATATATATATTCGGAACTGTTTTCTTGAATAATCGCGCCATGTTTTGTCGATTCCGTTTTTTAATTTCCTATTCAAATTCCCGATTTAGTTAATTTATATAATCGGTAAATTTGACAAAGGACATTTTTTTCTGAGAAATTTCGAATATTTCCATATTCGCTGTCAAGGACTTCTTTTTTTGTCTGTTTATGTAAATGTTTTTGGCTAATTACGATGTTCCCTGTTTTTTGGAACTAATTTCAAGAAACTCAAGAGGTAATATAATTTATAGCCTTTATCACGGTCAAGTTAAATTATTACGTGTATTTTATTATTTTTTTTAATGTATAGTTCAATATAAGATCTCTTATGTACTCAAGGGAAGAACAAATATATAAATGAATATTGTTAAATTTACTAATTATATAAAGCAATTAATTCGGAAATTTCAGAAAGTTAATAAAAACATGGGTAGAGAGAATTTGTCGATATTATTCAATCAACCATATTTGACAGAATAATTTCGGCATAAATAAACGTTATTTCAATATCTATCTATCTATCTATCTATCTATCTATCTATATATATATATATATATTTATATATATATATATACACGATATATCAATATATATATATATATATATATACACACATTATTTCAATATATAAATATGTATATATATATGTATATATATATATTGAAATATGTATATATACACATTATTTCAATATATATATATATATATATATATATATATATATATGTGTATATATATTGAAATAAGGTGTATGTATATCGCAATTATTCTATCAAATATGTTTTATTGAATAATATCAACAAGTTCAAATATATATATATATATATATATATATATATATATATATACATATATATATATATATATATATATATATATATATATATATATATATATATATATATATATATGTATGTATGTATATTGGCGGTAGGCCAATATATTTTGGGCAGCACACGTCTTTCATATAGCATCACCCAGGACAGCGTCCGGGAGACGATACTTGACTCTGAGCAACAAAGACCTGAAATTGGAGCAAAAATTTCTTTACGTGCATCGCTCAAAATAAAGTTATATCTAATATATATATATATATATATATATATATATATATATAACGAAAAAAGTTTGCAAAACACATGTCGACCTTGGCAAATACATGCTTATCTATAGAATAGATTCTTTAATGTCCATTCAAGAACTATCAAGGGAGCGATAAATAAGTTTAAAAAAGAGGGAACAGTAAAATGAAAAACTGGGTCAGCAGGTCACAACAGGAACAGGGATCATAATTTCAACTTAGAGCTTAATGATCCAACTCAATCCATAAGACATTTGGCACGTGAAAGAGGAGTTTTAACTATGAAGAGCTTTACAAAAGGAAACCGTACGTGAAACCTGTGAGGCATCTTCTTACATCTGGACAAAAAATTAGAAAGTTAGAGAAGGCGAAGATCATCTTGAATAAATTGGAAAATAATCCTTGAATAATATATATATATATATATATATATATATATATATATATGTGTGTGTGTGTGCGTGTGTGTGTGTGTGCTTGAATTTAATTTCAATTCTTTACTATGATTAATTAATGATAAACATGTCATTTTCGTTTATGATCGATTTCATCACCGTACATCTGTTAAGCTTGGAGAAAAATTATCTATTCTGATTGTTCAAAGTAGATTCCAATAATGTTATAAAACCTCGCAGAATTCGAGTAAGATATTTTAAATCATTTTTTTAAAGTTACAACGGTTCAAATCTTTATCTAACAATTGGACAATTTTGCTGTTTCACGATTTGGACATTTTTGCTGTTGCACGATTTGGACATTTTTGCAGTTACACCTAGTGTATGGGTTTATCCGTTAAGACATTTTATTATAAAGTATGATGCAACTAAGCAGTGGATACGTTGCACTAAATGTGCATGTGTCAAACAACGTAAGATGCTACAAAAAATAACATGAGAATTCGTCAAGTTCTTAAAAAGCCTCATCAGATAATAAATTATCATCGACGCCTTGCATGACGTTCAATTCGTTCATAAATGTCGAAACTATCTTCTAGATAGAAATGTATTCTCACATACGTCAAAGAAGAAAAAGGCTTCTAGATTTTAGTGATCAGGAAAAGCATGTAGTCCAACTCGTTCAGAAATGTCGAAACTATCTTCTAGATAGAAACGCATTCTCAGATACGTCAAGGAAGAAAAAGGCTTCTAGATTTTAGTGATCAGGAAACCATGTAGTCCAACTCGTTCAGAAATGCCGAAACTATCTTCTAGATAAAAACGTATTCTGGCATACGTCTAGGGAGAAAAAGGCTTCTAGATTGTAGTGATCAGGAAAAGCATGTAGTCAAAACCGTTCAGAAATGTCGTAACTATCTTCTAGATAGAAACGTATTCTCCCATACGTCAATGAAGAAAAAGGCTTCTAGATTTTAGTGATCGAGAAAAGCATGTAGTCGTTCAGAAATGACGAAACTTACTTCTACATAAAAATGAATTCTCACATAGTTCAGAAATATACCAAACCTGAAATCCTTATAGAAATTTCAAATGTGACATTAGTAACATCTAAACACGTCAAGTATCTCAGTGTATGGATCAATGATGACAGATTTATTATGGGAGATAAGGAAATTTTACAAATGATACTTTGCGCTAAAGATACATTTGTCCAATACGGTAAGATGCTATAAAAACAAAATCCTTAAAACTCATGTTCTTAAATAGCCTCATCAGATCTAAAGTCTCATCAATGTCAATCGCGGGGTCCAAATAGTTCATAAAGTGTGTTGAGACTATCTTCTACAAAGAACTATATTATCAGATTAAATAGGAAAACAGCTTTAAACGAGGGCATCCCTTAGTTCTTAAAAAAAATTGACCTTTCAGCAAACCCTATAGACTGGCACCACAGAATAACAAGCACACTGTTTTACCTAATAACAAAAAACCACATCACTTGAACAATTTCCTTTGCAACAAAAAATAACTAGTAACTAGTCAAAGAAAATAACGATATAAATAATCAAAATGTTTAATTTCTTTAAACCTATGAACAAATGATTTGCAATGAAACGTTTTTCTCTATAGTGATATTCAACCTCTAAAAATCCTAGGAGCTCCTTGAGGTAGAGTTTTACAGAGTAAGTGGCACATTTTATGCGGACGGAATGTCAACATCTAACCCTAAACTTGAATAAGTTAAGATGATAATTATCAGGGAGTCGATCCCACAATGAAGAAGCTGTTCGAGTGGAACTTACAACTCACCAATGGAATACTCATGGAATGAGGGTGGATCGTTACAAGGTGCGTGAAGGTTACCAGTGAAGATTGTAACTGGTAGGACTAAGTAATGGGATTCGCCTGAGCAGTTTACCTGGAAATAGCGATAGAGAAGCGAGAGGCTTGCAATGTTTCATATTTGAGAAACTCTGGTAGGGACAGTTTGTACTGGAAACTGGCATGTGAAGACTAGGCAGCTCCTGCCCATACATGTCAACAATATTCAATTTTGGACCTAAGGTGATTCCTGTAAAACTAGAGAACAGCAAGAGATTTAAAGAAAAAATACTCTCATGTGTAGCAGCAGCGTATTGAGGTTCATATAACAAACGTTTAATATTATTTTCATTTTCACCAATTTCAGGCTATCTTCCTTATATCCAAACGCTTCTTTTGCAAAAAATTCCATAGCTTCAAAGGATAAATTGAAAATTTAAAAATAATTGAGAGCGCGTTCGCCCCCATTTTTTTTTTTTTTTTTTTTTTTTAAACAATCATCACAAGGGAATGCAGATTTTATGGCAGTTGTAATAAATTTGTCTTTGTAAATTACCCCTGAACATGTCTTTGTATTCTCTGATCTTCTTCCGCTGATATTAACTTTAATTTCGAACCAAACATAGAATAGTCAATCTGCATGCTGATTATTCTGGGTTCGGTTCGATGATTTTGCCAGAGTATGTATTTGCACAAAAGAAATGTAATTCTAAGTGAAACACATAACAATTTGAAATTCCATGACGAATCCGATACAATAATTCAGTCAATTTCATATCATTGAAAAAAATCTTTAAGATGTTATCCGTAATGTAGCGGTTATCGGCGCGCATGTTTTATCAGCGAGACGGTTTCAAATGCCATGCTTTCTTGTTCTCTTCACCTTATACTACATACGGAAAATGCATGAATCTCTTTCTTCTCTCCGGGATTGTGTGTTGTGTAGAGTAATTGGCTATGGTTAAATGTAACTAGCAGAAATGCTCAATAAACAGAAAATAAACAAGCAAAGCACGTAATATTGAGCAAAAAATTTAGGCAAGTCAAAAAAACAGAAATAAGGCAAAGCAACAGTAATAAGACAAAATGTTCACAAACTAAGAATTAGGTTTACACTCAAAATGTATACAGACAAAAGATCGAACGTTCTAACTTCATGACAAGAAAGAACTGAACCAAGTTGGATAAGACCGAAAAGGAATCCTTGCATGTATTTCCATCTTTCTATAAATTTGGGGAGATTGAAGTTTTTGCAGTCATTCATACACTGATTGGAACAAATAGGTTGAATAACAACCTCTACGGGTTTTTCTAGCCGAAGTTGGCAACCAGTCTAAGAGAAGGATAAACTTACATTCCAAACCGAGGTATAAATCTCATTCTAGCTGACATTTACAAAATAGCGGGGATTCTACTCTTTTTCCCGCTCTGATCTTTCCATAAGCTGAAAACCGTTTCATGTAACTCTCTTTGATCGACCGAAATATATGGCCTTTGCTTTAAAACATACATGGATAATAAATAATTCTCGCAAATCAATGACAATATATGATCTGCTTAAAAGTAGGAAAGAGGTCAATTATAAATGTAATGTAGAAAACAAACTAACACTGATGTTTCCAAAGAGAACAAAGCTTTTGTTTGATATCCACTGAAACCTATTCCGTTTCAAATGGCTGGTCAGAATTGGACTACTTGTCAAATGTACACGGATTTGGAATGCGTTTCATAAAACAGATGGTTGCTTTCTTTTTCAGAGCTGTATATTTGACAAGTGTGGATTCGATTATAAATTGTCGAGTTGATTTGCTATTTGGTGACGAAGTCTTGATATTTCTGTTATTGGAAGACGATGTCAGTATTTTTTTTTTTTTTTTGGTGACGCCATTTTTTTATTACACTTTTTAATCTTCCAGCTATATATTGTTATTATCATTATGCCTATTTACATGATTACTACTACTACTCCCGATAATAATAATAATAATAATAATAATAATAATAATAATAAACCGTTCATTACATCAACATGCCTAGTCATTGGGAAAGAATACATTATTAAACGACAGGCTAGAACAATATATTCGTTGGCATATCTGTTCGAACTATGGATACATAGTAAAAAAAAACAAAAAACACCCCAATAGTGTCAAAAATGGCGATAGAGTGACTATACTGTGCAATTTCCCAATCCTTACAGGCAAGAAAATCGATGCAAATAGACGAGATATACTCCTAAAAGATTTCAAAAAAAAAAAAAAAAAGGAACCTGCCAAATTATTGATATGACTTTCCCACAGGATCCCAATGTTTCTAAAACAAAACATATTTCAAAAACTGTCATTTTATAAGTACCTTCAAATCGAAATAACAAAACCGGGGTAACTCAGGACTACGATTATCCCTGTTGTGATAGGAGCATTGTTTATGATAAAGAAAGGTACCGAAAATCATGTGAGTAAAATCCATGGAAACATCTGCATCTCAGAGCTATGAAAGATTACTTTGTGCGGAACTTCACATATTATCCGCAAAAATATCTAAACGAAACGTCTTAAATGTACTTAGATAATGCTTCTACAGGGTCCTTTTTACTGATAGACCCCATATGGGGACTTGATAATTAGACACTTAAAACTACTCTCTGTCAAGATGACATCACACACTAATAATAATAATAATAATAATAATAATAATAATAATAATGTGCTTTTTTATTGATATGGCAGTTCCGGCAAACTGTCCTGCATCTTTTGAAGATATTCAAAAACTGCAAAAATACAAGGATCTTGATGTTGAGTTGTGGCACATCAACAGTCTCATTTGTAGTTTGGACCCTCGGTATGATTGAAAAAGGTTTCGATAGTATCATTGAAGGGATTCCTGGAAGTTCATACCTTAAAGAATTACAAAACATTGTACAGTTGCAGCATACACCTTACGTAGAGCGTTATCTATGTAAAATGGGCGTGGTATTAGGTTGGATTTTTTGTTATTATTATTCACATTCTGATTATTATTAATGTTATGATCCAGGTTAGGACGAAGGAAGAACAACACGAATACAAGAGTAGAAATAACGAAGGTATATTACGCGAAATAATAATACAAGATGTGGATGGTGTTAGTATGACTGTCAGTCTGGTTTGGAGTGAACTATTAAGTTGGTGCAAAAATAATGACGTAATAATGTCGTTTTCGGACGTTAAAAATACGTTAAAAAACGACATTATTACGTCATTGTTTTGCACCAACCTAATACTATCGTCTCGACTCGATTTGACCCGCTCTCTTGAGAGGCGTAGTATTAGGAAGAGTTCATTCTGTAGTTATAGGTAAGGACCCATGACAGTTAATGATTAGGATTGAGAATGAGAGCCACTCAAATATGATTCAAACTATTCCTTTTGATTAAAATCGATTTTTCGCCTGTTGGATGGGATTAAGAATACTCTATTTGCAAACTCAAGCACGGGGTGCCGGGAAACTCCCACAACTAAATTTAGGTTCCCTAGCTGATCGAAACTCCTTAAAACCGCGCCTATATCTAACCTCGTTTACTTTCGTTCAAACAAGACCTGTATCTACCTGTTTGACACGCGTGCAAACTGGACCAATATTTGCCTTTTTTACCTTTGTGTAAACAGGACGTAGGTCTAGATTTTTGTCTCATGCAGACCGTATCTATATCTACTTTTTTGACTATTGTTCGATCCCAACTGTTTTCTACCTATTTTGCTTTCGTTCAAACCAGATCTATGTCTACATTTTTTTTTTACTCTCTTTCATTTCGGATGTATATCCGATCTTTATCAAAACGATAGAATTCAGTCTATATCTGTGAGATGAGGTTTTATGATTATTTACATTATTCGCACTGTTGTCCTCAACACAAGAAAATGAATATAAAACAAAGGACAAGTTATTAACATAAGGAAATACATGTGTGCACAATTGTAATAAAAGGAAAAATATCAAAACTGGTTATAAGAGTCTGCTTGAATGTGTGTGTGTAAGAAGTATGTATGATAGACACGTGTGTATATGCATGTGCGAGAGAGTTCAAAAGTCAACAGAGAAACAAGGTAGCGAATGCACCCTGTTAGCAGCATTTATTTTTATGTCTCTTTTATTTCCCTTTAAATCAATTGCTCCAAGATTTTTGGTTTACCACAGCTGTAGTCTGGTATTGAACTCACAACACTTTGGGTTTAGTCACTGGATCTAACCAACGTCTTTATCCACTGAGCCATTTGACTCTCCTTAGGACATATTAAAATCTTAATCTTAAAGAGCTTCTGATAATTGATGGCAGAACAGGGTTTAGGAAAGACAAAGGCAAAGACAATATTTGCTAAAAGGTACAAAGGAAAAGTCATTGTGGAGATTCGTGATCGCCAAAGTCCCGAATAGACAAGGCATATAGAAGAAGAATATTTTGTGTTTTAATAGACGACGGAAAATGTGACACAGGAATCTGAAGACGCGTCAGAACAGTAAAGATGCTTTCCAGAAAGTAAACAATGTATTACGAAATTGAGAAAATTAGTTTCGAAGTAAAAAAGAATGTAGAACTGTCATATTATATCTAATCTCTAATGTAGCTGTGATTCCTGAACAATTTGCTTAGCGTTGAGGAAGTCATTCGAAAATCGAGTCTTGAAGGCAGATGTCGAAAAAACCGTGGACCGAATATGTGAACAAAACGGAAATTTAAAAGAACTAGAAAGACAATTGAAATTAACATCAGGAAAGAAGGTTTGGTAAATTTAACACTCACAAGATATATTACAGATAAGAGAACGAACGGAAAACATATAGTAACATTTCATAATGTGTTTTGTGCGAATCGAAAAAGGGACACAGAGCGAAGGTAAAAAGATGGTAAACATTAGAATCAGAATGCTGTAGATAGCCATGACCGCCCGCGCACTGAAAGATCGTGACAAATAAAAGAAGATTCCTTCATCCAATCTACGAAAGTAAACTGTTGTAGTTCCGCTAAGTGTAGCGATAAAGTGGGAAATTTTGTCCTTGGGGCCTGCGAAAAGAACAGAATGTCAAAAGGACGGTTCTTCTGTTGACTCTGCTATTATTTTAACTACCTTAACTCTTGAGCGGTGTTTTTTTTTTTTTTTAAAAAAAAAAACGATTATTAGAAAAGCTTGAACATATATTAGGTCGGTGCAAAAATAATGTCGGTTTTTGACGTTAAAAAAATACGTCAAAAACCGACATTATTTTTGCACCAACCTAATAGTTTAAACGTGGCATAGAGCGGAAAGTATGGGACACCCAATGAGGATTGAAGTCACTAATCAGTTATAATTGTTCCAGCGAGATAAACTTGATAACTATTACACAACGACGAGGCACCCAATATGGTCGAAACAAATAAAAATGAACATATGACTTTTATTTGTTCTTCAGAATTAACAAGGAAAAAAATATTAAACACTATTTATTTATTAGATTGTATATTGGAATGGTTAGTAAAACATCAGCTAATGGTCAATAGATTCGAACATTATAAAATAATAATATCGATTTCATTATAGTTCGTTCATATATTTTAATAATTTAATAAATGTTTATATATTTATGGTTAGAAAATTGTTTCCATATTTATTTCTTTATAAGATCTTAAATGATAAATGTTGCATTGCATTAGTTTTAAATTTTATTAATTTTCATAATGTTGTAAATATCAATTTATTCTCGTAAATAAACAATTTAATAAATAAATAAACACTGATTAATAGCAGTCACTCAGTTACGTGGCAGTCGCGGACTTTCTGACCGAATGTTCGGTTGAACTCTCTGCCTTCGGGAACCCGAAGGAGGCTATGCCGAAAGACGGATTCTCTTTCGGGGAGGTAAACCGACCCTGAACCCGTTTATACGGGTTCAATGGGCATATTTTTGGCCGAGCCCACGGGTTTGGAGATCCCATGTTAAAAAGGCCTTGTGCCACATGACGCCCTCGTTTGAATGAATATCGTCAGTTACGTGGCATGCGTGATATACACTTACTACAGGAAAAATCTGCCTAGTCAGTCATGTATCGAAAGATACATGATCGCCTAAGCATGGATCACGCATGGCACATGAAGGTAAAAAAAAAAAATAACGGATTTTAAGTTTAACCGAAAAATTAAATATTGCTTAAAAGTAATGTAATAATTTAATATAAATTGCGATTATTATTTATTTTATTTCATGTATTATATGCAATATGCTTATTCATATCTATTTAAAGTTTTATATGGATTGATTATTATTAATATTTCCAAAGTTATCAGATTTTACTTTATTAGTATCTGTCTATATTTCTGAGATGATGTATTATGTACACTATTTACATTATTCGGACTATTGTCCTAATCTTTGTCACAGTGGATAAAGGCGTTAGTTTGATCCATTGACAGAACACAAAGAGTTATCTGTTTAAGGCGGTGCAGAACTTTGAGAGGGAAATTATCAGGAGATAACTGACATACATTAGACATGGCACGTGGAACTAGAACAGTCTAACCCAGTGAGCGAAATAATGGGTTCAGTTAGACATTCCTACCACCTGAAGAATTCCGGAACATACAACGGCCAAAACGTTGTAATAAATATGGCGACAAATATGAGGACAACAGTCCGAATAATATAAATTGTTTTACTCTATTAATTCGTTCGTTTTTGTATAATTAACCTGAAGGTCGTTTAACTTATTTTTACTTTCTATAATTGCTTATATAAATTCATGTTTATTAACTTTGCATTTTCTACTCTCGCAATTTTTTTTATTAGTTGACAGATTAAGTGTTAATACTGTTAAAAATCAAGTATAAATTATTTTAGTGTATGTTATAAACAATGACAATATCATCTCCGAGTTTGTTTTTTGTTTTTTTTTAAGGATTACGAGCAAGGCGGTAAGCCACTAGGACGCAAGGGGTTGCAGAAGATTTGGAGCAAGATCAGATAGGAGTGATAGAAGAAAGGATGAGGAGAAGGATAGTGGATAGATCAAGGCAACTAGAGATGTCGATTGACATTACATTTCAATAGTTGGAGATTATAGCTCTCAGCGAAACAGTAACACGGAAGGGTGTTCCACAGGCGACAGGTGCGAGATATGAAGCTATTGGAGTAGAAGAGACGGCTACATTTAAAAGTTTCAACAGTGAAAGGGTGAGAGCGGGATTGCCAGCTTCGTAGGGCGCTTGAATCCATGAAGTCTGGGAACCAGTGAAAGCAGCTCAGCGGAGCAATTGCCATGAAAGTATTTGTAAAAAAGACAGAGAGACGACGCCGCGTCTGTGAGAGAGCAACTGTAGACGAGATGCCAGAACAGGGTCAATTATATTACGTATCCGCCTCTGAATCTTGTTAAGAACTCCGAAGTAAACAGAAGGTGCACCAGACCATATATGGTATCAATACTCCATGCAAGGGCGAATGGTTGATTTGTATATTTGAAGTATCGATTACGGGGAGAAAAATTTCCTGGCCCTGCACAGAGAGCCGACTTTCCTTAAAGGCTTAAATTAGGCTTTTTATATACGACTATTTCGTAATTTTTTTTTTGCTTTCTAGTTGTTTGTTTACCTGAAGTTTTAAATATATTTAAAGAAACCGCTTTTTTTTAGAGTCTTAAGCACGTAATGCCTATAATGTTTATGTGTGTACATTATATATGTACCAAAGGTAGTCATAGCAATGAATTGGAGTAGGTAAAATCGCCCACTGTCTATAAAATGATTCTGTGACCACTAGAACCAGCTCCAAGACGGAGAAGAGCCGAATGAGGATACCTGGCCGATTCGTGTAGATGAAGCAAGCCTACCCTGGAAGCAAAACCCTGATTTTAAACCCTGCTGCTTTACAATTATGTCCAATCACAGCAAGGACTCTAGAAAAAAAATCCAGACAGGAAACCTGGAGTGGAACCCCGAAGGCTGTTGGCTGTCAACAACGACAACTTTCCGGCAATTCCTGTCGTTAATTCGGTACTATATTTATTTGGAGAATTTTGCTACCGCTGAGCATGCATACTTTATGTTGTGGCCTTGTTAGGACCAGAAATAAAGACACAAAGAGACGAATTATGTCAAACAAATATATTAACAGAAACAGTAATACAAACATATATAAACAAGAGTGTTACAGCAAGAATGTTCGGTCCGACTGTCAGAGGTGACTGCTGGAAACTTTCCTCTCCAAAAGGCAGTACCTGCTCCTATCTATAGTTGGGGGAATCCATGCGTGCGTGGGTAAATTACCATAACATTTTGTGTGCAGCGCACATGCTCTCTATATCACTTTTTACAAATTACTTAAATTTTATTCTTAGCGGATATTAGCATTTGAGTAGAGGCTCCGTAAATTTATTAAGCAGCATATTTATTTATTTTCGTCTACCGGCCTGAATATTCGAGAAATATATTACAGAAAAATATTCGCTCTCCGGCAGGAGACGAATATAAATAAATATACTCTTTAAAAAATAAAAGGATCGTGTACTAAACTACAAAAAGAGGATAAAAATAACGGTTAAGTAATAAAAATCTGTCGGATTAATAAATAAAATTACACCAATTTCCTTACACACACACACACACACACACACACACACACACACACACACACATATATATAAGCAGCAAAATTCTTCCAGACAAGTTTGATTAAAAAGAATAGACAAATTCTGTCTGTTTCGTTTTTGTATTCTTTCAATTTACGAAAATTAGAAATATCCAAGAAAAATTAAACAGACAGAACTTGTCTGTTCTTTTTAATCAAAGTTTATATATATATATATATATATATATATATATATATATATATATATATATATATATATATATATATATATATATTCATTCATTAAATCTATTTTTGTTAATACGTTATTTTTACAGATACAATTTTTTAAGTTTATAGTAAACACTATTAACAATATTTACCGGCCTGAATGTCCGTGAAATCTCAAGGAAACCTTGCGTCCTTTGACAAGAATCAAGCCGGTATCCTACACGGAACCGTCATATAGCCTGACGTGCTATACCATGTAGCTACAGAGCAATCTTCTGTTTAACAAGGTTACACTAATAATTTAACCTTGCTAACCCCAAACTTCCTCTGTAAACGATATAAACGATGTAAACGATATCAAACGAGATACTGTTTATGTGCCCCGGAATATGGACAACAGAAATTAGATAAATATTTCAGTTTGAAAGAGGCATCAGTTCAACAAATTTTAAAACGTAATGTTGGACGATGGAAACTTTGTGACGATATACAACAAATATTAGAATATTAGTTGGAGCAAAGCAGAATATAATTAATTAAAAAATTGCTTTAGAATTGTAAAAATGAGTTGAAACTACTCAAAATAAGGAAAAATACTCAATCTAAAAAAAACTTTATTTTAATATTAAATAAATAAATCAAATTTACGCCAAAAGAAAAAAAAGTTCGTAAAATGAATACGGTGTTACTTTTCTTTCTAATCAGTATCAACCAAAAGAGGGAAATACAGCCACTAAGACGCAAGTGGTTACAGAGTGTGGAGGAATTAGGAACAGAAACATTAGTAATGGGTAGAAAGAGAAAAGATCACCCAGAATGATTGTAGGTAGCGATTGACATTGCATTAAAAGTTTTGGAGATTGAAGCTGGCTTGGTAAGCATGGAGCAGAAAGGGAGTTCTACAAGCGAGACGTGGGAAAAAAAACTTAGCATAGAAGTTTCGTCTACATCTAACTAGTTTATTCATAAATTGAAGAGATATTGCCGCCAGTATAGTCATCATGATGTCTTGGGTTTGCAATACGAAGATTAAGAGAGGAGTCTGAACACGTCGCTTGAAAAGTTTGGTATTGCGCTTAAATTCATAAAGTCTAAGTACCTTAGAAGAAACAGGACACAAGAAGGTATATATCAGACTAATGTTGTCTTAAGTAGACCAGAAAATAGAAACAATTCTATGTAATGCGTTTCATCCTTCAAAAGGACTTCATCAGACGAAAAATAATGTTCTTTTGGATGTAATTATATGTAGGGCGAAGATATAAGCGTCGGTTATGCAGAAATAAGGCAGCTCGATTTTGGAAGTATGGTATTGCACTCAGTTTGAACGTTGCCGTTTGACATAAAAAATAATGACACAGAATATATTTTTCTAAATCGTTGCCGGTTTTTTGTGGAAACGAATTTTAAGATTAAGCTTAATTTCAAAATAGGAAAATAGCAAAGGTTTGAATCATATCCCCGTGATCAGTGAAAGGCTTATAGAAAAGCCTTATAATATATATATATATATATATATATATATATATATATATATATATATATATATATATGTAATAAAAAACAAACCACTTTAAGGTGCCATTACGATAATTTATTTAAGGATTCAGGATCATCAGGTAAAACTTCCAACAACGAATTGAGAGGAAAAATGGTAAATAAATGGTAAATAAATTATCGTAATAGTACCTTAAAGTGGTTTGTTTTTCTTTACATATTAGCTCTGTCCTCACATTGAGCTCTCAGGATTTCATCCTTTTTGGATTTACCAATTCGGTTTACCAAGTTCCTTATAACTTAATTATATATATATATATATATATATATATATATATATATATATATATATATATAGTCGACTCTCCTGTCGAGTTCGACGTATGAAGGTCAAGCAGATCAGTTCCCAGGAAAACGACAGCCCGACAACGACACATGAGATTTGATTATAGTGGTGAAGGTTTCATTCAGGACCATCCACACTTTTTGAAGGGCCGAATTCAGAGACCTGGTGCACTACGTGCCACAAGGTCTCCAAACGACCCTCCGCAAGTTTTGAATTCAGAGTTGTCCTTCTAGACCAGTTGCCATCAAAGGCTATAGAACCCAGTCTGTCCTGCTATTTTACTCATAGCTGGAGGGAGAAGAAGAGGATTCACACCTTTCCCAAGGTTATTAGCACGTAAGTGAATGTAATGCATTCGAGTGCAATATATGGTATAAAATGACAAGTGGAAAAAATCTTAGATTTTACCGGCGCATTTCGTCTTCCGATTTTTTCAAGGCAAAAATGAAATTGGAATTTTTTTATTGTTATAGTTACATTAAAAAATCCAAATTTAAAAAGATAGACGCTTCTGTCTGAGCCTTTTCTTGGTTAATGTAAATTCCCTTTATAGCAAGGGATTTTTTTTCCATGTCGACAATACAGTTAAATTCACAGATCAACTCTGTGGTCAAGACAAATTGGTATAAGATCAAGATTTTTTTTTCCAATTGTCATTTCAAACAAATTTGTCTTGTCCACACAATTGATCTGGGAATTTAACTATATATATATATATATATATATATATATATATATATATATATATATATATATATATATAGCATCGTTATATAGCGTGTTCCAATAGCTTCGACCGATTTTAAATGTGAATCAATTTTAAGCGTCTAATGATTTAAAAAACAAAAAGAAAGATCATTGAAAGATATATAGCACAGCATTATAAAATTTATAATTTATTGAACTTTAAAAATTGAGCATGGACAAGAGGCGTAGCACAAGGACATCATTACGATATAGCTGTGCCATCTAATAAGACCTTCATTTACATCAAAAGGGGAATTATACTGAAAAATTTCGCTACAGTATTTACATTAATCGGACTAATGCCCTCATCTTTGTCGCCATATTTATTACAACGTTTCGGCCGTTGTAAGCTCCGGCCTTCTTCAGGTGGTTGGAATTTCGAACTGAATCCTTTATTTCGACCACTAGTTCGACGTGCCATGTTTGATGGATGTCAGTTATCAGTTATCTCCTGCTAGTTTTCCCTCTGGAAGTTCTCCACTGCCTTAACCGGGTATTGAAAAAAGTTCGTAAAATGAATACGGTGTTACTTTTCTTTCTAATCAGTATCAACCAAAAGAGTCTTTGGGTCTGTCACTGGATCTAACCATTATGCCCTGTGCCATGTGTCCTTGAGGACATCTGGGTATGAATTTCTGGGTATTATAAACCTAATGTTTTCAGCAACCATTTTTACCAGTGCTCATATTGCAATTTTTGCTGTTATCATCCATGTTTTTACCAGAGCTCATATTGCAACTTTGCTATCATTGCTTTTCTCTGGCACTCCTTACTACTGGTTCCCATATTGTATTTATTTCTATGCTTGGTCGGCTCAGGAGATTTTTGTGGCCTAGCATATGTGCTGATTCCTTAAGTTTACGAATTTTCCAATGGTGTTCCCTATCTATGATCTCAACATGATCCCACAGGGGCAGTGATCTCCCTTCTCTCTCCATATGTGGTCAGCCACGCTTGATTTTTCTACTTCCCCTCGCGTTACAGCTTTTTGGCGTTCTTGAAGCCTTACCTTGAGGGGGCGGCCTGTCTCTCCTTTATATTCCTTTCCGCAGCTGCATGGGATAGCGTACACACAGTCTTTAGTCATGTTCTCCTCTATGGGGGGTCTCACTCGAGAGAGATATCTGCGAAGTGTTGTCAAGCTTTTGAATGTTGTCCTGATGTTATATGGAACACAGATCCTTTCTATTTTCTCTGATAACCCCTTCACATAAAGCTTAATGCTCAGCCATTGTTAAAATCTATAAATGGAAGTTTTAGTGTCACTACGTATCCTATAAAATAGTAGTATTCTAAAAGATGTGTAAAATAAACTGCCCAATTTTAAGTACTAATTATTAGTACCTAAAATTGGGCACTTTATGATGCTATTATAGCATCAAAAATATTTTTACTGTCTAATTTTAATTGTTTAAAATATAGGGTGTTCCAATAACTTGGACGGATTTAAAATGTGAATTAATTGATTTTTTATTATTTTCTTTCGGATTTAACAACTTAAGTCTTTTGCAATTTCAAACATAGAAAGATTAACACTAACGGCAACTTTATCAAAGCCTATTACAAAAATTAACGTTCAAACACACGAAGTCAATAGGCCACCTCGATCGGATCGTGCGACTTGACGCATTTAGATTTATTCCTTTGGGGTCATCTGAGAAGTAAGGTCTATACCAACAAGCCAACAAACCAACAACAATTCAACATCTGAAGGATGAGATAATAAAGCATATTGGTGAAATCGAGTAGCAACTATGCAGAAACGTCATCAAAAATTTTGACCATCGAGTGGAGGTGTGCTGTCGAAGCCTTGGCGGACATTTGGGCGGTATTATGTTTCACACATAATTGTCAGGAGGTAAATAACATGATCCAATAGGGACATAAATATATTTTCACCAATAATACTGATTTATTTACTGCTGCTTTGATCCGTCTTAATGAAACACCCTAGAATAACTTTATAAGATTTATCATTGAAATATATTCAGTTAGTTGGTTTGAAATTAAAAGCGTTAACACATTCCATGAACAAAAACTGTATATCTTCAGCAAGATCCAGATAATAAAGCAACTGTCGACTGAAATACAAAATGCTTCGTTAAAAATTTACATCACAATGCTTTCACTAAGTCAGATGAATTGGAAGTGACGGAAGAGGCTATAAAAATATCCATTAGATAATTAAATATTTATTCGTACTTAATTAGTTATGTCAATTTAAAAAACTAAATTCACTAATTCGCCTTTTTTTTTTTTGTAATCTTTTACAATTTTTAGTGTCCAATCATTGAATACAGAAGAAAATTACATATTTTGCTTGTGGTGATTCACAATTATACTTCTGGTTTGAACATATTTTCCATTCAGTGTATCTAATACAAAAAAATATCAACTTTCTTTGACTTTATTCTTGAAATAGCAACATTTGTAAGCAAAAACCTGCGGAAGCATTTCTGTATAATTTTCAAACGATCTTTAAAACTAAATGCTTAAAAACTGATAAAAGATATTAAACTAATATTGTGAGATCTTATCGTATCACCCCTTAGCTTGCGAACTGGGTAAAATGTTGATTGTTTTTTAAAGAAATGAAAACTAAACCTGTTCTAATGCAGCAAGAGGAACACTGAAGATGTCTGAACGCTTAACTCTAATTTTTTTTTTTTTTAAATTTGTGGCGTCCACTGCATGCCGCTTGATTAAAGTACATGCAAGCCCCTATATCGTCGGTAAAGTTGTTCGCAACTGGAGACGCGTGTTATCCAAAAGGTATACGCATACTTCAAATGACAATAAATGCAATGTTTATTACAAACAATATAAATTACTTGCATTATTTACATTATTCGGACTGTTATCCTTGTCGTTATTGCCATATTCACAACGATTCGGCAGTTGTATGTTCCGACCGTCTTCAGGTCACTGGAATTTCGAACCAAACTCTTTATTTCGTGCAATGGGGTAGATTGTTCTAGTTCCACGTACCATGTCTCTTCTGGATGTATCAGTTATTTCCCTTTAACTCAACTCTCAAAATTTTTGGTTCATCACTGCTGTAGCCTGGTATTGAACTCACAAATCTTTGGGTCTAGCCACTGGACCTAACCAACGTCTTTATCCACTGGACCATGTGTTTTTGAAGACAATCTCTTCACCGATGAAGATGAGACTTGAGACAACAGGTCTATGAATCTACAGAAGGATACTGAGAATACTATGGACTAAACATATGAGTAACGAGGATGTTTTAAGAAAAAGGGAAAAAATAGGAAAAATACTAAAATCAGAAAGAGACAGCTGGAATTTCAAAGATACATATTGAAGAAAGAGGGCTTGGTGAAATTAACACACGCAAGTCACACTGAAGGTAGCAAAAGAAGAGTGAAACAGCGAGTAACTTACCTGCCATGCTTGTGTAAATGGATGACAGAATATGAACTGGGGGTGTTGAAAAGACAAAACTTATAGCTGCAAAAGAGAAGCACCGGTGAATCGTGATGATTGCCCAAGCCCTGAACAGTCACGGTACATAGAAAATGAAATATTTCAAAATACTAAGTCAGTCCGAAACCTAATAAAAAAATAAGCAGTTACACAGACATGGGTTTAATCAGCCAGCAAGGAGATAACATTGAATGGCCTAGCTTCTTCTGTCATAAAGCATGCTCTGCAAATAAAAGCATGCACTGGTGTTGGTGGTGTATAGAATATGACCTCAGCATCCCCTGCAGAGTGTTAAAAACCTGCCTAATAAAGAACACTTACGGGTTCGGTTTTTGGGGAGCATGGAGCACATATGTGTGTTCAATAACTTGAATGGATTTTAATTGTGAATTAAGTTTAAGCGTCTAATATTTTTTTTTCTTTTTCTTTCAGATTTGGCGGACATTTGGACGATATTATTTTTCACATATAATTGCCATGACTTAAATAACATGATCCAATAAATAAATAAATAAATTATCACCAATAACACTGCTTTATTTACTGCTGACTTTGATCCGTCTTAAGGAAACACCCTAGAATAGTTTGATAATATTCATCATTAAAATATATTCAGTTAGTTGGTTTGAAATTAAAAGGGTTAACACATTCCATTAGCAAAAACTTAAATTTATTTACGGCTGACTTTGATCTGTCTTAATGAAACACCCTTGTATATAACCCGTCTTAATGAAAAAGCTTTTGTTTACCTATAGACTCAAGTCTAACCTCGATCAATGTCTACCTATAAAAATCCATTACAAATTCGACCAATATTTACCTATAGACACAAGTATAAACACGACTACTTTCACTTATATACCAAAGTATAATTACAGAATTATTCATCAAATCAGATACCTCTGTTCAAATTAAATCTACTTTAATTCAAATTAAAGATACTTTTATTCAAACAGAACAAATCGTTATTCAAACTAAAAAGGCAATTATCTATTGAAAAGATTCAATATAAAGATATCTTTATACAAGATAAAAGATAATTTCATTCAAAGTAATGAAATCTTAATTCACTGTGGACAATGTAAAATTACACCACTAAAGAGTCGTACTAAGCGTAGTTACAAGTAATGGACTGTCCGTCCAATTTTTTGTCAACTTACAATCCAGTGTCAAGCCCAAGAAACCAACAAAAACAGATACAAGCAAAACAATCTGGAATAAAATGGTAGCTTGGACACGACATTAGTTTTTAGAAGAAAAAATGACAAATGGAGGTGAGAATTTTAATAAAAGAACAACATTAAGTTTTGAAAAATGGAAAATAAAATAAACGGGGCATCTGGAATTAGAGTGTGTGAGTAGAAAAAAATCTAAATTTAAATAACGGAGCCAGGCTCGTCCATTATGGACGTTAGAGTATTTGGCTATGTAATTTTCTCCATATAACTCGGGGATATGATTGGAGAGAAATTGTTAAGTAAATCTCAGCAAATCCCTTACAACTTTCTTCTCTGTTCCCTTTCACAACGTAGATATAACATTAACCGGATAATGTCAGTGCTTCTTAGCATGTCTAATATATATATATATATATATATATATATATATATATATATATATATATATGTTAGAGTGAAAATTGAAGTCAACACTCAGAGGTGACAGGATGATTCATGCTAGACTCAATCTAGGCCTGACGACTGCGTCTAGCGTGAAACAGCAAGTGTTGACTTCAATGTTCACTTCTATTTTTACGTAGTCTCTATCTCTGATATTGAGCACTGCATCCCATAAATATAACACACCTTAAAACTATATTTCTTCATATATATATATATATATATACACACACATATATATATATATATATATCTTCACACACACACACATACATATATTTTATATGTAAAAGCCAACAAGAAAAAATAATACTAATAGAAGTACCTTGTTAGTACCTTTATTGTAACTTGTAGAAAAGAGTGATTGCTTCCCAAATACAGGATTATTAAATTACATGACCTGGCAACAAATAGCAAAAGTAACTGGAATACCTTGTATAAAAGAGGCACTGCTGCCCAAATGCACAATTATATATATATATATATATATATATATATATATATATATAGGTGGCCTGACGATTGCATATAGCATGAAACAGACTGTCGCCTCTAAGTGTTGACTTCTATGTTCACTTTTATATTTACACACGCTCTATCTCTGATATTGAGCACTTTATTCCATAAATATAGCACACCTTAAGACTATACTTCTTTATATATATATATATATATATATATATATATATATATATATATATATATATGTTGCACTTATTAATTGCACTGTTCAAAAAACAAGTCTAGAAAATAAAACACGTGTACCCACTAAAAATCAAAATTATAGCAATAAAAAATAACGCTGGATTTAAAAAAAAAAACAAAAAAAAAATCAAAAGTAAGGTTTTTTCTATTTCCGATACGAAAATGAAGGTAGAAAATATAAGTCCAAACGGGAGATGTACGTTTATTTAACAGGTTATTTGAAAGTTGCGTTTTCAATTTGGATATTCTGTGGCTAAATTGGTAATGGAACGTTTCCGGCTCTGGGGAGTGAAAAATGAAGCAGATTCGCTTCCGGTCCAGTGACACAATTTTTCTTTAGGGCTTCAAGATCTAGGAGGTTTATTAAAAGTTGCTTAAAGATATAAAGGAAGTTGTGGAAGGCCATGTTCATCTAGATGCTGAAGGGATAGGTCGCATAAAAGAATCTTTCAACAACTGCATCACGAGGCAAAGTTTAATTTTCTAAGTTTAGAATAGTTAGGGCACAAGAACTTAGTTTTTGGGGTAACCCGCAAAATTCAAAATCTATATCGAACTAATTTGTGAGTACTTCTTCATCGTCATTGAACAGTCAATAAGAAAATTTGAAAAGACAGACAGCATGTTTTGTTAGATGAAATATAAATATCTTGCCTAAATAAAATAAAAGAAAAAATGAGAGTAATTTTATCATCTAAACAAGATTATGTCGAAATGAGTAAACGAAGATTATGTTGAGCTAAAATCCGAAGGGTTCAAATATAACAAACATTGGAAATTTTGGTTTTGATATTTTCGTTTAAATACTGCATGACCCAACAATAATAATTTTGTTTTACCCAACACCAACAAGAGACATTGTTACGAAAAATATCTTTATATCATTGAACCAATTTAATTTGACTAGCACAAAACGATAGCAACAGGGATCGAACTACCTCTATTGGAATATAAATATGAGGAAGATAGGCATGTTAAACATAGGGATACAGTAATTGCCTAAAATAATTCCGCAGTTAATTTCAATATTCTTACATTATATATATATATATATATATATATATATATATATATATATATATATATATATATATATTAAAGACATTTTTATGTTTAACGTTCTTTTTATAGATACAAGTATTTAAGTAAATGCTCTGTTTATAATAAACAGTATTATACAGTAAACATAAAAATGTCTTTAATAAATAAATTGTCGGACTTTGTCCATTTCGTAATATATATATATATATATATATATATATATATATATATATATATATATATATATATTCTACAAGAACCTTTAAGGAAAATTCTAGTCGAAAATACAAGCGTTCTATATAAATCACATTATCCGAAACATCTCGCTAATCAGGAGGCATTATATATTAAATAATTCTCTCCTATTATCAAACTTATATTAATTAATAGTAAAAATGGGGTGTTGAAATTTTATGAAAAAATTAAAAAAATAAGAAGATGCTCACAAGAATTAGAGTTGCGTGCGGACATGAAAGCTGGAAATGAACGGTCCTTTTTCAAAAAACAACACAAACATAATTTGCAACGAAACACTCAAACACGAAGAAAATATAATAGCATCAGAGACAAAACATCGTTGTAAATGGATATAAAAGTGATCAAGAGCGCTTGGGACACTAAAAACTATGTACAATTTTAGCATTCCTTAACGCCTGTAAAACGGAAAACTTAGAATGCTTGAAAAACTTAATAATAAAAAAATAATAATCCAATCGTCCTTATCGGCCGTATTCAATGAAAGATATTTAAAAGAAAGGTTGTGCCAACATGTGAATGCGTATGTTTGTGTGTGAGCGCGCATGCGTGGGCGTGTGTGTGAAGAACCCTTTAAAATAAACATTGACAATGTTGAACAGAGGTTGGCTATCAGTTCTATTTTAAAGAGTTAATTTAAACATATTTCTTTGCACACACACACATACGCACACGTACACACAAACATATGTGTGTGTGTGTGTATGTGTGTGCAAGCGCGCAACGTAAAACTGGTCAAACTAACTCTTATAAATTTCAATTTAAACCCTTCTTTCTCTCTCCTGAAGAATGGGTCTAATTTAACTCTTAAGATTAGAATTGGTACGAAACTTCTATTCACAGTTGCGAAAGATTTACTTTTAAGTCATGCCCACCCACAACTCCCTTTTCATTATTATCTTTGAACTTTTATGTGTTCTTGGGTGTGAGAGTAAAGTTTATCCCCGTGTTGCAATTCAAAGTTTTCTTTCTCTTAAACTTGTCGTCACACAAAGATCAAGAGTTCAGTCTACTACGTTATTTAACTTCTACAGTGGGAGTGGGAAAGACGAATTTATGGCTTTTCCAACTGCATGTGTAGTGAACGCAACATACTATCCCAGAATTCGTACTTGGCTCGCAAATCACACGTAAATCGCATATATCTGTTATACCACCCGCGCATAATTACATTTTGTGTAAAAAAATATTTAATTCCGATTAACTCACCGACAAATCATCCCAGCAAAAGACCAAATAACGGGGTTTAAGCAAATCCGATGATGATTCCACGACTTTCAACTAAGCTGCGAATAACCACCTGCTTTGAAAATGGACCTGACATGCGGACTATTATCCTCATCTTTGTTGTTAATAGCACAGCGTTTCGCCACTCATCAGCTGCTTGTTGATCAAGGTAAACGTCATGAAACAATCTAGCCCCGTTGATTAAAATAAGAGCCCAGTTTAAATTTGCCTGAAGGTTACTCGGATCCACAAATAACTGATGAAGGCACAGCAGTCGAAACGTTTAGATAGCCACAACAAAGATGAGGATAATAGTGCGCATGTAAATAAGGGTCTCCTCATCCCAGAAATTTAAATTTAAATATTCTGCCACAAGATATTTTAAACAACAATTTCTTAAGCTTGCCAAGAAGGATCTTTGTCGAGCATCGAACTTTCAAGTCTGATAGATGAACATGCTAGCCAGTCATCAGAGGACGTGGCCGCCCGTCAATTACCCTAACCTACACCATCTACTAATATAAAAGTGTTATCACGATTACGAATCCCGTGAACTATTAGGGGTACCATATGAACTGACCCCGTAAACCATTGTGGGAGGTAGCCTGATAGAATACAACCCTGGTTTGTATTCAGTTTTCCTTTTCCTAGACTGGCTATAGAACCCTGACCGCTCCTCCTATTTACCTATAACTAGAGTAGTTGGGAGAAGAGATGAATTCAGAACTTCCTTAAGGTTATTTGTGCGTAAATAACTAACTAGACTAGAATTCGAACTCGAGGAATGCTATGTGCTTTAAGTCTGGATGTCCGGGTGGTGTAATGGATACGGGCTCGGAATTGTTAATGCGAGAGCCGAGTTCCAATTCCAATGCAGCGTTCGTTGTATTAACATAATCGCAATTACCCTTGGAAAAAGCATGAAGGCACCTCTTCTCTTCCCAAATATGGGTTAATTATGTCAGTTATGTGTCATGCGTGATACACGCTTAGTCGATCATGTATCTTTCAATACATGACTGACGAGGCAGATTTTATTTTCCCGCAGTAGGTTGCCATTTCTTTCTGCGGTAGGCCTGTTACTATCCAAAGTTACAGAACCTGGTCTGTCCTGCTATTTTATGTGCCATGCGTGATGCACGTTTAAGTTATCATGTATTTTTCGATACATGACTGACGAGGCAGATTTTTTCCCGCAGTAGGTTGTTATTTCTTTCTGCGGTAGACCAGTTGCCATCAAAGCCTATAGTACCCACTATGCCCTGCTATATAGCCGGGGAGAAGAAGAGGATTCATACCTTTCCCAAGCACGTAAGTAAATGTAATGGATTCGACTGGAATTCGAACACTGCTCTCCGATTCCTCAATCCGAGCCGATATGCATTACTCCACCGTATCTCCTAATTTATTGATTAGTAAGACTTATGTTACTAAATCATTACTATCTGAAAAAATTCTTACAATCTAAATATATTTTGTAGCTTTAAATATACTACAAATGGTTGATAAACCATCAATAAATTCGATTTCTCATTCCGATCCGCTTCCCAAACACCGCCATGTAATCGCTGAACGTGTTGTAATATCTCTTTTCGGTACAACTTATACAGTCACGCCTTTAATATTGCGAAAACAGTTCTTTGGTTCATACGTTCGAACAAGATTGGTGTTAAAATACTGGGTCTGAAACATTATAATGACCGGGCCCCACGATGTTCTCACCTCAGTAGTTTTACATTAAAAAGTAAGCTAGGTCGATTCAGTGACGCCTGATGACCCCTCAAAAATAAAATTACAAGTGGGTTTGAGCAATTTCTGCACCTCGTTCCATGTACGCGTGGTACCCACCCTTTAAATCCGGCCTTGCACAACATTCTGTTCGAGCAGGTGTATCGGTTAAATAAGCCTTGTAAAGTCCCTTGGAATATACGCCACAGCTATATTGGTGTTAAAATGTAGCATACTATTTTCGACCTTCAAGAAACAGTTTTCACTGGGCACTATCTCTTCCTCAGGAGAGAACTAGGTCTAATCTCTGAAACTTGTAGTGTCCCATAGGGGTAATGGCGGGTAAGTTTGAGCAATTTTTGTTCTTAGTCTCATCACACGAGCACTCATATTTTAAAGCCGGCCTTGTGCCATATCCTACTCGAGTGGGCGTGAAGTTGTAATCGTAAACACCCCCTTATTGCTGAAAATCTTTTCATAATTTTTCTCCACCAGGAAACTAAACGTGTGTAGGGAGATTATATTGAGTCATTATTACAAGTGTGGAAAACCGACCTGATTAAAAAAAATAGCATTTCTGATCCTTGTTTTACAAACACTGATAGCTGATATTTATTAATTTGGCAAAAGCTTTCAGGTTAGAATGTTACATCCTGCAATAATTGGTGCTCAAAATGGATCTGATAATTATTTAGCTACGGCAGACGCGTCTGGCACATGGATAGTACAGTGGAGTACCCATTAGAGATATAACTGAATTTTGGGAACTAGTCAGCGATATTATCTTGATAAGCCACTGACCGACTAAACGAGCGACAAGTTTTAGAGTAAATAAAAACGAAAAAGACACTTCTACTTAACATCAGCAGGAGAGTTGAAATTTATAGGGCACATAATGAGGAGAGAGGGCTTGGGAAATTAGATATCCACATGAAAGATTGAAAGCAAGAGGGATAATTGAATACAAGACATAACCTACCTAGCGCGCTTGAGTAAATGGATAGCGGAGTAAAGTTCCGGGAGAAATAACAAAAAAGACCAAAGTTATTAAGAGCAAAAAAGGACAGGAAGTTGAGAGAGCCATGATCACTCACGCTCTGAAGGGCCGGGGTACGGCGAAAAATAGAATGTGATAAAATATATTTCATAAGTAGAAGGTATACTAACCAGAATTTCGCCCTTGTAACGCCGAAGATTGGTAAAATCCTTCTCCTTTTAGTTTATCAGGTAATTTTCCCCATCAAATTCTGTCGAGAGATATATTAAAAATCACAGGTATACATTCGCACACAGTTACGTTCGTCCGGATGCACCTGTAATTATAAGGTAGGTTTAACGGTTTTCTAATAATTCTTTATTTTCTTTAGTTTCCGGTATTAGATAATTCCTTTTATTTGGATGACGTGATTATTACGCACCTTAACTTTTTTTTTTCAGGGTTTCGTTGAAGGGTTTTAATTATTGTTTATTCTTTAAATGTTTTTTTTTTTCTTGTCCTGATCAGCGGCAGTTGTGTCTACGGAGAGAGGCATCCATGTGCCTGCCCTGTGAAAAGCGTTGCAAGCCGCTGTGAAGTGTTGTGATCACACCAAAGCAAGGATTCCCCCTTACCTAATGTTACTAACTGCAGCATGTAGCGGAGGTAGAAGCGATAGCAGCAGAAGTAGCAGCAGTAGCTATCGTTACATGCATGATAGCAGAAATAATAACGCAGTAGAAAAAAAAAAAAAAAAAAGAAAGCGAACGGAAGAAAGAGTCAATCCTCTAACACGTAAAACAATAATTAGCTATGAATTAAGCAGGTGATATCTTTATTGCGTTCTGTTTTTTATTACAAATAAAAACACACACACACACACATTTACTGATTCAACAAAATTTTGTGAGAAATTTTTTTCTAAACATATCAATGCCTTGTTTACTTTTTTCGATTTCTCTATGAAAAATATACTGGTTCTCAAAAAGCTTTATAATGTAGTTACTTAAAAATCCCAAAAAAGTATTTCTAGTGAAATTCCGGCTTAAATTAGAAATTTGGAAGATATGTAATATTATTACTGAATATATATATATATATATATATATATATATATATATATATATATATATATATATATGAGTATGAAACATACTCTCGCCTGTGAGTGTTCAATTCAATGACCATTCTTATGATATTACGCTCAATCCCGCATATTGATTGCCTTAATACATCAAAATAGCATATTTTATAATATATATATATATATATATATATATATATATATATATATATATATATATATATATATATATATGTCTGTCTCTGTGTGTGTGTGTGAGAGAGAGAGAGAGAGAGAGTGTGGTCTTGGAATGAGCGCTCTTTTTTTAAAAAAAAACAACACAAAAAAATAATTTACGCTTAACAGTCAAATCCCGTGGGAAAAAAATAACAACACCAAAGAATAAAATGAAAATGTCTATAGGCGTGGCTAAAGCGCTGGGGACAATAAAAATTAAGAACAATTTTTATTATTCCTTTGCTCCTACAAAAGGGAAAAATGTAAGGATGCCGGAAAAACTTAAAAGAATTAATACAATCTGCTTTCGCCGTATTCAATATATATATATATATATATATATATATATATATATATATATATATATATATATATATATATATATATATTAAAGATAAACATTCCAATTTAAGGTTCCATTATAATAATTTATTTCAATAGTGCCCTTTTAAAGAACGCCGGATCATCAGATAGTACTTCCCAAAGATGAAATGAAAAATGAATATATATATATATATATATATATATATATATATATATATATATATATATATGTGTGTGTGTGTGTGTGTGTGTGTGTGTATATATGTATATATATGTATGTATATATATATATATATATATATATATATATATATATATATATATATATATGCATATATATGTATATGTATACATATATATATATATTATAAATGTTATGATTATTATTATTATATTTTTATTATAAAGGATTACAATAAAAACATTTTGAAATCGCTACACAAAAGCTTTCGTGTTTCAATACTATGATTGTACTTTTTCAAGCGATGGTAATTAACTGGTGATAAAAATATTTTTTAAGGAAATTTAAAAACAAAACGTTGACGATTGCTGGTATATTTTCCGCGATTGTCATTGACGATATGTCTATGTTTCGGTTTATCGTGATATGAAAAAATAACTCACCCACCTTCACCGACTGAGCTCACATTTCTATTTAGCCTAAATCCGACATTTAATTGCTTAATTAAGACATCAATCCGTAGCAATTTATTTTATTTCTGAACTTATGTCCCCTACTTTAACTATCGGAAAGGAGGTAACACTTCATTTTTGAATTTCCTTAAAAATCATTGTAATCATAGTATCGAAACATGAAAACTTTTGTGTATCGATTTCAAAATGTTTTTATTTTCTCTAATAATAAAATTATAATAATGATATATTGCTCTACTTTGTATTGAGCACTTTTTTAAGAGCAGTGGATTTTAAGCCAGCATTTCCTTCTCTCATTTATATATATATATATATATATATATATATATATATTAAAAGTAACAAATGAATATATAAAATGAACATAAAATTATTGAGGGAATCTTCTAAATACACCTATAACTCTTTTTCTTTTTCGATTCCTCTATGAAAATGCCCTCTTCCAGAAATGCCTTATATAGTTGCGACATAAAGGGGAGACATATTCGTTTCTTCTTCCCCTCCTTCGAAATTTACGGTTTAAACAAATAAATAAATAAGTAAAACGCGAACTGCTGATGACGTTTCCGAAAGAAATAATCGACTCCCAAGTGGATGATTTCCCGATCAGTCCAACCTTAATCTGTCCATGTCAAACGTTATCATCCTCATATATCCACATAAACTGTGCCTCTTTCTCTCTAACCCTCTCCCACGATTGGCTCTTGTGCCTTGATTTGGGGTGGAGGACATCAATTAAAAAAAAAAAAAAAAAAAAAGAGAATGTAATGAACCCAACAAGTATTAGAACTCGGCACTCTGATTAACAATGATAAGCCATTATTCATTTCACCAACCGGACATCCAAGTTTACAACCGCTGCTATTTCCAAGCATTCACCTGTCTAGGTACTGACCAGACTCGATGTTGCTTAACTACGTTGATCGTACTGGAACCGGTTTTTGGACGTGATGTCGTCGAAAGCCTTAGATATTGCATGTTCTGTTACCTGTTGCATGAGCTATGATATTATAAATTTTATAAGTATTATAAAATCATTGATACACATATTTCCCCCCCCCCAAAAGAACTAGTTTCTCCTCAGAGATGAAGAAGAGACTTGAAACATCAGAAACGTGGTTTTACTGAAAGATTCTGGGAAAACAGCGGAACGAACAGGTGAGCGATAACGTTGTTTAACTATCTGAGCGAAATATTTTGATTCTGTTTTTGAATGGCATAATTTAAAAAAAAATAGTTTATATACTCTAAATAGGTTCAAATAAGTGTAGATTTCTTTAAATAATTAGAATATTTTTATCAGCATAAAATATTGTATATTCTTCTCATAACAACATTTTTATAGAATTTTTTATTAAAAGACCAGCATTTGAATTTTGTTAATCCTGTTAGTAGGGTAGCAGTTTCATTGAGAATCCGTTTCATAACACTGATTATGTTGAAAGAATATTATTCGATTTAACTCTCATGTTATAGTAAATATAGTAATAGCGTCTAAATGAGTCGATAAATGAGACTAGTTATTTGACCAGCGATAAGAGCCAACACCTCCTTCACCGACTTATATATTCCCTTCTGGATTGTGTCATATATTGATTGGTATTTTAAAAAATTTTGTTCTTGCTTTTTATTGTTGATTTTATTTTATGCCAACGACGTGAATTGTGAGTCTTTCAAATTTGCAGAACGCGTTCCGTTTAAAAAGAACTAGATCTTCTTTTACAGCAATGTTGACATTAGAAAGGATCAAACACTCTTCATAGATACAATCATTGATATATATGTTTCCTCTCAAAAAACACTAGTTTCTGCTCAGAGATGAAAAAAGAGACTTGAAACATCAGAAAAGTGGCTCTACAGAAAGATGCTGAGAATACCGTGGACCGAACATGTGAGCAACAACGTGTTTAAATATCTGTGAAGCGTTCTAACAGAGGACGGAAATTGCGACACTGAGACCCAAAGACGTATTGGGATGGTCAAAGATGCTTTCCAAAAGCTAAACAGAGTATTAAGAGACAGAAAAAACTTCGCTAGAAACTAAGAAAACTGTACTGAACTGTTACGTGATAACTGTCCTCCTGTATGACAGCGAATGCTGGTAATCTCCTCAAAGATGAAGAATAGACTTGAATCAACAGAAACAAAGTCCTATAGAAAGATGATGAGGAGAGAATGGGCTGGACATATGAGCTACGACGAGGTTCTGAAGAGAATGGAAACAAAGTGAAAATTTATACTTAACATCAGGAAGAGGCAGTTTAAATTTCTAGGGTACGTAATGAGGAAGGAGAGCTTGGAGAACCTGATACTAACAGGACAGACTGAGGGTTTGGGAGAAATGGCAACATGACAAAACTTATTAAGAACTACAAGCGGCAGGAAGATGTCGGAGGTTAGGTTCGCCTCCTTTCCAGAAGTGACACAGCACATAAAAGAAGATGGATGATTCTTACTTCTTGTGTTCACCAATTAGGAGTCAAACAGTCTTTCTTACGCATCCAGATGCTTAATCAGTTATATGTCATCACCCTCACTTTTCTTTGATGTAACAGCATTCATGGATTAATCAGATGTTGAAAACCAGGAAAGTGTATTAATTATTCTTTGCTGAGTTAATTCTCTCTCGACGAAACGACAGTGATGATAGGTTTAACTTGTGTTGTTTATATATAAAACTGACTTCGTGTTACCTCAAGTCTCACGAGGGAGACGAAATATATATATATATATATATATATATATATATATATATATATATATATATATATATATATATATATATATATATATATATATATATATATAAATATAAAAGTGAACATAGAAGTGAACACTTAGAGGCGACAGGCCACGTGTCCTGTTATTTTTCTCGGCTATTTATATATATACGGGTTAGTGGTGCATTGTGGGTATTCTGTTATGGCGGTTATTTCACCGGAAGTCGTTTGTTTATCTATTTAGGTCAAATTATATTGCTTGTTTTTATTTTTGTTTCTTATTTTATTTATTTATTTATATATTTATTTTATATTTACACACGCTCTATCTCTGATATTGAGCTCTTTATTCCATAAATATAGCACACCTTAAGACTATATTTCTTTATATATATATATATATATATATATATATATTAGGTTGGTGCAAAAATAATGCCGTAATAATGTCGTTTTTTGACGTATTTTTTAACGTCATAAAACGACATTATTACGGCATTATTTTTCCACCAACCTAATATATATATATATATATATATATATATATATATATATATATATATATATATATACACTATGATGCTTACGCAAGGATCACAATAACTCGATTCTGTGATCCTGATTGTGGTAGATATAATTGATAAATTAGAACGAAAAAAAATTAGAATTAATTCATAATTAATTTTAAAGGTAAGTAATTTTTATACGCATTTTTTCTTGATTTATACAGTGTGAATTTCGTCTATCACCTTGCGCCTGAGACAAAAAAATAATAAAGAAAATATAGTTTCAGGTAGGGTTGGAATCTTCGTTGTCTTTTATCCGGTGTATTTTAGACCAGTCGGGTAAAGCGTACCTAAAAAACAAAAAACAGAAAAAACAAAAAACAGAAAAAACAAAAAACAGAAAAAAAAAAAATAAAATTTTATGTAACGTTCGCTGTTGCCGAGCAGTTAAACGTCTACCGGATAAAAAGTGGGACGCGTGTTCGAACTCTGCCGGAAACCTCTTTGGAGGACGCGGGCCGGCATACGGAATAAACACTGTTTAAAAACAAGCAAAAAAAAAAGTGTTTGAAGTAATAAACCCACAGACACAGACACACACACGCATACATACATACATACATACATATATATATATATATATATATATATATATATATTTGACAAACTGGTTTATATATATATATATATATATATATATATATATATATATATATATATTTGACAAGCTGGTTTATTTAAAAAATGGATTTATTTATGCTTATTTGTGTTCCATTATTTGTGAGTGGTGTAAGGGGAAATTAACTAATCGTTTGGAATGACACTCTCATATGCATAGACACACATACATACAGGTGTATGCATTTTAGTTCACACAGACTTACACATATAAATAATCTGTGGTTATATATATATATATATATATATATATATATATATATATATATATATATATATAGAGAGAGAGAGAGAGAGAGAGAGAGAAAGATACATAGATAGATATAATGCATATTTCATTAAAAACGACAAACAAGGTTTTACGGTTAAATATTTTATCTAATTTTTCCTGTGTTCACTCAAGAGCTTTCTTTTTTGACACAGAGTTTCTAGAAACTGTCCAAATGTTCTATAGAAATCGTGTTCCTGATCAAACCGAACTCATAAATAATTACATTGGTCACACAACTACATGGCTATCTAGCCGCCTTATCTTACACCTATCAGCCCAGAGCTGCATTAGAACCCATTTAAACACAAACAAACCTACCAGACTCCATTCGAAACATACTAGTAGAAAACACAAACATAATAACCTCGTTTACTTGTAAAAATAACGATTAAAATTAATGGAACCCCTAATAATAAAATAGAAAAAACCCAACTCTTAGCAATATTAACTACTAACTTGGCCACAATGTGCTAACTGTGTTCAGAAAATAAAAACACCTCTATAATTCACTAAAAGCATACACATAACGCACATACTCAATTAAACTGAAAAATAAAATAATCCTTTATAATGGCTAAAAGTATAGCCGAAAGCGCTCGGAACTATAGAACATTTGGACAGTTTCTAATCACACTGTGTCCCCAAAAGAAAGCTATTCTGCGAACACAAAAAAATTAAATAAAAAGCTTAACCGTAGCACCTTGTCTGTCGTTTAAAATGAAACATGCATAAATTAAGGTTTGCTGCCTAAGTACACAATATATATATATATAAAACACACGAGTATATGTTTACACTCAAAATAATACATTTTCTCAGTCCGTGTCGCAATACACGCTTTCTAACACTCTATTTCACTCTCGTTGTTTCGCCTACTCTTAATATATCTGTCCATCTATCCTAACACACTACTAGTTCTGGTTATGACGATAAACTACATCCGGCAGGAAGTACTCTGATGGTGAGGTTTTGAGGAGCGTATGCTGCTTTTCCATACTGACTCGGGGTAGTAGCGCCTGTTAGGTTGTCAGTTTTTGCCAAATGGTGAACTCCCAAACAAAATCAAAATACTATGAAAGTATTAAAATATGTTTTTTACAGCAAAAATACCAGCAATAAATTTTTATATAGAAAATTAGCAACAATACCTATTTTTAGTAAAATTAGCAACAATACCTATATTAGTAAAATTAGCAACAATACCTATTTTAGTAAAATTAGCAACAATACCTACTGATAGTAAAATTAACCAATTATACATATTTATAGTAAAATGATTAACAAAACTCATTTATATTAAAACTATTAACAATATATTTTAAAGTAAAAAAAACGGCAATATATTTTATAGCAAAATGACAATACATTTTATTTGTTGCTGAAGATATACATTTGCGTTCAAAACTATATCCAAAATATTTAGATTTCGGCATAAAAAAAAACAGGTTTTTATGCTGCTAAACAAAGTCAACGAAGAAACAAACTAAATCTATATGCATAATATATTCTTCACTAGATTTGTTTTAAATTTTGCACAAGGCCCTAACTCTGAGCACCCAGTTGGAACCCAGCTGTCTACCCAGTAGAAATAGTCTACGAAATTAACATTTTTAGCGTTATTTAAACGACATGAATACCGTTACTACCTTTTGGCAACGGAGCCTTGTCCAGATTCATACGAAAGAGGACATGCTGAGAATTTCACTGGCCGACATCTTAAAGCGGTTTCTTGTCGGGCGGAGAACTTTTCAACGTCGCACTGTAGACTTTGAACACCATATTTCCAGTAACAACACTATCACGAAAAACACAGTTGGTACCGTCAATTGATCGTAAGTATTCATCCATGCACGTGTGACGAATTATCAATATGTCTGTGTGTTCGACATCTCGCCGAATAACGAGTGAGAGACTTAGAACATGGAATTACAGACAAACAAGACAGAAGAGAACGTTCACAATTTGGCACATTTACAACTAAAACAAACAAAATAAAAAATGTGTTTGTGCGCGTGCAGGCATTGAATGAGAATCTTCAAGTAGACGTCTTAATAAACAAAACGACATATAGAGAATAATGAGGTTCGTTCGAAGAACAATTTCTTGAAAATATAGGGTAGAAGAAATATAAGTGCGTGATTAAAAACACACGAAGGTAAAATGAAACAGGGGTCATTTATTAATGTGATGTGCTCACGGCTTCGCCTGAAGTGTATTTCCAGAAATATATTTGTCCCACTGTTTTTGGGACAGAGTGGAATGCCTGACGCTGTCCGGGTTACATACAGTTCATTAGGGAGGTGTAGTTTGGGAAACTGTTTATTAGGAATATTTTTCCACACAGGGAGATATATATATATATATATATATATATATATATATATATATATATATATGTATGTATGTATGTATATACATATGAAAAATGTTTTTGAAATAATATTTTTCAAATCTAACGAAATTCATCTATATCATTTTTCTATTTTTTCTCCATCATCTCCAAGAATGGTGATATATTGTAAGAGCCTGAGCAAATGAACGATATATATATATATATATATATATATATATATATATATATATAGAGAGAGAGAGAGAGAGAGAGAGAGAGAGAGAGAGACCGTAGTTGAAACTAACGTAGTTGAATAAATTTACTCTTTAGTATTTCAAGATATTTTTGTTTCATGTTGGTAAATATATTTGTTAAAATGAGTTGATAGTGTTATTTTCATATTTGCGTAAATTAGACGACAATTTATCCATTGCACACACATCTATATGTGTGTGTTTATATATATATATATATATATATATATATATATATATATATATATATATATATATATATATATATATTAGGTTGGTGCAAAAATAATGACATAATAATGTCGTTTTTTTACGTTAAAAAATGCGTCAAAAACGACATTATTACGTCATTATTTTTGCACCAACCTAATATTCATTTATTTAAACACATATTCAACATCATCAGTTGATAAGACACCGGAGGTGTTGAAACAAAATGTCTATTTTTGTAGTGATTTTATAACAAAAATAGCTATTTTTTTAAATAAATAATTATATCTGCTCTTACTCTGTATTGAGCACTCTTTTAAGAATAGTAATTATTGATATATGGAATTCATTCCTTATATACCAATCATTTACTTATTTTTCCGATAACATTATCTGAAGCCTTGTTGTTGGACTTAGTTTATCGTCATACCCAGGACGCTATATATATATATATATATATATATATATATATATATATATATAAAGTGAGATAGATAGATCGATCATTCGATCGATCGAAAGATAGATAGATAGATAGATACGAACATAATCAAATAGATAGATAGATAGATAGATAAGAACAAAATAAGATAGATAGATAGATAGATAGATAGATAGATAGATAGATAGATAGATAGATAAGAACAAAATTAGATAGATAGATAGATAGGAACATAATTAGATAGATAGATAGATTGATAGATATGAACAAACTGAGATAGATAGATAGATAGATAGATAGATACGAACATAATCAAATAGATAGATAGATAGATAGATAGATAGATAGATAGATAAAAGTATCTATCTCCAAAGATTCGATGAAAAAAATGACCCAAATTTAAGAAAAGCAAAGTTTTATCGTCAATATTTATGCTATAATTATGAGGAAAACTCAAAATATATTTTGATTATTGAAATATATTTCGATCCTTTTTAGTAGGTTTAAAATATTAGTTCAACAAAATGTTGCTTATTTTTGCGTCAGCCAGAGAACCATAAATTAATCTGGAAAACTTTAGCGTCTTTTTGCAGCGTAAAACATTGATTTGGAAATTCTTGCAAAAATCACAATATTGTTGAATTTTTAATGAAATATTCAGGAATTATTTAGAAATAAATGATACTTTTTTTTTTTTTTTTTTTTTTTTACAAATGTTACCTTTTTACAAAATCTTGATGAAAAAAAGATTCTTTTAATTGCTTTTATGAATACGGTATATTATTGACACTATTTTCCAATAATTAATGAATTCTTACAAGATATGTTTTCATTTTTTGAAAAATTGTGTGATTGTAGAAACCCAGAAGACTGCCCATTAGAAAATAAATGCTGCATCAAATCTGTGGTATACCAATGTACTATCTCATCCACTGAAAGTCCTAATACTAATATGATATACATTGGGTCTACGAAGAATGAATTTAAAGCCAGATGGAGGTAGCATAAGTGCTCTTTCAACAATATAAATAAAAGAAATCCGAATTCTCTATGTAAATATTTTTGGCATTTGAAGGAAATAAATAGGACACCTAAAGTAAAATGGAAAATTATAAACAGGACTAGAACTTGTCAAACTTGGGATGACCCAGGACCTTTGTGCCTCCATGAGAAACTGCACATTATTAAGTTTCTAAATAATAAAAATATATTAAACAATAGACATGAGTTAACGGTTTTTTCTCGACATCATCAAATTTTTGCATTGAATAATTAGCTTAAAAACAAACATACAATAAAATAATTTTTATAATCCATAGCCCCAATAAATAGTTTAAATACCCTATAAAAAAAGATAACCCTTTATAAAGTCGTCAAAAAACAAATGTTACGGCAGTTTTTATATACACAAAACCCTTTCATAAAGAAATAAAAAGAAAAAAAATAAATCTCCATAGACACGTAAACCAGACTAAGCGAAAACATCTTCCGTTTTAAATTTAGACACCCCCACCTTACCCTGACTTGACATCTATGAATGTAACTCTATACTGATACAAATTATTAACACCCAACACCCCTCCCTATTTAAACAATCGCCCTGGCTGTTACCATGGAAATTTTGATTTCAATTATGTATATGCTATTAAAACACGTAAATTTAAGAAATAAGTTATCCCCCACAAAAAAATTCGCTTGAAGATGGAACAAAGCTTACTTTAATTCAATTTAATTCAAATAATTATGTTGAAGTTTTCGGCTCTTGTTTTGAAAAATGAGACCTCTTATGTAGCGTGTTGGAATCATATTTTTAAATAAATAATTATATTTATGTTCTACTTTTGTATCGAGCACACACACACACACACACACACACACACATATATATATATATAGTGCTTTTCCAAGAGTAACTGAAATGTGCCAAAAAGCCAAAAATATGGGGATGACTCACTGGGTGCCCTATACTTTGTACCACATCTAAGCTACGCATGTAAAATCACTATATATATATATATATATATATATATATATATATATATATATATATAGAGAGAGAGAGAGAGAGAGAGAGAGAGAGAGAGAGAGAAAGCGAGAGGGAGAGCATTTTCACATAACAAAAACAAATTCTGAAGCTGCAATTTGTTCCTCTCACACACACACACACACATATATATATATATATATATATATATATATATATATATGCAACGCATTTTAACTAAAATCGAGCTCCCCTAGCCACTGACGTTTTCGCATAATAAAGACGTTAAAATTTCTCTTATTCTCTGCCGTACGACGATAGCTAAGGGATAGTATCTCTGACTGATGCCAAATCGTTCGGGTTTCGATCCCGGTCTGAAGAAATCGGATGTCTATCCACACTGATGAGCTTGTGACAAGGCGAAACAGTCTTTCTGAGGATCTCTCTCTCTCTAGATATATATATATATATATATATTTGAATGTTACTGAGATATTGATACAAATTATTAACCCTTAAACCCCTTTTCTTTAAACAATTGCTCTAGCCGTTGCCATAGTAATTTTAATTTCAATAATGAATATGCTTATAAAACGCGTAAATTTCGGGAATAAGTTATTCTAAAAAACAAAAAAAATCGATTAAAGATGGAACAGAGCTTGGTACTTTAATTCAATTTAATTCAAATAATTATATTGAAGTTTTCGGCTCTTGTTTTGAAACATGAGAACTCTTATGCAGTGTGTTGGAATCATATTTTAAAATAAATAATTATATTTATGCTCTGCTGTTGTATCGAGCCCTATTCCTTAAAAATAATAACAAATATACTAAAGAACTTTGGATTATTTACCTAACGAGCTCTTTCCTATTTTCTATACATTTTTGTATACACACACACACACATACAGACATACACACACACACACACACACACACACACACATATATATATATATATATATATATATATATATATATAAATCGGATTCACCCTATGGTAGGCAGTAAAGCAACTTAGACACAAGGGTTTGCTCGGTATGAAAGAATTAGAAATTAGAAATTATTAAGAGAACAATAGAAGTGTCATCAGGAAAATCGTATATAACAATTGACATTGCATTTAAATTTTTGATGGTAAAATTTTACTGGAAAGGAAGAATCTGGAAGAGATTTCTTCAAACGAGAACTGCAAGAAAAAATTGTTATTATAGAACTTAAGGTTACATTTAGCCAATTCAACTCTGAAATGATGAAGACTTTGACGCCAATCTCGTACCACTTTTAAATTTATAAATAATACGATGAATGTATTAATAGAAAAGGCACAGGAAAGCAAATTTATGTCGATTAGAAATGGGAGAGGGCAGATCAGCACCATTAATAGTGCTTATTTGTCTTTGGAATTTATCAAAGATTTTTAAATATATCAATGAATTTGGATAAAATATGGATCGAAATCTGACGGAATGATGGAATAATGATGAACGCTTGCTATTTGTTCTTCATTATATATATATATATATATATATATATATATATATATATATATATATATATATATATATATATGTGAAAATATTGTAGAAAATAGGAAAGAAACTGGTTTGGTAAATAATCCAATGTTCCTTAGTATTTTAAATTCCCAGATCAATTCTGTGGACAAGACAGATTGGTATAAAATGACAATTGGAAAAATAATCTTAGATTTTGCCGACGCGTTTCGTCTTCCGACTTTTTCAAGCCAAAAATGAAATCGAAATGTTCTTTTTATAGTTACATTAAAAAATCCAAATTTAAAAAGATAGCGTCTATCTTTTTAAATTTGGATTTTATAATTCTACTTTCAGTTATCTGTTTGGATAAGTCTTGTTCTTATGTCCATCGTCTTTGTCATGTTGAATTGATAATGTTAATTATATTTTATGAATATGTCCTGAAGATGGTTTATTAGACCGAAACGTCCGACGTTGACATTATATTAACATTAAAACAGCATAATTGCATATAAGGATTTTTGTTTGTTTTTTCCGTATATTTTCCTTCATACTGTCGGATCTATATCCATATATTTGCTTACATATATATATATATATATATATATATATATATATATATATATATATATTACATAGGAACATGTATGCAACCGGTAGAAAAATGAACTCCTGTTTCGATGTGTATTATCAAATCTCATCAAGCGCTAGGCTACCACCGCCTAATGTTCCAATGTAATATCATATAATAAAAAATATTGCTCTGTTATATAATTGTACTTGGCCCTATTTTAAATTAATATTATGAACGTTTGATTTTATACTTGTTTTGTTGTCATTTCATTTGTATTATATATATATATATATATATATATATATATATATATATATATATATATATATATATATATATATATATATATATATATATATATATATATATATATATATATATATATATATATATATATATATATATATATATATATATATATATATATATATATATATATATATATATATATATATATATATATATATATATATATATATATATATATATATATATATATATACACACACACATATATATGCCGTGAACAATAAAATAAATGATAAAAATTAAATTTTCAAACATACTTGAATGTATATTAATATTTTTGTTTTATTTTTTAAAATTCTTTTAAGGAGAGATTGGGAAACTCATGAATCTCATATTTACCTTCTTAATCATTCTGACAGCTTTATTTGTGTGTGTTATGTGTATGCTATCATTTTTATTTTATTTTTTTTATTTTTGGAGTTTGTGGGATGTCTGTATGTACATGTATTTATGTGTATGTGGGAAACCTCATCAACTCTGCAAGCATGTTCTGTCAAGTTTGGTTGAGGTGAGATGAGTCAGCTTGGGATCTTTATGGCTGATGCCCTCTTCTATGTGGTAACAGGTGAGTATATTCAACTATGTAGAGAGAGAAAAATGTGGGGTGTCATCTATGTGCTTAAACTCGATCCCTCTTTTATACAAATTTTATTAAAACCGGCTGAAAAGATACTGCGGTTTGTTTGCTGTTGTTAATGTCATAAAACAATTTTTTTCTGAATGTTGTAACGATACTTTCCTTGGGTAGCAATCCCACTTTTATAAAAAAAATCATTAAAAACGGCTGACGAGTTACTACAATTCGTTAGTCAGCAAGACAATAATACTACGATATTCATAAAAAAAAAAGTTAGTTTTACGACTAATAACAAAAGCTAAATAACTGAAAAAAAATTGTTCAAAGGTTCTGCATATACGAGCGATTTCGGCTGTTCTTTTAGCCATTATCACGTGCTATTTTTATTCTTATTTTATCTTTTTAACTGAATCTCGGGGTTTTCATGTATGGCTTATAGGCGTTATTGGAATGTTTTATTTTTCAAACACGGTCAGCACATTGTGGCCATGTTCATAGTATTTCGATTATTTTTAGTCTATTTTCACATGTGGATGAGGTTATTATACTTTTATTTTTTTTATAATTTGGTTGCGGATGTTCATGACAAGAAAGAACAATAATGTGGAACATGAGTCTGAGAAATGGTCTATCTTATTGATAATGGATAAATCAAAGCATATATCTGTACGATTTGCCTATACATATGGGGAGGGTATGTTTTGCAGCCATTCCTACCAGACATTGGAGCAACCACTACCACCACCACCACCACCACCATCACCACTTACAACAAAAACGATAATACTATTAATAATAATAACAATGAAAATGAAATAAGGCAGATGAATAATAAAAATAATAATAATAATGATTATTATTATTATAATTATTATTATTATTATTCGAATTCCAGTTGAATCCATTACATTCACTTACATGCTAATACTCTTGGGAAAAGTATTAATCCTCCTTTTCTCCCTCCAGCTATGGGTTAATAACAGAACAGCCTGGGTTCTATAGCCTTGTATAGCAACTGGTCTAGGAGAAGGACAACTTTGAATTCAAAATCTAGTCTAAATGGCAATCATCCACCGTAAAATTTCTTTGAACTTAATAAATCAAAAACGAATGATTTGTAAAGATATGTTTATGTTAACTTTTGTCCTTGTTTCGGTGCGAGGAACCCGCCTTTATAGCTTTTAAATGTATTTTGATACCCCCTATATATATATATATATATATATATATATATAGGTGTGAATCCTCTTCTTTTCCCTCCAGCTATGGGTAAATAGCAGGAAAGATTGGTTTCTATAGCCTTGGATGGCAACTAGCCTAGAAGGAAAACTCTGAATTCAAAACCTGCGGATGGTCGTTTGAAGACCTTGTGGCACGTAGTGCATCAGGTCTCTGTATTTGGCCCTTCAAAAATTGTGGATGTTTCTGCACGAGGCCTTCACCACTATAATCAGATCATATGTGCTGGTGTCTGGGCTGGCGGTTCCTAGGAACTGAGCTGTTTGACAATTATACGTCAAATAATTTCTGTTCTAAAGACAATATATTAATAAGCTGATTCGGAAAAGTGCGGGTTGCGCGGCATGTAAGTCGAAAATGTTTCACACATGATTATGGCTTTTGAAATGCTTGTGCAGAAAGGATGCAAGTGATGTCATTATAAAGTAACCTCCATTTACCTTGAAGACTGTGTAGGAAGATGAAGAAGAAAGGATAGGCCTACAAACAAGAGAAAATGTACAAAAACCACCAAGTCGTGATTTTGTGGTATTTCAACATTAGGTTAAGTGAATCAGCTTGGCACATTTACATCTAAAACAAACGAAATAAAAAAAAAAAATGTGTTTGTGCGCGTGCAGACATTGAATGAGTGCCTTCAAGTAGACGTCTTACTAAACAAAAGTACATATAGAGAATAATGAGGTTCGTTCGAAGAACAATTACATGAAAATATAGGGTAGACGACAGCCTTGAGACCACCAAGCCAGACATCACCGTTGATGACACATTGACATTTGTATTTATCAGATATATAACCAAATATCACATCTAAATTGTTTACCTATCCGAAATATTGTGTGTATTATAAATGTATATACACTTAAAATACAGAAGTCATGAAAATAACTTCAAAGGGACGGCTTATTTCTTGTCTTGTTATCTAGATGTTATTAAGAGAAAGAAGAGAAATTCACACTTGCGACATAGATGCCAATTTCAATTTCCTTCAAATTGTATTATTGTGTGTGTGTGTGTATCTTTGCAGGTGCGTATGTATGTTTTAAATCATCGACAAGGGTAAATATCTTTCTAAAAAATTGAATAAATATTTATTAGACATCAACATATCAACGCAAAAATGAAAAAAAAAATCTTTGATAATAGCTTTAGGACGGAAAGTCAGTGAACATTGCAAAACTGTTCAAATTTTCCTTAGAAGCTAGAAATATGATACAAAATATGGGAAAATTAAAAAAAAACAAACAAACAAACAAACAAAAAAAAAACTTTGGTTCATAGTTTCAGGTACTTATAAATCTGAGTAAATAATTATAAACCCCTTAACATTTATACTATTTATATTATTCGGAGTGGTTTTCCTCATCTTTGTGATAGGATTTTCGAACCGAACGTGACATGTGGAACTAAAACAATCTCTCTCAGTGGACGAGATAAACGTCAAGTTGGGAGTTTCAATCACCCGAAGAAAGCCAGTGCGTACAACGGCCGAAACATCGTGAATATAACCACAAAGATGAGGACAACAGTCCGAACAATGTAAATAGTGTAAATAGTTACAATACCTCATCTCAGAAATAGAGACAGATGTTGTAGGTGAATATGGCAATAAAGATGAGGACAACAGTCCGAACAATGTAAATAGTGTAAATAGTTACAATACCTCATCTCAGAAATAGAGACAGATGTTGTAGGTGAATATGGCAATAAAGATGAGGACAACAGTCCGAACAATGTAAATCGTGTAAATAGTTACAATACCTCATCTCAGAAATAGAGACAGATGTTGAAGGTGAATATGGCAATAAAGATGAGGGCAACAGTCCAAACAATGTAAATAGTGTAAATAGTTACAATACCTCATCTCAGAAATAGAGACAGATGTTGTAGGTGAATATGGCAATAAAGATGAGGGCAACAGTCCGAACAATGTAAATAGTGTAAATAGTTACAATACCTCATCTCAGAAATAGAGACAGATGTTGAAGGTGAATATGGCAATAAAGATGAGGGCAACAGTCCGAACAATGTAAATCGTGTAAATAGTTACAATACCTCATCTCAGAAATAGAGACAGATGTTGAAGGTGAATATGGCAATAAAGATGAGGGCAACAGTCCAAACAATGTAAATAGTGTAAATAGTTACAATACCTCATCTCAGAAATAGAGACAGATGTTGTAGGTGAATATGGCAATAAAGATGAGGGCAACAGTCCGAACAATGTAAATAGTGTAAATAGTTACAATACCTCATCTCAGAAAAAGAGACAGATGTTGAAGGTGTATATGGCAATAAAGATGAGGGCAACAGTCCGAACAATGTAAATAGTGTAAATAGTTACAATACCTCATCTCAGAAATAGAGATAGATGTTGAAAGTGAATATGGCAATAAAGATGAGGACAACAGTCCAACCAATGTAAATAGTGTAAATAGTTACAATACCTCATCTCAGGAATAGAGACACATGTTGAAGATGAATATAGCAATAAAGATGATGATAACAGTCCGTACAATGTAAATAATGTAAATATATACAATAACTCATATAGAAAATATCGACAGATATTGAAGGTGAATATGGCAATAAAGATGAGGACAACAATGTATATAGTGTAAATAGTTACATTACTTCATCTCAGAAATAACTAAGCCTCTAAAATTTATATATACAAAAATACTCGTAAAAATGGCAACACGTGGAAAAAACAATACGTGTATAATTTATCATCTTGTTGGTATTTGGCGATGGAGAAAAGAGAGACTAAAACTGAGTAAAATTTTGTATCTGCGCTCAAATGTAGATCAAATATAGATCGGAATCCGACAGAAGGATAAGCGAAATAATACGTAAAGTATATACAATCTTTCTGGTATGCTTTTATTTATTTTTTTTGTTTTTATAGGTGCATGTAATGAGTGTTCAGATAGTTTAGTTAGAAAAATTCAAGATGGGTCTGGCTTCTTCTAACCTCGAAATTTTTTGAGTGCTAAAAATAAATGTTACTATCGTCTGAAAAAAGATGGAATTTTCGTAGTCGTATTAATTAACATTAATCTGGAGAATGCGTATTTTCTACAAAATTTCTCGACCATTCATTAGATAAATATAATTAATACTGTTTACCTAAAAGAAAAACATAGCATTTATTTAAATGAATTGCATCTTTAAAAATAATTTTAAAAAAGAATATATACTAAATAATTTTCACCTAACCAACGCAAATTAATACAGAATTTGTAAATGTTTAACATTTTATAAATTATTGTAATTAAAATTTTGAAAAAAATGGAAAAATTCAAGATTTGTAAATATTCATTGAAATTTTTTTTTCTTAAGTCAATTTGGTCCATAATATATCTTAAACATAAAACCTCTTCAAATCTTTTCTTATAAAAAATATCTTAGGTTATATTGAACTTTTTATTTTATGATTCAGGGTTGATTTTACCAAATTGGGAATGCTGTTTAATATTTATGATTTAAATTATCCAACGAGTTCTGCTTATAGCTACTATAAACATTAAACCGTAAAAAACAAAAGACAAAAAAGAACTTTTTACCAATATTTCCTAAAAGGCAGGCATTTGTAAAAAAAAAAAAAAAATTTTTAAAAACTATCATTTATTTCTGAATAATTTCAGAAAATTTCATTAAAGTTTAATAATTATTTGATTTTGACCAGTAGAGCTGGAGTAATCTCCGACTGCAGACCAACATACAGTAGTTACTACTATATTTACATGAATGGGGGCATACCCATTATCGTCTGTAGGTGTGCTTCAACATTACTGTTTTTTCATGACAGAAGTTAGTTTACAAACATTAATATCACTATCTGATGATTTTCTTAATGTTTTTTGTAAAAAATATTGTTCATGATTTTTAATACATAACCAATTTACTGATCACCGTCTTTAACCTAACACCTAACATATTTCATACTTACAACAGTTGGTAAATATAAAACCATAGTAGAAAATGGACTATAGATATTTACTATAGTAGAAAATGGATGGTAGATATCAAACCATAGTAGAAAATGGATGGTAGATACTGTACTATAGTAAAAATGAATAGTATATATCATACTATAGTAGAAAATGGATGGTAGATATCATACTATAGTAGGAAATGAATAGTATATATCATACTATAGTAGAAAATGGATGGTAGACATCATACCATTGTAGAAAATGAATAGTATATATCATACTGTAGTAGAAAATGGATGGTAGATATCATACTATAGTAGGAAATGGATAGTAGATATCATACTATAGTGGAAAATGGATGGTAGATACCATATTATAGTAGAAAATGAATAGTATATATCATACTATAGTAGAAAATGGATGGTATATACCATACTATAGTAGCACCAAAATAGAACACAGAATAATATTCCAAACGCTTTTTGACCTTATACTTTATCTTCTTTTATGAGAATTCTGGCGATCATGACTCTCCACAATATCCTATCTCTTGTAACTTTTAGCATTCTATACCTTTTTATTACACTTCCGAATGTTTGTTCTGTGATCGATTTACGAAAGATATCGCTGTTTCCAGCTTGTCTTCAAAATTTCAAAGACTTTTACCCTCATCATGTTTCCTAACATACGAACTGCCACGACTTGATTCTAGGTATAGATGTTCTTTTTTGTTTCCATTTTCCTTAGAACATTCTGGTTGCTTGTAAATCCACGCATAGTATTGTCAGCATCCTTCTGTAGAACCACAGCTTT
>OZ010592.1:43854449-43966949 GCA_963932145.1 Acanthosepion lycidas | reverse complement strand
GTATATTTGAAGATGTTAAAAGAATTATCAAAATACAAAGATCTTAAAGTGACAATCTTTAAAATATGACATAAATCTAGCTGTAGTTGGAGTTCTCGAATTGATCGGAAAATGACGCGATATACTCGTTGACGATATCACTTGTTTGTCCATTCCTCAAAGAAATACAAAACATTGTACTCACAATTACAACATACATTATAAAGGGTTTTATTGATGTAAAACGTGTGCGGTATTAGGACGTCTATTTGTTTACAGAAACTATCAATGGAAAATTTTATGATATTATTTCTGACCTTATGTCTCTGGTTAGATCCCGGAATGTAATGAGTATACAGTAAAAAAACAGAGGAAATAATAATAATAATAATAATAATAATAATAATAATAATAATAATAATAATGATAATAATAATAATGAAGCTGTCAAAATACAAGGACCTTGAAATAAAAATCTCAAAAATGTGGCACATGGGAACATCAACAATCCCTGTTGTAGTTGGAGCCCTAGGATTAGTTGGAAAAGATCCCAGTAGACTAATTGAAGGGATTCCTGGAAGTCTATGCCTCAAAGAGATACAAAAAAATTAAAAGCTGTCAAAATACAAGGAGCTTGAAATAGAAATCACAAAAATGTGGCATATGGGAACATCAACAATCCCTGTTGTAGTTGGAGCCCTAGGACTGGTTGGAAAAGATTGCAGTAGACTAATTGAAGGGATTCCTGGAAGTCCATGCCTCAAGGAGATACAAAAAATTGTTCTGACAAGTACAGCCCACACTTTACGAAGGGCTTTATCTACGTAATTTTTTTTTTTTTTTGTCAGTGGAAAGTGTCATGATGCTATTTCTAACCTTAGGTGCCTGGGCAGGACCCGGAAAGAAATGTGTAAACGCCAGAAATCAAAGGAAATAATAATAATAATAATAATAATAATAATAATAATAATGTCTCGCATTCAGACTCCTCGCTAAGAGAATTGATGGAAACATAAGCCATCACACGTTGTATAGAATGAAGAAGTTACCATCTTCTGGAATTTCAACGTGGATATTGATCAGGAAATTCAGGCAAGTTGAACTGAATTGATTAAATTAAATTAATAGAAGGACCTCAAGATGAAAATCATTAAAATGTGGCATCTCATGACAACAACATTATCTGTTGTTAGTGTGTCTTTGAGAATCATAGTTAAAGGAGAAAACTAATATAGGAATCAAATTCTTAACAGCCAAACATTCTAAGAATTAAAAAAAATTCATTTCTCATTGGATTTTTGTGGTTATTGTACGGGAATAAATCTAATCATATGTAATGCTTAGATTTATTTCCATACAATAGCCAAAGATATTTTTCTCTCTGATTTCATGGCACCAGAAAAAAAAAAAAAAAAAAAAAAAACTCGTTACCTGAAGTCTCTTGTTCAAACTTACGGGCAACTCATACTGTTAGGTTGGTGCAAAAATAATTTCGTTTTCTCACATAGTAACATATGTTAAAAACAAAATTATTTTGGCACCAACCTAATAAATAAAGCAAAAACAAAACGAATAATAATAATAATATAGTAATAAAAATAAATAAAATAAAATAAAAAAGAAAACATGTAAAGAATATAAATAATAAATAAATAAATAAATAAATAATAATAATAATAATAATAATAATAATAATAATAATAATAATAATGATAATAATAATAATAATAATAATAATTTCCTTATAAATGAAAAGAAAAACTCTAAACAAGGACTGGTAACTCAAGGCGTTAATCGTGCCCCAGTATGAGTTTGCGAACGATCCCCTAGAGGCTTCAGAACGTTGTATATAAAAAACCGTTACCCAATGTGTCAGGTGAATTCGGGTGGACTTTTTGACCCGTGCGACAAAAAGAATAATATAAGAACTAAAAGTCAAACTAAAATGTCCAGTATGGCTCTTCCACTTGTTAAACGGGTAACCCGTCCCTTAGGAGCGAACCTAGCTGAGGTCGAAAAATCCGTCATAGGAACAAACTCCTACACAAATATTAAACCTTCATGTCCTCACAACCGGGATAACCCAAATGATGACTCTGCGAATTCTCCAACTAGATCCACAACCATTTATTTAAAGAAATGGCCGCGTGAGGAGTACAAACTCGTTATGACTGCATTCTATGTTGCGTTGCACAAACCTCAGAAAAGCAGCAGTCGCCAAACATATGAGATTGGGCGAAGAAAAGGTTAGAAAAGCAATTAAAAAGTTGATTGACGAAAATAAAATAGCCAATGTAAGAAGGTCCATCATGAAAAATAATCGATTGACAAATGCTAAAGTTAAAGAAATAAAACGAACTGTAACCAGAATAGGCGAATCAACAGGATATGAATGGGACCCCGAAATGGACATAAAAAGTACTAACATCACACAAAACAAAGATCATAATGAAGAAAGTGAGATACATATCAATCACTGTTAACATAATGCTGAAAGTTCAGAAGAGTTGGAAAGAGGTGGTCTTAGTCGATCACAAACCTGCAATAAAACGAATCCAAAATAAAATGAACCGAATTATTTTACGAAAAAACAAGAATAGTATCTAAGAAAAAAAAAGGAAGAATATCATACACGGTGCCAAGGAAGAAATCACGAGACATATAATCCAGACAAAACCTTTGAAATGGAGGAACAAAACAAATCCCAAAATTACAACCAAAAATGCAGAAATTCAAAACCATTATACTCTACAGTGCTGAACTCCAATTAATTCTGGATGAAGTTGATCCCCATATGAGGAGGTACGGTGAAGTAATGAATAGCGGCTTGGATTGAGGAATCGGAGAGCCGAGTTCGAATTCCAGTCGAATCCATTACATTCACTTACGTGCTTGGAAAGGTGTGAATCCTCTTCTTCTCCCTCCAGCTATGGGTAAATAGCAGGACAGACTGGGTTCTATAACCTTGGATGGCAACTGGTCTAGGAGAAGGAAAACTCTGAATTCAAAACCTGCGGAGGGTCGTAGTGCACCAGGTCTCTGTAATCGGCCCTTCAAAAAGTGAGGATGATCCTGCACGAAACCTTCACCACTATAATCAAATCACATGTGCTATACATCTGGGGACCGCTTGTGTATTCCAAATTTCCAAAAAACTTCAATACTGGAGCCAGCTCAACCCACAAGAACAAGAGAAGAATATATATACGTCTCAATGAAGCAATATATGCATCATTAATAGCAGCAACTAAAGAATTAAACATCAATTTAAAAAAAAAAAGCCCTAGAGACATATACATCCACCTTGAAAAAGAAAAATAGAGAAAGAAATTGAACAACTTCGAAGCGAATTATCAGTATTCGTTGAACATGAATAGAGGAAAAACATATAAGAACTAGAATAATAGAAAAGTCAACAGAAAATACAAAATTAAGGATGAAAATGAAGTCGTATCCGCTAAAAAAAACAGTAAACAATACAAATGAAGACTCAAAGAATCAGAAGCTATGAAAAAAGATCAAGATTCTACAGATAGAACAAGATCTTTCAAACCGCTGCGAAGAAACGTTACAAATAGGAAAAAAAATGAAAAGACTGCCACTCCAACAATGGCAGAGGTTATACAGTTCTGGGAAAAAAATATAATCTTGCACTAATGATCAAAACAAAGAAGAATGACAAATTACATAAGAGGTAGAACAGATGAAAAATAAACCAGAAACACAGAAGAGGATTTTGAATGTGCACTGAAAAAAAGAACAAAACTGGAAATCTCCAGGAATAAAAAAAAAAAACTTCCTAAGTTTTGCTTCTATCATCTAAATACAGCACACAAAAAACTAGCTAAAGAACCTCAAGAAATAGGCAATGGTCCTAACCAAAGTAATTATCCTTCTACACAGGAATGACACAAGTTTAAAAAAAAAACAAACTACAGACCAATGACCTGTCTTCATACTACATACAAACAGTTGACATCTATTTTGACAAAACAGATATATTCCTTCTTAGAAAAAAATGACATACTACCTATAGAAAGGGTGCACGCATGACGGATGTCAAGACCAATTACATATTAATAGGATGACCTTGGAAAACTGCTTAAATACTAAGAAAAATCTCAGTACAGCTTGGATAGATTATCGTAAGTCATTCGGTAGTGTACCCCATACGTGGATCTTAACGTCTTTAAATATATAAAGGTACCACCAGTCGTTATCAATTTCATCAAACAAAATATGTCGATATGGACAAGAGCACTTCAACTCAATCATATAAATGGAATCTAAGAAGTCGTGTGAAATAAACATCAACAGACGAATATTTCAATGTGACTCATTGTATCCCTTACAATTTTGTATATTCCTAATAGCATTAACCAGCGAATTTAACAGGACGTAATATACTATTTACATTATTCGGACTATTGTCCTCATCTTTGTCGCCATATTTATTACAGCGTTTCAGCCGTTGTACTCTCCGGCCTTCTGCAGGTGGTAGGAATGTCGAACTGAACCCTTCATCTCGCTCACTGGGGTAGACTGTTCTAGTCCCACGTGCCATGTTTAATGGATGTCAGTTATCATTTATCTCCTATTAATTCCCCTCTCCAAGTTCTCCATTGCCTTAACCGTGTATTTAACTCACACTTTTTGCGTCCTTTCACTGGATCTAACCAACGCCTATACCCACTGTGCCATGTGTCCACGTGGCGACAAAGATGAGGACAATAGCCCGAATAATGTAAATAGTGTACATAATACCTCATCTCAGAAATATAGACAGATACTGAAGGAGGTAATATGACTAAGATATCTCAAAATAAAATAAGCCATCTATTTTACATGGATGACTTAAAGCTGTATGCTAGGAACGACAGTGAACTGGATGGTTTCCTGAAAACAGTAAAATGGTTCAGTGTTGACAATGGAATGGAATTCGGTTTGGATAAATGTGTTAAGGCCATAATTTTACAAGGATTACTCCAACAAACCCCCTCTAAACCGCGTCCTTTACTTAGACCCTCGGGTACCTATCAAAGATTTAGAGCATTAACACTTTCACTGCTACTCATTTGCCCAGTGCTGCCCCCATCCGGCCAGCCATTTTTAAAGAAAATGCCAAATTTCATCCTACATATTTTATTACACAGAAAACTGGCACCAGTGTGTTTTACAGCATTCCATTTTCATGGATATACCTGGGAATGACTTACCAGATCAGTAATGGGTATACACGTGATATCTTTTGAAGCATTGTCCTTTGTGATTTTACGATAGATGGCGCAACGGGACACTCATACCAGCGGTATGCAAAAAATGTAGGTTTCCGTACTTAGCCAGCTGGAGTAAGATAAGAAAAACGAAGATCTCCGTAGTTAGCAGTGGAAGTGTTAAGAAGCTTATAAGTACCTCTGTATAAATGAGAGTGAAGGAATTCACCAGAAAAATAGCGCTAAAAGACTACTATGGAACGTTGCGACTTGTATTAAGAACCGAAATGAATTCCCAGAACGGAATTATACTCATTAATAGCCTTGCCCCCGTCAGTGGTTCAATATAATGAACTGGAATCTAAATGATACCTGAAGAATGGATTCTAAGACATGAAACCTTCCAAGCATAACATGCATAATCCAAAGGCTGGTGTAGACCATCTATACATGCCCCATAAAGAAGGTGGAAAAGGTCTTATTCAGGTAGAATTTTCATGCAAGATGACAACTATTGGCTTCCTAACATACATGGAAACAACAAAAGACTGGATGATATACAGAAAGAAAAATATTCAATCCTGAAAGTAAGTTATAAATACCAACAAGATCCATAATTAGTAGATTCTATAGAAAACCAAAACAGAACCCCCAAACCAACAGTTGCAGCAAACAAAATATGAAAAAGAAAGCTAAGGATAAAGCTCTTGAACAGATGAAACAAGGGTGACAAAACAAACCCCTGCATGGCCAATGAAACAAAATGTTAATAACGCTGAGGTTGATAAAGCTAACACTCATCGCTGGTTACGAGCATCTGGATTAAAGGCTGAAACGGAAGACTATAATCTTGCAGCGCAAGACCAGAGTCTTTTCGCTAGAAACTTTCAGGCAAATACCATACATAATAGTGTAGAACCAAGTGACAAATGCTCTTTTTTTGAGACATGGAAACAACACGTATAAAACAGTGTAAAGAAATAACAGCAACAAAAACAACATCGACAGCAACAAAAAACAATAACAATGATAATAGTAACAATCATGAGAATGATTATTATTTTTATTATTATTATAAACAAAATATTTATTGTCCACATATATGGTGTCTGACAAAACAATTTGACCTCAACGGAGCTTGCAGAACGTTTTATCCCAAACGTCGATAATTTCGACAAACATTTTAAGGCGAGAATTCCGAACAAATATCTGAATCCACAGACTTTTCAACTCTTTAAACACTTGAATATAATTACATATGTAAATTACTAACCCTCCCACTTTAGCGTGGGAATTAAAAAAAAAACGAATGACAGTAGAATTCTATAAAGAGCTAGACTAAAGGTTTTGAATTAATTCCTCTTAATAACTAGTCAACTGTGTACTTTCAAGATGAACACACCTTCACGTTACTCACGTTTCAGTTGCATTCCATACACGCTGACTGCATTTCCTTCGTTATTAGCACAACCGTTTTTCTCAAGACAAGCGATGTTTATGCAGACTTGTATTATTTTTACATTTTATATTTGTATGAAATTATAGACATAATCTGAAGCAAAGAGGCATGCTGTGTGTTATGGTCTGGTTCCTTGTACCACGGTGATAGTCCAAGGTAGAACCAACGCGAACACAGGTATGGAATAACACAGATATATTACAAACAGGAATACAGAGAAGTAGAAGTGTTAGTATGAACAATCAGGTTTAGTAGAGAGAAACAATGTAGTCTCAACCAGTATCACTATTGCAATGTCTTGCAGTAATTGTCTGAACGCGACTCTGTTTCGGACTGCCTCTGACTCGACTCTTGACTCGACTTGAACTACTGACGATATTTAGTCACCCCCCCACGAGAGCGTCATGTGGCACAAGGCCTTTTTAACGTGGGATCTTCGAGCCCGTGGGCTCGGCCAAAAATATGCCCATTGAACCCATATAAACGGGTTCAGGGTCGGTTTACCTCCCCGAAAGATGACTACGCCCTTCGGCGTGCCCTCCTTCGGGTTCATCCCCACCCGAAGGCAGAGAGCTCAAGCGAACAGTAGGTCAGGACTTCAGCGACTGACAATATTCAGTCACCCCCCCCCACCACCACCACCACTGGGACAGCATGTGACACAAGGTCGGTAATTTATTGTGGGTTCTCCGAGCCCGTGGGTTCTCCGAGCCCGTGGGCTCGGCCCTAAAAATATGCTCATTGAACCCGTAGAAACGGTTTCAGGGCCGGTTTACCTCCCTGAAAGAGACTCCGCCCCTCGGCATAGCATCGTTCGGGTTCCTCAACGCTCGAAGGCAGAGAGTTCAACCGAACAGCCGGTCAAGACTTGAACGACTGACGATATTCAGTCACCCACCACCACTCGGGCGTCATGTGACACGAGGTCGGTTATTTATTGTGGGTTCACCGAGCCCGTGAAGGCAGAGAGTTCAACCGAACAGTCGCTGAGGAAGTGAGCGACTGACGATATTCAGTCACCCCACCACGAGTGCGTCATATGGCGCAAGACCTTTTTAACGTGGGCTCTCCGAGCCCGTGGGCTCGGCCAAAAATATGCCCATTGAACCCGTATAAACGGATTCAGGGCCGGTTTACCTCCCCGAAAGAGAATCCGCCCTTCGGCGCAGCCTCCTTCTGGTTCTTCCCTCCCGAAGGCAGAGAGTTCAACCGAGCTGTCGTTCAAGTGTTGAGCGACTGGCGATATTCAGTCACTCCCCCCACGAGGGCGTCATGTGGCACAAGGCCTTTTTAACGTGGGCTCTCCGAGCCCGTGTGCTCGGCCAAAAATATGCCCATTAAACCTGAATAAATCGGTTCAGGGTCGGTTTACCTCCCGGAAAGAGAATCCGCCCTTCGTCGTAGCCTCCTTCGGGTTTCTCCGCGCCCGAAGGCAGAGAGTTCAACCGATCTGTCGTTCAAGAGTTGAGGGACTGGCTCTCGCCTACTTCTGAGGCGCAGTATTTATTAAGCATGGAATAGTCCATTATTATTATTATTATTATTATTATGGGTAAGATCCCATAACACTATGGAACTATTGTTAAGCATCGTTAAACTCTGTGTAATTTCTTTTCATATTCGTTTCTTAAATTGCGCTGTTCTTGAAGTGTTGACAGATATTACAACAATTTTGCAAGAATGATGATTATAGCAATAAAAAAAGTAGATAAAGAATAAAGATCGAAAAGTGAAATCTAATAATACAGAAAACGAAAGAAAATGGACAAAATCTTTCTCTTCAGAATCTATCTTACATATATATAAGTCTACCATTCGCACATGCTTAGAATAGTGCTGCCACAATTCTTTAGAGATTCTTGATAAAATCCAAGGAAGGATCAGCAATATTATCAGTCGTGACATGGCATCTCATCTTCAATCACTTTCACTCCACAGTAAAGTTGCCTCCCTCTACATTTTATATATGGTAATTGTTCGGGTGAGCTATTGGCTATGGTACCCAGATTTTATGAATTTAAGCCAAATACTAGACTGGCAACAAGTTTTCAACAAGTTATAGTGGAATTAGCTTGATGTAACAGTAAGTTCTCTACTAACAGTTTCTTTTCACGCATTTCTCGCTTGTAGAACTAATGTCCGTCTCCATTCTTCCCGGCTAACATTGATCTTCACAAATTTAAACGCAATGCCAATCGTTACCTACTGTCTTCATAATTTCATTTTAATCATCTCACGCCAAGGAAGGCGAGAAAGTCAGTAGCACACATGGGCTTACAGGAAGCGAAATTAAGAGAAAAGTCTGAATATAGAGAGGATTATGGAAAGGATATAAGATAAACGGGATTCAAGAAACAGAAGATGGCGATTAACATTGCATATAAGATTTTGAAGATTGTAGTTTTCAGGGAAGCTAGTAAATGGAAGGAAGTTTTACCGGCGTGAAGAAACTTTTGGAGCAGGAATGATGGTTGCATTTAACTATTTCAACAGTAGACAAGTGGGACTTAGATGCCAACCTAGTAGCACGCTTAAATTCATGCAGTTGGGGTACTAGTGAAAGTAGCTCGTCATACCAGTTGCTATAAAAAATATTTGTAGAAAAGACAGAGAGAAGCTACGGTACGTCGGTGAAAACTCACTGAAGACGAGATGCCAAGACAGGATCGATTCCATTATAGATTCATCTTTGAATTTTTTCAAGAATCACGAGATGAATAGCAGGAACACAAGACCAGATATAGCAGCATTATCCAAAACACGGGCGAATGATAGATTTGTAAATGTGAGACTCAGGAGGGAAAAATCTTCTGCCACGACACAGTGACCCAACTTTCCTTGCAGTATAAACAGCTATTGGTTCGATGTAGTCGCTCCACATCAAGTCAGTGGAAAACGTGAAGATATAGTATGCTACTATAGATGAGTCTAGAGTCAACAATAATGATGACAGGGAAAAAAATTATCTATGGTGGTTAAATAGATAAGTTTTTTTTTGTAGAAGTTAGAATTTACAAGTCATTCATTGCCCCAGTTAACCGCTCAGTGTAGGTTCTTTTTAATGATATGTCAGATGATGACACTTTTGTTGTTCGCGTTCTTTCATGGTATTTCTGTTTTCTAATCCTTCCATGTTCAGTAACCGCTTGTACCTTATGTCTGGGGAGCGAGAGATAAAAAAAACTCCTTGTAACACGAAAGATGAAATGAAGGCAAGGATTATAGCAGCATCAACAAGTTAAAAACCGTCCAGAAGAGTTGCAGGACATTCCGAAGATGTTTAGAGACCGTCTTTGAAGCCAATAGCGATTTTATTGAATAAATTTACTCTTTAATATTCAAGATATTTTTGTGTAATTTTGATAAATATATCCGTTAAAATAATATGCCAGTGTTAAGATTAATTGCAATACAGACCCTTCTTTGGATTTTGTCAAAAATCTTGAGAATAGCAGGAACACCGACCTGATATGGTAACAATGATATATAATAATAATATGTTTCTTTTCAAGAAGTCAGATGATGACACTTCTGTTGTTCTCGATCCTTACTGATATTTCTGTTTTTTTACTTCTATTATATCCAGTAACCCCATTGTGCCTTAGAGGCTTCATTGCCTTGCTGGATGTAATTTCGATTTAAAAAAAGAAGTAAATTTAAATTAAAAAAGAGAAGTAGAAATAGAGATGCAATGTGAAATTCGCAACCGAAAAAGGAAAAATAGAAGATGAATGAAAACACTTAAGGCATGAAAGCGATAAACCATGGAAGAGAATCAGAATAAGGGTAAAAATAAATGGCCGTAAAATAAAATACTATCCAACAATTGAAAGAGGTATATTATTAAGTTATTGTTGACATGATACAAGATCACAATAGCTGCCTAGCATGATCAAATCAACAGAAGCAATACTGTGTAGGAGGAATGCACTTAATTGGATTTGAACATGATAGCGACACTCAAAGAACAGCGATAGGAATCCTTACAGAGAATGTGAAAATTCTGAGAGTCAGTAAATGAAACCTGGGAAAATTAGACATCGATTTGGATACTGTCTAGCCAAATATTTGAACCGTGAAGAAGCAAGAGAACATGTAAGAGATTAGCTAGTTTCTAATGAATTGTCATTAAACTTGACGCCGTTGATCAGGTCTGCGTTGAAGGAAATGAGACGTTCTCAAGCGAATCTAAAGAATAATGTCTTGTTGAATGGAAGATACGTGTGTAGATTTCGCGAAGAAAAGAATAGCGGATATCGATTTTAATTTGATATAATTGAATGGATAATTAAAAAAAATTGAAATGAGTTGAAATTTTTTAAAAATTCTATAATACGATCGTTTAAGTAAATATCAAGCGATCGGCCGCGTAATGTTTTGCCTCGATTTGTTCGTGTAAAACAAAATCCATATTTTTTTTTTATGGTTCTGATCCCTCGGATAAACATATCAAATTTTTCCAGTCAATAGGGTCATCCACATACAGGCTGTATTACAGCTCCCCTCTATGGCTAGACATCCGGTTGTCTCAAACCGAGATCGAAACCCTACAGATTTAGCATAAGTCGCACATCTTATATCTAAGCTATGGGCGCACGGAAGAGATAATAGGAAATTACAAAGTATTGTATACGGATACAAACAAACGCCAGTAGGCAACAGTGCTCAATTCATAGCGTTAATAGCGTACACACACACACACATACACACACACACACACATATATATATATATATATATATACATATATATATATATATAGATAGATAGATAGATAAATAGATATAGATATATATATATATAATAAATTAACCGATTGAAAAATATGGTTTCATCGCTACACAGTAATTGCCATGTTTCAAAAAAAAAAAACAAAGTTCAAAATCATTTATATTAAATTAAAAGCATTATTTCTGGTTCATCTTCCAAAATATGCTTGAAAATTTAACGGAACTAATGCTTTTAATTTAAAATAATTGAATTTAAGGTTTTTGTTTTCTGAAACATGGTAATTCCTGTGTAGCGATGGAACCATATTATTAAATAAGTTAATTTATAATATTTATGCTCTGTAAATTTACATTGAGCACTGTTTTGTAAAAATTTTAAAAAAATATCAATATGAACACCGGATTACATATCATACTGTTATATATATATATATATGGGGGAAATATGAGGACAGTGTTAGGAAAAGTGTAAAAAATTATCCCTTCCTTCTATGTGCGCATGTTTAAGTTTTTACTGCGAGAATCGCCCTATACAAATATAGGCCACTCGTGTTAGAGAGTTACGTTATGAGACCATTTGTGTGTATAGGTGAGACACATAACGATTAACCCTAGCTTTGAACAGGTTATGATTGTAATGATCGGAGAGATAGCCCTTTGGGAGCTGATTCCACACGACAGTGGTTCGCAGGAAGAAAGCTGCTCGAATGGAAATTACTTCTCACCAACGGAACACGGATGAAATGTGGGTGGCTCGCTTCTATATAAGCGCCATTACGTGTTCTTAGCGTGAAGGTTTGCGTTGGCGAGGCCGGGGAATGAAGATCATCCGAGCACTTTCTATGGATGTAACGGCAAAGCAGAAATAGACATGCCAACCATCACCTGTGTAAGAGGGGTTTAAGAAGTGAGGGAAATAATTAGTCATTCACAAAGACTTGGAGTCGCTTTATCATATCAAGGCCGGGGAGAGGGCTATTGGCAGCTCCCTCCAAGATATACCAACCGTACTCCATTTTTACCTGATTTGGGTCTTGTAAAGGTAGAGCCAAATGAAGTCCTAAAAGACTAAACACGTCACAGGAAAAATCAGTCCCACATTATCATTGATTTTCGTAATATATATATATATATATATATAAAATTTATTCGAAAATTATAACATAAATATGTCATAAAATCACTAGAAAAATAGCCATTTTGTTTCAACACTTCTGGTGTCTTATAAGGTGATGGTGCTGAATGTAAACTAAACGGTTTTAATACGTCCAAATCAATCAAACACCCGCTAGTAGAAACGTCAAAAATATTACTAACCTTATAGTAAGCTAAATTTATAGCTATGTTTACAGTTAAATGTGAATTCATTTCTTTGACTTACGTGATGGGTTTTGTCTTTAAATACAATGATATCAAATGTTTCATTAAGTCATAAATAACAAGGGCCATATAGTGAATTACATGTTCGAGCTCTCTTGATTACTTTCCATTTAACCGTAGGTGTGTTGTTTTTCTCTTTTAAACTCCAAAAACACTTTGATAATAAAGTCTTGTACTCATAATTACTACTATTGAAAGAAAGCACGTTCCCGCCAACGTTCTTTGAATATATTCATGGTATAAAGCTGTAACGAAGCCCAGAACAACATTAGATTTTAACGTGTACCAGCAGCATGGCCCGGCGTTGCCGGTGCTTGATTCAAAAATCGTACGACTCATACAGCAATCGCTATCACTTGACTTAAAATATTTTTGCCCTTCCTTGCCTTTAAAGGAGTGCCCTTTGCCGTGCTGATGTTGCTACATGCCTTACTTCTTGCCTATCTCACACTGCGAATTTTTTCTAAGCTCTATACTAAACATTAAATCTGTTACGAAAAATGAACTAAACAAAATGAACACAAAACGATCAGCTTTAAAAAAGGAGTCGTAACTGGAAAAACCGAATGAAAAAAGAATGTTAACAACAAATACTTTTTCACACCCAACCCAGTTCTGCAGAATCAGAATCAACGTTGAGTTTAAGCAATCGATTGAGCCAATTGGTGTAAAGTACAATGCAGATTTAAATTTTTCCCACTTGTGACGAATGCAGCTATCGATTTTTTTGCATGTTAGCAGGTATAGTTAACATTCATGTCAGTCAGCTGTTGGCTCTCACGCTGACAAATAGAATCTTTCTGCCTATTCGTGGCAGCCAGTTATAGGCTCTCACTCTGGCCAGTACAAAATGACCGTAAACTACATGAAAACTGCCGTAGAAGTATGAAAAATATGATTATTTCCACTATTGATGGGAGTTGGGAAATGCAAAGTCAGTGTTGGCCTTCCCGCTAACTTGGAGCATGTGCATGTAAATTTGGTGCAAATCCGTCGAAAATTACCTCCGTGCATTCGTTACACACACACACATCCACCCTTTTATAGATAGAGATTCTAACAGAATTTTTGGTCTTTCAATAAAAACAAACTAAATAACAAAACATATGTATTTTTACTCAGTTTTTTTAAAATAATTTAACATTTTTAAAACTTAATACTGATTAAATTTAAAATTTAAAATTTTAATTTTGAATTTTATAGTAAGATATAATATTAGTTAGTTAGAATGAATTCTATTTTAGTCTAACCCTAACATTAAAGCATTAATTGTTATAATCAAGGTTCTTTGGCAAGATTTCTGAATTCTCATATACTTGTATTTTAATTGGTCATTGCAGCTAATTTAACAGCGATTCCCCTAGCAATGGGTGTTTGATTTATTTGAACCTTTTAAAACCCTTTATTCTACATCCAACTATATCACTTTCTAAGGCACCAGAAGTGTTAAAACAAAATGACTATTTTTGTAGTGATTTTATAACATATTTATGCTATAATTTTCGAATAAATAATTATATTTGCTCTACTCTGTGTTGAGCACACTTTTAAGAATAGTATAATTTTGATTATTGGAATTTACTGTGTATATATCACTCCTGTACTTGTATATATATATATATATATATATATATATATATATATATATATATATATATATATATCAAAGATATAGGTTCATTGTAGACTTTATTTATGATAAAATACCCGGTATATATATATATATATATATATATATATATATATATATATATATATATATATATATATGTCAAATATCCATATATGATAGAAATATAGTTTTTAGTTATGCTATATTTATGTCGAAAAGTCGTCTCTATCAGGTATTGAGCGAATGTAAATATAAATATACAAGTTAGCACTGGGCTCAAGATCGAGCGCCGTCATCTTGTTACATACTTGAACGTAATCTTCAATTAAAACTGCGTTCAGACATGAAATAGACTATCTGTGTTGAGCTCAGTGTTCACTTTTAAACACCCAGACATATATATATATATATATATATATATATATATATATATATATATATATATATATATATATATATAAAGATATATATACGTATTTATGTATGTATTCGACGTATAAAACCGAATAAATTTTTACTACGTAACCTAAAAAATTAAAAACGGAAAAAATAAAATAAAAACAAATAAATATACTAATAAACAAAATAACAAAAAAAAAATAGAAATAAAACATAAATAAATACTATGTTACATAAAAATCGAAAACGGAAAAGAGAAAATATACAAGTAAAATAAATTAACCTAAATTCATCCAAGTAAATAAATAAACAAACCAATCCGAAATAAAGATAATCAATTAAAAACTCTTCCCGCCAAAATAATACTTAGAATGAACTACAACAATCAACCCCAAAACTGAACAAATAGCTTTAATTAAATTCCCAAACCAAAACAAAACTGTTAAATAAGTGATATAAACAATTTTTTACTACGTTAATAAATAAATAAGTAAATAAATAAATAAATAAAATAAAAAACAAAAAAATAAAAACAAGCAATATAATCTGACCCAAATAGATAAACAAACGACTTCCGGTGAAATAACCGCCAAAAATGGAAGCTAAAAGCTTCGAATTTAATTTTGTAATTAAATTAAATACATTAGTTCCATTTCATCCTCAAGCGAATTTTGGAGTAATTTATTTTTTAAATTTAATGAGTTTTAAAATCACGGCAAAAATTCATGATTCGCTTTTCCAAGGATACAAAGAAATCCACTCATACAGACAAGAGGTGGTTGCGTGTTCGTTTTCATTAACTTTTGTTGTATCAGTTAATAGTTACGTTTGAAAAAGGGTTATATATATATATATATATATATATATATATATATATATATATATATATATATATATATATATATTGAGAGAGTGAGGGAGAAATAGAAAAGTAACACAGTTATCTAGATACAGAGATAGACACTTATACCCATAGATTGATATCGATAGATAGATAAAAAGGTGAGATTCGTGATTTTCGATTATATTCACATTTAGAGTAGAATGCCGATTCCTTTAGATATGGCTGTATTTCATACTTCAGTCTGAGTGACATTCACATTCTAGTAAGTTTCTTTCTTCGTCCACTCAGTCAAAGTCGACTGAAGTGGACGCCTCCAAACACTTACATCAAATATTCAAAAGATTGATCGCCGATGTGCCATCTGGGATCGGAACTGAACCATGGGATTTGTATCGTGTCAGTTCAAAATAATGACGGGCCTAAAGACAGTGATACCACTAGACGGAAATAAATACATTTCAATATCTATCTATCTATCTATCTATCGTTGTATCTGTCGATCTATCTATGTGTAGATGTTCAAAAGTATATAGAGACATATATCTATATATACAACACATTCATCTATGCACAAAAAAGTATAATAAAACACCTGAATATGCATTGTTAACATTTTATGTTTTGTATCCGTTTGTTGGCGCCTGTCCATTTCTCTCGATTTCTGTATATATATATATATATATATATATATATATATCTGTCTGTGTGTGGAAAGAGAACGAGCGAATGACATATATTAAAAAAAAACTTTTTTTATTTTTATCAAATTGCGATAACACCCTATACTCTCGTACGTTTTTTTTTTTCGACAGGTGACATTACATTGGCGACACTTGGACAAGAAATTTAAAATGCATGTGCAGCAATCCCAATGGACACTTTGGCCAACGTTGGCCACCGAGTAGTTCGCCGTACTTATAAATGTATAGAAGATAAAGGCCACCATTTTGAGTATCTCTTGTGATTGTAGAGTCCAAAGTTGACTTGTATAAATCTCGTGATGTTTGAATAAATTTAGTATTATAATATCTTTTTTTTCTTTCCTGAAGCGTGTACACATTTTTGGTTCTTTACACACACACACACACACACACACACACATATATATATATATATATATATATATATATATATATATATTCCATTGAATACAATACACAAGGCGCTTTGATTTAATTTTCTATACAATTTCTGATGTGATCTTACAATATTTTTTTTCGGAGGATAAATTATATAAAACTGTCCAATTGTTCGTTTTTATCCGAGCGCTTTCGGCTATACATTTAGTCATTTTCAGAGTTGAAATATATTAACTGTTAACAAGAAATAGATTGTTGTATGTATGTATCTATATAATGTTTTATTTTCAAAACGCGGTCAAGATATTGTGTCCATGTTCATAGTTGATATTATTATGTTTTTTTTTGTTTTTATTATTTAGGCTTCCATTATTTTTAACCTTTTTTTTTAAGCAGACGATGCTATTATATTTGTCTTGTGTAAGCGTTCTGAAAGCAAAGGAAGTATTTGTCGCCGATTACTTCCACAAGACAAAGAAGAATCACTGTAAGTCCAGACTCGAATATCGTGGGCAGAAAGAAATGCTGAAAACTCGATTCGCCGGTACTTTTTCAAATCACAATGCGTGTAACCAGTCAGAAAAATAACTCGCTCACTAACAAACGCCGAAACCAAAAATGCCCGAATTTTTTTTTCCTCCCGAATTGAGAACCCCAACTGCTTTTATCGGCAGAACCTATTTCTTCTATTCATCGACAGCTGGGATAGGATTTTCCGTAATTTGCATATCAAAATGCTTTTATAGCGACTCCTGCGACTGACTTGTTTTTTTCTTTAATTCAATTATTCCATTTTCAGCATGTTATGCGGAATACGTGCCCTTCTGTTTGGTAAGTAGTTTTCTTTTTCGCCACTTTTTCCGTCGTAGAATACACGCGTCACGCTGTCGCTTGGTTTGACGAGGTAAGTCGCCGTTTTCTTCGCTATATCTTGTTAACAATTTGTTAAGAATAAACTGAAGTAGATCTCCATGATTATTTAAATGAGGCCCAATTGATCAATGGCCAGAAAGGTGCTGTATGAGTTTTCGTGGCAAACATCTTGGCCTATATAATTGTTTACGAATTTTGATTGATCAGGAATACAATTCCTTAATGGACATTTAAATTTGTAAATAATATTTGCTATATTTAATTTTGTTCTAAGAGATGAGTTATTATTTTTACCTATAAGTTCAGAGGTTTTAATTTTTTTGTACGAAATAATTCGTCTAATTTTTTTGCTATTATCAACTGGTGTGCATATTTTAATATTCTTAATTCTAGTTTCATCTTGTTTGTAATTTTCGTTCATTTGATTTTTATAAAAAAAAATATTAATGTTATATTTTATGTTTCTATTCGCGCTGTTGCTAGTAAATAACCGTATCGTAAGAGACGCTCCGATATTTTAATTAGTATTTATTTATTTGTCTATCGGATCGCTCACTGGAAAAAAATTTACAAATCAAATATCCTGCCCGACAGGATTTGGGCCTGCTCTCCCCTTTGTTGAAAAATCCCCATCTCATCTTGTGTGCTTTGACCGTTAGGCTATGGAGGATGTAACAATGAAGCAAGTTTCTATTTGAGTTAAAGCGCTTTTATTCTTCGAGATTTACTCGAACGCAATATCTGTTCAGTTTTATATCATAAACAATGCAATTTCTAAAGAACTAACTGATTTCTGTGTTTATTATGACATATTTTTATTACGTCAAATGTTATTTTTAATGGATACCCGTATTTGAGTAGACGCCTCGGTAAACTGTGTTTATTCCGTCTAACGGACTTCGCACTCACAAAAGCTTAATAAAAAATGTGCCCTTCATATTCTTTTTGTGCACCACAGAGTTTGATAGTACCTCAATATTTTTGATTCATTGGAAATATTTTATAGACATTTAAAATGTCACTGTATATAGTGAAAGATACTCATTTCTTGTTGCTTCGTTTATATCATAAGAGATTTCATTTTTTTTGCGTCTTTCCTTGGAGTGATATATGGTACGTTTATTTTATTTATTAATATTTGTCTTATGCAAACGATGATATTATGGTTGATTTTGATGTGATAATCAACATGTGTAGAAATTGCGAACCCCCAACCTGGGCTCAAAACACTATGAAATTGTAGAAATACATTTTTTTTTTATAGCGAATGTGCGAGCAATATATTCTGATAGAAAAAAATACCAGCAATAAGAATTTGTAAAAAAATAAATAAATAAATAAAGGTTATTTCCAGGAATACATCTTTGTAAGGAAAAACAAAGAAAAGGTACCAACAATACATTTTAGTAAAAAAAAAAATTACTAATACTCCAAGAAAATGAAATTTCGGCATTAAAAGACCTATAAAGATATTTTCTCATATAAACAGTTCGTCAAGAAATCCCTTCCGTTGACGATCTGTTTATATGAGAAAATAGTTCAATCGAGTTTGTTTAATATTTTAATATTTTGAAATCATCTTCGGATACGTTTTCACAACATCGCCCACGTGACGACGACGTGATCATATTTTAAACGGAACGCTGATCTTATATAAAATTTCAGTTATCTGTTTGGATTAGTTGTGCTCTTATGTCCATCGTCTTTTTCATGTTGAATTTTATGTTCTAATATTAATTATGTTTTATGAATATGCCCTGATGATGGTCTAAAATAGACCGAAACGTCCGACGTTGACTTTATATTAACATTAATACAGCATAATTACATATTTTTTTTGTTTTTTCTGTATATTTTTCTTCATACTGTCGGATATATATATAAAGATATATATATATGTTTTGTCCCTTTACTTTAATCCACTTTCTTTTCGTTTTACTCACACCGTACCTTGCTTCGTTTGAAAATTCCTTCCACGCTTCCACACTCACTACCTTTTTTCTAATTCTGTTTCCGTGTGGAAATAGAGAGTTAGACACTTCATGGCTATATTGTGTGTATATTTGTCACCTTTCACAGAGACTAGTCTGATCCTTAACAGAAGTTCCTGGAGGTGACAGTTTGATGCCAAACAGAACGCACAGATACAACAGAGCCGACGCCGATGTACCAATCCAAACTTAAATCATTCAGCCATTTTTGACGGGTACTATGCTATTAATCCGATATAACTAAAAATAAAAGGTCAGTCATGCCATACACTTTGGCAGGTTTGAGTTAATTGTGAGTACACGATCAGTGGCGCAGATCTACACCACAAGGAATCTTTACTGAGATAACCTTGTTACGTATCTGTCACGAGAACTTGCTCGAAATTCTTTTCTCCTGTTTTCTTTGAGCTGAGAGCGATTTAGAGAAGCGAAATCAGGCAGAGAGTAGGTTTACTTGTCTGCCAGTGGGAATTCTTCCCCTCTGCTCCAGCACATTTTCTTCCGGTGTGCGTCTGTCAGTGGCAAAGAAGTTGTGGGAACGGAACCAAGGCGAACGCTGGTGTCGAATTCCTGCTTTAATTCGCGTCATCAGTGCTTCCCGGTTAAAGGTACGTTGAATTAGAAAATAACATTATATATTCAGCTATTATGGATTTCTAATTTGTTCATACATATCTTCATTTGCACACAAAGACACACACACAAGCACTCACGCATGCATGCACGCACACGCGCGCATACTCTCACACACACGCACTCACGTAGAGAACCACACACGCAAACGCACTCAGACGCGCACGCACACACGTATATACGCACACACACACGGATACGCACACAGGCGCACGCATACATCTACCTACACATACACACACATCTAACTACGAACACATATACTCTCGCGCACACGTTCACACATACACACACACACGCTCACTCACGCACAGACACAAACACACACACACACGTTATGTATCCTAGAAAATGTGTGTCCTAGGGATGATGCGTCCAAAGAATTTCAAATGTCTCTCTGTGAGAAGAAGAAAATTTCCAATTCAAACCGAGGAGAGAACTTCAAGTATCCATTCTACCATATTTCCCAACAAATTGTGATAATTCACAAATATTAAAATGAGAACTGAAGTACCATGATCTGAAGAGACATGATATTTAAAAATATACTCTGACCCTAACCCTAAGCCTAACTCTGCCCTAAGCCTAACCCTAAGCCTAACCCTAAGCCTAACCCTAACCCTGACCTAACACTAACCCTAACCCTAACCTTCCCCTAACCCTAACCCTGCATTAACCCTAACCCTATTATTATCATCATAGTCATCATTATATTTCGATTTCTGCTATGCTCCCACTAACTACCAAGTCTGTGGGAAGGCTTAAGGCAGGTCATCGTGTATTGCTGTGGATACATTACATGATTTGTTTTGATAACTCCCATAAAATCACTCGCGTTAAATAAACATAAAATCACTCGCGTTAAATGAATATAAAATCACTCGCGTTACATGAACATAAAATCACTCGCGTTAAATGAACATAAAATCACTCGCGTTACATGAACATAAAATCACTCGCGTTAAATGAACATAAAATCACTCGCGTTAAATGAACATAAAATCACTAGCGTTACATGAACAAGTACCCAAGAATCATTTGAGGCACATAATGCTTTATGAGGTCAAGAAAGGAAACTCAGCAGCCGAAGCGGATAGAAACATTCACTCAGTTTATAGAGAGGAATGTGTGAATGAAAGAACTTGCAGACATGGTTTGCAAAATTCATAGTTGGAGATTTCACCCTTGAAGATGAAGATCGAAACGGACGGCCAGATGAGTTTGATGAAAAGCTTCTTGAAGCAGCCCTTGAAGAAAATCCTGCTTTATCAGTTGAGGACTAGGCAGTGATTCTCAGTTCAATCCATGCAACTGTTCATCGTCATCTTCAACAACTTGGAAAAATTCCTAAACTTGGAAAATGGTTGCCTCACGAATTGTCTGAAAACAACTTCAAATGCTGAGTTGACATCTACTCTTCTCTCCATTCTTGCCAACTTGTTTCACCTTTTTTGGATAGACTTGTGATTGGCGACAAAAAATGGATCTTTTATCGAAATGTTAAGCGTTGTAGACAGCGGCTTGGTAATTGGGAAGGACCCCAGACACAGCCGAGAAGGGAAATTCATGGGCAAAATGTTCTTCTTTCAATCTCATGGGATCGCCAAGGAATAATCCACTTTGAATTCTTACCACCTAATGCAACAATTAATGCTCAAATATGTCAGCAATTAGAGCGCTTGAACCAAGCTTTGAAGAAAAAAAGACCTGCTCTATTGAATCGAAAAGTGTGATGTTTCATCAGGACAATGCGCGACCCCACACAGCAACAATCACAAAAGATCGATATTAGTTGGGAGAAAATTCCTCATCCACCTTATTCTCCCGATCTTGCTCCTACCATTTGCTTCGTAGCATACAGAATCATTTGGAAGAAACAGCTTTTGTAACACAGGAAAAGGTTAAAACTGATATTGGTGAGTTCTTTGAATCAAAGCCAAAAGAATTTTACAGTAATGGAATTAATAAGCTTGTTAATAGATGGAAGGATGTCAGATAATCAAGGAAATACATTGTTGATTGAATCTGTAATTAAATGTAACATTTGGTCACTTGTTTTCTTTATTCAAAATTCGAACAGAACTTATGGGATGACATGATACATTTGCGGAAGTACAGATCATCATGAAATTAGATGGTCTATGATTTCCTGATATTTATCACAGAACCTGCATTTTGGATCCACACTATTATGTATCATGATAGCCTGAAAGTTCCTAGCGATAAGACTCTGGTTTTGCGCTGCAAGAACAAAGCCTTCCGTTTCAGTCTTTAATACAGATGCTAGTTAACATCGACGAGTGTTAGTTTTCTCAAAATCAATTTTATTAACACATTATTAGCCATACAGATGTTTATCTTTCTCGCGTTCTTTCATCTGTTTAAGACCTTTATCATTGGCTTTATTTTTCATAATTTTTGTTGAAACATTTCGTTCTTCGGTTCTGTTTTAGTTTTCTACAGAATCTACTAAATGTAAATCTAGTTTGTATTTACAACCTTGTTTCATAATTGATTATTATTATTATTATTATTATTTTTATTATTATTATTATTTTTATTTTCTTTGCTTTCTGGCGTTTACACATTTCTTTCCGGGTCCCACCCAGGGACCTAAGGTTAGAAATGGCATCATGACCCTTTTCACTGACAAAAAAAAAAAATAAAATTACATAGATAGAGCCCTTCGTAAAGTGTGGGCTGTACTTGTCAGAACAATTTTTTGTATCTCCTTGAGGCATGGGCTTCCAGGGATCCCTGCAATTAGTCTGCTGCAATCTTTTCCAACCAGTCCTAGGGCTCCAACTACAACAGGGATTGTTGATGTTCCCATATGCCACATTTTCGAGACCTCTATTTCAAGGTCCTTGTATTTTGACAGCTTTTTGAATATCTTCAAAGATACATTGCAGTCAGCAGGGACTGCCATATCAATAAGGAGGCACCGTTTTTGTTTGTGGTCTTTAATAACAATATCTGGTCGGTTGGCCTTGATTGTTCTGTCAGTGTGAATTGTGTAGTCCCATAGAATTGTAACAGGTCCTATCTCCGTAACTGGGTCTGGGTGGTGTTGGTACCAGTTTCTTTCAGTTTCCTTCCCGTAGAAGTTGCAGATTTTCCAGTGCAGATATTGGCCCACTCTGTCATGTCGGGTTTTATATTCAGTGGGTGCCAACATCGTGCAACCTGATACAAGATGATCAATCGTTTCTGGATATTTATCACAGAATCTGCATTTTGGGCTGACACAATATTTTAGTATATGTGCTTGATAATTCCTAGTTAGCAAGCATTGGTCCTGCGCAGCAAGGATAAAACCTTCAGTTTCCGCTTTCAACCCTGCACTGCGTAGCCACTGATGGGTACGGGTTTTGTCTACATCAGCTTGGTTGATACGGGCAGAGTATTGGCCATGAAGCGGTTTATCTTGCCATCGCTTCTGTATCTGGTCGGTTGCATTCGTCTTTGCTGTCTTTTTCAAGTATTTTGCAGTTTCAGTCGGTGTATTGTGCTGTAGTTGCATCTCTACGCCCATTTGAAGTTCCAGTTTGAATTTGTTGGCTTCTTTCATTACGGAGTAGAGACGCTTACTACTTTCATGTTCCTTGACGCATACCATCATCCAGTCTTCTGTAGTTTCCAAGTATTTTTGGAGGCCAATTGTTGTAGTTTTGTAGGACAGTTCTAGTTGAACTAATCCTCTGCCTCCTTCGGATCTGGGCACATACAGACGATCAACATCAGCTTTGGGATGATGCATGCGATAGCAAGTGAGAAGCTTTCTCGTTTTGGCGTCCATTCGCTTAATTTCAGCTATGGTCCAGTTAAGGACATTAAAGCTGTAATGCACCACTGGGACAGCCAATGTGTTTATAGCTGATATTCTATTTATTATTATTATTATTATTATTATTATTATTATTATTTTCTTTGATTCCTGGTGTATAATCATTACTATCCGGAGACCTAAGGTCAGAAATAGCATTTTCGATTGTGCAGTTTTTGAGGGAAAAACCCTAAGATCACACATATTTTACATAAATAAGGACTTTCGTTAAGTGTAGGCTGTACGCGTGAGTAGAATTTGTTTGTATTTCTTTAAGGCATGGGCTACCAGGAATTCCTTCATTGACTCTAATGGAACCTTTTTCAATAAATCCGTTGGCTCCAACTATAAACGTAGTTGCTGATGACCTCATGTACCACATTTTTATATATTATTATTATTGTTATTATTATTATTGTTATTATTATTTTTATTTTGTTTCCTTTGATTCCTGGTGTGTACTTTCTTCTTTCGGGGTGCAGATTAGAGAAATTAGGTCAAAAAAGGAATCATGTCATTTTCCACTGAGCAATTATGGAAAAAAAAATATATATATATATATTACATAGATAAAGCCCTTCATAAGGTGTGGGCTCTACGCGTGAGAATAATTATTTTGTATTAGTTTGGTGCAAAAAAAATGACGTAACAATGTCGTTTTTTGACGTTAAAAAATACGTCAAACAACGACATTCTTACGTCATTATTTTTGCACCAACCTAATATTTCTTTAATGCATCGGCTACGAGTAATCACTTCACTGAGTCTGTTGCAATCTTTACCAACCATTTAGAGGAATCCAGTTACAACTTGAAATGTTAATGTTCTCGTGTGCCCCATTTTTTTTTTTTTTTTAGATTTCGATTACAAGGTCCTTGTATTGTGATAGGTTTTTGAAGATCTTCAATGCTACATTACAGTCTGCGGAAACTAACATGCCAATAAGAAGATACGTTTTGTCTTTGCGGTCTCTAATCACGCTGTCTGGGCGATTAACTTGGTTTGTTCTGAGTGTATTTTAAAGTACCATAAAATTGTTACAGTTCTTATCGCCATAATCGGGCCTGGGTGGTGTTCATACTAATTTCTTCCAGTTTTCTTTCCGTAAAAGTTGCAGATTTTCCTCTGCAAATATTGTTCTACTCTGTCATGCCGGGTTTTATATTCAGTGGATAAAAATACCGTGTAACCTGATACCAAATGATCATTTATTTTTTGGGATATTTATCACAGAATATGCATTTTGGTCTAACACTTTTTTTTAGCATATGAGCTTGATAATTTCTAGTTAGCAAGAATTGGTCCTGTGCAGCAAGAATAAAACCTTTAGTTTTCAGCTTTTAACCCCGGACTACGTAGCCAGTGATGGGTACGGTTTTTTTCTACATAAGACCCTTTGGTACGGACAAAGTATTGACCGTGAAGCGGTTTATTTTGCCATCGTTTCTGTATCTGGTCATTTGCATTTGCCTTCGCTATCTTTTTAAATTATTGTGCAGCTTCAGTCGGTGTATTGTGCTTTACTTGTATTTCTTCCTCCATTTCGAATTCCATTTTGAAATTGTTGGCTTCTTTTATTACTGAATAACGTCGCTAAATACTTTCATGTGCTTTGACACACATTATCATCAGGTCTTCTGTAGATTTCAGGTATCTTTGGAGGGCATTTGGTGTAGTTTTATTATTATTGGTATTGTAAAACCAACTATCATTATAAATTAACGGTAACGTCCCCGTTACCAACTGATCCAACCTATTCCCTGCTAGAAAGTATAGAAAAAAATAGACGTAACTGAAAGCAAGAACCAATGATGATGAAACTGTGTTTTGATTCACGTTCAATTGTAGTGCCGTCTTGATTTTTAATAAATGTTTTCTGCTTTATTTTCTATTACAATGTTTTATTAATATGACACACACAGACACACACAAGAGGTGGATCACTCAATATGCGCATGCGTGTTTTAAAATTAGGATATAGAAATCCGCATATGGTTTTAAAATTTTGATTCGATAATGGATTTCGACATTTAAGGGTTCATCAGATCCGATAACGAAAGAATGAAGTGCGTGTATGTGTTTTTGCGTCTATGTTTAAATAATGAATCTTAGTATTTTTCCCCGAAGCTGACGTTTCCCGCGATTAAAGAAGAAAGAAGAAGGGTGACTTAAAAACGTCGTTCCTATTTATTCTGGTAACTTTTCTGTACTCTTAGTTGGAGTCAAAAGTTGTTAATCTATTTTCCCAGCTTGTTTGTATCGAATTAAAGGAAACACTCTTCTCATTATCAGAATGGCTCGAAAGTAAGAAAATCCTATAGCCTTTGCTAAAAATGAATCCAACTCAAATCGTTATACAATCCTTCAGAATGGGTTGAAAGTAAAATATTTGCATTTTGGTTTGTCAATACGCTTTCCGTGTCGATAATATATGTTTTTAAATTAGGATATAAAAATCGTGACAACGTTTTTAAATTTTCACAATTGGAAACGTTCATGAAAAAAAGATTTATTTAAAAATACATTTGATAATCCATCTCACTGTTTATGACTTTAATTATTCCGAAAACAAATGAATGATAATGAGAATACAAACACACCCGCAAACACCTTCCTCTCTCTCTCTCTCTCTCTCTCACACACACACATACACAAGCGCACACACATACATATACACATACATTACATGAATCATTCATACAAAAAATAGATTAGTAAAGTTAATGATATAAATGGCGAAAAGCATCTTCGCAAACAAATTTATTAAAGTTACAAATCACTGGATGAATGTTGTTTTTAATAACTTCAAGTTGTATAAGGTCTTTTATTATTCTGCTAGTAATTTCAGCTGTACACACAGCCATCCTCAGGGATGGAAATTAATTTGTTTTTTTAGTAAATCCAGGTAGTAGCAGGACACTCTAGAAATGTGTTATTATTAACGGATAAGAAATTTTGGAGCGTGCAGTCGCAACGCTAATGTTGAATTTATTTGAAAATTTAAGAGAGCGTTTTTTACTAATATGGTAATTTGAGAATTTTTGTGTTGTCGGAGTTTTTCAGTCAATGTGGCATGAACGAAATAGTTCAATAAATAGAGTAATGTCTCAGTTGTTATCCCGGAAATTTGCACGTCGGATCAGTTCTTTTAAATCAAATATGTGGTGCAAGTCAATTTATATTACATTCATACAAAAAGTAGATTAGTAAATATATATTAATGTGTATCAACCATTCTTTTAAACATCTTGCGTTAAACCTGCCAGTCAAGGGAAATTATTTTTTTTTTTTTTTAGTTTTTACAGAGGTCTTACTTTTGTCCGTTTGGTAGAAGTAAGGGAGTACAAATATGTTGCAGAATTTTCATTATCCCAAGCATTTTCGGTCATTTCTTTAGCCAAGTTCAATGGGATTGTTTCTGGTTTTGTTATTTTTTTTTAAGTTGTATTTAACTTTTGTTTTGAATCGGGAGTGTTTATACGGTGCCTTCGGTCGTGAGGAGGGCTTGAATTCGAATAAGCGTCTTTCTATTTAAAAAAAAAAAAATTATCATTACATTTCCAATATTAAATAAGTTATGGTTTATAATAGGTAACAGGCATTTTTACGCATATATCTATAGATATGGCAATGCTTTTATTTTCAAAACATGATAGTGAACGTGTTCATATTCGGTATTTATTGAGTGTTAAACAGTAAGATATTTTAAGTGTTGTGCTTCTTGCTTTATCTTCAGCTGGACTGATAACTTGCTTTTTATATACAGTAACGTTTACTGCTACAGCTACGGTTCATTTGTACGCATTTTTAATGAACTGACGTCTTGCTGAAATATTGTTTTAAAATATTTGTGACTAATTTTTTTTCTTTAATATGCATATTAGATAGGGATGCGTCTAATATATCGATGCGTTTTATGTTATCAAATAGGATGTATGCGTGCGTGTATATATATATATATATATATATATATATATATATATATATATATCGGTCTAGAGTGGGGTTATACCACTTTGGAAATTGCTGTAAAAAATATCACGGGTTGACCCAAGACTTGTGAATATTATTTAGTAGACGCAACAATTGAGACTGTCAATAGTTGTGCTAGCACGAAGTTTCAAGTCATCGTGACCGAGGATTTGAGTGTGTTGGTATTGTTCAGATTGTTGATCATTCTAGATAACACGCTCTCTCTCTGAAACTGTAACTGGGCTCTGCTCATGATAGTTCCAGTATAATCCACAGGCGGGCTGTGTGAGTGTTGAACAAACACAAATGTGCCTGAGCGAAAGTCGGCAATAAGGATTCGCTAGCTTCCCTCGTATACGAATACGAATGGCCAGCTATTATGATATATATATATATATATATATATATATATATATATATATATATATATATATATATATATATAATTATTTATTTAAAAATATGATTCCATTTTTAATTAAATAAATAATTATATTTATGCTCTACTTTCGTATCGAGCACTATTTCTTAAAAATAATAACAAATACTAAGGAACTTTGGATTATTTACCAAACCAGTCTCTTTCCTATTTTCTACAATATTTGCACACACACACACACACATATATATATATATATATATATATATATATATATATATATGTCTGTGTGTGTGTGTGTATGTAAACAGTTTAAAAATACATATATGTAAACAGTTTAAAAGATAGCATGAATCTGTAATTATTATTGCATACATGCATTTCTTAGTATTAAAAAATATTATAAAACATTTTGTTATAAAATGAATATGTAACAAAAACGTTTGTATCTTGCGGTTCTCAATCATCTGAAATTTATTGTAAGTGGCTCTTACATTAAGCAAGTTGGGCCACCCGCAGTATATATTCACATACATACATATATATATATATATATTTTCAAAATAAGAGTAGGGAAGACAAGGATAAGAAAAATATAAAGTGGTAAATCAAAAAATAATTAAGCTAACCGGTTAACCCTCCTTGCTCTTCAGAGATCAATCGAGGACATTAATTTGGATTAATTAACGCTTCATTTCAATTCATTTAATTATCTTACCCGCTGTGAGAGATGAAGTGATTAAAAAGATGTTAAAAAGCAAATATCCAAAGGGGATTGCTATATAACCAAGAGAAAATTAATCGTCTCTTATAAGCTCTATTCAATCGTGATCATTCTCATTTATGTTCCTAAACACAGGGAAATGGAATCGGTTCAGTTCTCGATTCAATGTTCTTTAATATTCTATCCAAACTTTTTTTTTCTTGTTACAACATCGTTTAATTCTTTGTCTATAGTTCTGTTCATATGGTCGGGGATCGGTAGCGTGAAAAAGTGGCGGGGAAGAGGGTGCAAGGGCCCCGAGCATCCATATCGGGAGGGCAGCCAATCAAAAAGTGCTATAAAGATTTTGTAACGAAATGTGTATATAACAAAAACATGTATAAATTTTGTTCATGTCTTGCGGTTCTCAATTATGTGAACTTTATTGGAAGTGGCTCTTACATTAACCAATTTTGATCAGCCCTGGTATATATTCACATATACACAAATATATCTATTTTTTTTAAACAGAAAGAGAAAGAACAAGGGTATGAAAAAAATATAATTGATCGTAAAGTGGTGAAACGCACCCCCCTCCCCCAAAAAAATGAAGATAACCGGTTATTACTCCTTGCTCTTCAGAACTCAATCGAGCACATTAATTTGGATTAAATAACGCTTTATTTCAAAACATTTAATTTTCTTCTCTCCGCGGTGTGATGGAATTATTAAAAAGATGTTAAAAAGCAAATCCCCAAAGAGGATTGATATATAAACTAATGGAAGCTGATTCTTCCTTATGACCTCTATCCAGTCGTGATAATACGCAGGGATGGTGACACAATCAAAGAAGGAATATTTGTAAATACAGGGAAATAGAGTCGTCTCTATTCTCGATTCAATGTCCTTTAATATTCTGCACCAACTTTTTTTTTTTCGTTTAATTCTTTGCCTGTAGTTCTCTTCCTATGGGCAGGTAGCGTGCAGAAGCGCGGCGCAGAGTGTACCAGGTCCTCGGGCATTCATATCGGGAAGGTAAAGAAGCAAAACTTTAGTAAAAAAATGTGTATGTAACAAAAATGTATGTGTAAATTGTGTTCATGTTTTACGGCTCTCAAACATCTGAATATTATCATATGCGGTTCTTACCATAAGCAAATTTAGCCACCACTGTGTCTCGACTGTTTGCCAACTAATGCTAGAAAACCCTGTCTCTTATTGTTTCAACTATGGCTGAAGTAAGTAGTAGATATAGATTCTTACTTTTCCCAAGTGTGTTAGTGCGATAGTGGACAGATTATCCCGGAATGTGATGCCACCGAATTCACTTTTCTTTCTGAGGACGTTTACAATACAAACACTTCCTACTTTTTTATGTTTGTTTTTCTTAAGATGGAAATAAAATCATAAAATAAATAAAAAAAAATGTTTCATATTCATTTTCTCTGAATATGTGGAATAAATGCACAAAATTTGGATCGATGCAAAAAATGATGAATAATAGTGGAACAAATGTCTAGATACTTTATATCGTTCAAGAAAGTACCTGAATCTAGCTAAAAGTAACGTATTTTCCGGCTTAGAAGGCGCTGCGGTTTGGAAGACGCGCCCAAATATTTGAAAGAAATTTCTAAGGAAAAAAAGTCATTCTCATACAACAACACAAACATCATACGTCCCTCACATACTGGCGCCAAGTATTGTTTACATAAATCACTCGTCCGATTTTGTATAGCAGAGACATACTAGTCAAAAGCAGAAAGTCTCCCGCTAGTAAACAGAGCATGTTTAAGCTTGTAGCTCGGCTCCAGGAAGGTTTATAGTCTTGGAAATGCTTGTAACAGCTAAGTACTTAGGTTACATAATATAAAAGCCAAAATTAGATAGATAGCGAACATTATAGTGTAACGGCTCAATATCTAAATCCACTCCCTTATCAGCCAAGCCAATTAGGTTAACGTCCAAGCTTACTTGAGACTGGGCGTTGCCTGCATTCGACTTGCAAGATGCACTGATTAGATAGGGTATCTTTTTAGGAAAAATTGCGTCTTGTAAGCCGAAAATTAGGGTACCTGAAATTTCAGATCAGACTAAAAATTGCTTATTGCTGGCATATCTGGGCTGGAGGTACCCTGTCTCTCTTTTCAGTCCTCACAGCGTTCCAAATTGGTTACGCAGCCTTGCGCGTGATGACTTATTTTTCACTTTGCAGCCCGTTTCCCACTAACGAAACGTCGCAAGCCTCTCCGTAGTCTATCCTTATTTCTATGGCAAATGTCCTAACAAACAACATTCTTTACTTCCGCCAGTTCAGACCTTTACAGCTAAATCGTGACATGCCAACTAAACTGGCACAAATCGACATTTTTTTGGATGGGGGATTTTATTTTTATGGAAGAAGTTCCATTTCGAAATTTAATTCCCAGGTGGGGACGTTACTTGGTAGAACAGGCTCCCGAGAGGATGCTTCCTTTGACCACTACTAATCTTGCCCTCTTCAAATCTAGAAACAGATATTATCTTTCCTACATCTCGTCATAATCTTGCTTCCTCCCCGTACATCTATGCAACAACTACATTCAACCTTGTTTGTTTTTTGTGTCTTGTGTTGGGGGAACAACAGCTAAAAAAGAATTAAATGCAAAGTAAATCTGGAATAGAATTCTTTAAAACGATATGCTGCTAATGGCACTGTTGCATAATACTAGGACAATATTTAGGGTTAATTCTCTATTTGGAATTCTCTCTACAAACAACGCTGCTATCATCCTCAGATTTCCAATTTTCATATCTGCACGCAAACTATAATCTTGCTTTCCAATTTTTGATCGATGTGAGAGGCTTTTCCGTGAACCCCCTGTCATTCTTGACAAAATATAAACATTAACTCAAGAACGGGAGAAAAAAAACGATACATTTTACAACAAAAAAAAATATATATATATATTTTGCATTTTTTTTTTCAGGGATGGGTACCAATTTTGTGGAAAGCGTGTTTCGTAGATTTTTAAAAAATACTTCAAGAAAAATATTAAGCAATATAAAGATATTAAAAAAGAAAAATGAAACTGAAGATACATCGAAAATCCTTTTATTTTATAAAAAAAAAAACTGTTGTCAGCTGTAATATTTCTATCTGTTAAGTGAAATGCCAAAAAATGTAGGTACAGGCGGCTAATATCACGCAAGCTCTTCTTTCTCTTGAATAACAGATGCTACACGACACTGCTCGAAGTCGGTAAAGTGTTGTAGTTATTACGTTGGTGTACTTATCAGTTTGTTAGACGGTTGTCCATAAAAGAGCTGCCATCTTCGGGTGATTGGAATGTCGAACTGAACCCTTTATTTCGATCACTGTTCTAGTTCCATGTATAATGGATGTCAGTTATCAGTTATCTCTTGTTAATTCCTTCTGCAAGCTCTCTACCACCTTACTGAACGGTTATGTAATCCCACCTCTGCTATATCGCATTAAAGGCTAGACAGTCTTCTCACAGGGGAAAAGGTGGCATGTGGCAATATATATGACTCTACAGTAGCCTTATGAGAATACCATAGACTGATCATGGAAGTAACAATTATTATGTCTTACGGAGAAAAACTAAACCAACTCACACTCTTTGGGTTCTGTCACTAGATCTAACTAACGCCTTTATCCACTGTATCTTGAGTCCTTGAATTCAATACTCGGTTAAGACAGTAGAGAACTTGGAGAGGGGAATTAACAGTAGATGACTGATAACTGACTTCCATTAATCATGGCACGTAGAACTAGAACAGTCTACCCCAGTAAGCGAAATAAAGGGTTCAGTTCGACATTCCAACCACCTGAAGAAGGCCGGAGCGTACAACTTCCGAAACGTTGAAATAAAAATGGCGACAAAGATGAGGACTATAGTCCGAATAATGTAAATAGTGTACGTAATACCTCATCTCAGAAATATAGACAGATACTCAATCCACTTTGTACGCTGCCACTAGCGTAAAAAAATAAAGTTAGGCTAGTGTACTCCACATACGATTAATAGTTACGATGATGAATTTGTTAATATAATAAGTTCCCCAAAACGGATATTAGTATATTTCATCAGCCAGCCATAGTTTATCGGCTATTTAGAGTTGGGAAGAATAATGTGTTTTAGCCTTTCAGTAGTATACCGATTACTAATATTAACATCAACGTAACCATTGATATACTAACACTGAATGCGAATAAAGAAAGGCGAGATACGCGACCGTAACCAACAAAACATTTAATAAGGCAAAAAACTTACATACATATATTAAAAGGATTTACATATGTCCCAAAATAAATGATTGTTCATAATGTCCAAGGGGAAAGAATGCTTACAGAACGAGAACAACGAAACAACATACCAACTTTATGGTCTTAGACCGTCCGAAGATAAGTGAATAGAAATTACTTTTATCTCCATGCTGGGCTGTGCACATGTTGTCCACTTTCCACGTGTGTGGACGCCCTGGGGGTGAGGAAGTTGATGAGACCGTTCCTAAAAACGAAAGCAAAAAGAAAAAAAAAGGGCAGAAGAGTTCTCTTCTCTAAAGGAGCCGAACTCCCATGAACTCACCCAAAGGGAAAACAACTTTGGCCTCTCTACACGGACATTACTTAACGTAATAATTTCAAGAAGAATATCAAAGAGTGGAAGGAAATTGGTTTGCATTCTAAGAGTGGTTATATTAATTTTTTTTTCCATTACATTCAATTGTATGATGATCCATATCTGATATGTTTAGAATGCCTGAATTGGATTTGTAAGTCTGTGAGTCCAACAACTCACTCTAAACCATATAAAACAGCTTTTGACATATATACAACTGTGGACAGAATTATTCAACCCCCGTTCAATAATTACAAATAAAACTCAAATTTTCATGGAAACTTTTTGTGCATTTGTTCACAAATGATAAGAACGTATTTGAAAGAATGTACAGTGATGCAAAATGTTTTATTTTAATGTCAAGCAATCATACAAAAACACCGAAGCCATTTAACATAGGAACAAATTATGTGCCATCTTGCCTCAATAATCATTGACATAATCTTTATTCTTGATTGTTGTCTTTGTTCGTTTTTGATAGTTCTTTACAAGAATACACTGATAGTTATTTTGCTCCATTATTCCTTGGCAATAGCTTCTAGTTCCCCCAAATTAGAAGGACTTCTTTTTTTTATTTCTTCAAATATGCTCATAATTTTTCAATGATTTTTAGATCAGGACTTTGTGCGGGGTACGCCAGTTAATTTTTCTGTCATCTAATTATTTTGTAACACTTCGTGTTGTATTTTTTCTAGTTATTGCCATGTTAGAACCTTCCAGTGACGCTTCAAAGATAACTTTCATACACTTTGCTTTATATATTTTTAAGAATATCCAAATACTACACTTTTTTCATTATATCCTGTACTCTGACTAGTTCTCCTCGTTTAGAAGCAGTAACACATCCGCTTGTTTGCTTATAGGAATGGTACTTTTTGGTTTGTGACCTTTATTCACTTTCCTCCATACATAACGGGATTTCGTGTGACCAAATAATTCTAGTTTGATTTAATCTGACCATAAAACGCAGTAGTTTCAGTATTTACTCCCATGTTCTAGATGGCTTCTAGCAATAAGCTAATATGTATTTTAGATGTTTAGCCTTAAGCAAGGGAGTTTTCCTTGGGCGACAACGTGAACGTCCTTATCATATCACTGTTAACCACGCCCACGAGGTGTTCTGACCAATCGCTGACCATCCTGCTTTCGCATTCTGTAAAAGAAACAATGTTTGTATTAAGAACTGATTCAACGTCTGATTTATTTATTCAGACTTAATAGATGCAATAACTTAAAGAAAATTTTTGCAAGATACAAAATACATTATAACCCTTTTATTGATAAAAAAAAGACACTTGGAAAAGAAAGATTGTGTGGTGTATAAATTCTAATTTCGTAGCATTAATTATTTTCACAATCCGCATAAATTATTAGTTTTTCTTTTTAGGGGATTGAACAATTTTCTTTTTTGTAAACGAAGTTAATTCTGAACAAATGCTCTCATGAATGTTCGAAGTTGCCATTTCATTATCTTTGAGAATTACCGAGTCCTTTCTTGGAAATATCAGTACAGTATCATCCTCTTTTCATTATCCACGGTTTTCGAATTCAGAGTTTTTTTTCTTCTGAATAGGTTGGCCTATCAATGCTAGAGTCCCCAGTCCAGATGGATGGTCGTATCAAGATAAACAGAAATAATTGTTGTATTCTTGCCTGGATATTTCCAGAGAGATACGGAACACTATCGAGAATATTTAGATTAATAAGCATATTGTTCGAAGTCATTTTTCCAGCTTCTGCAAAGAGCCAAATATTAGCCACTTTCCAAAGCAGCTTTCGAAGATATCAAAATAATGGAATTGCATTCAGCTACTTCAGATGTAAATCCGATAGAAACAATTGTGTTCAACTATAAAAGATTTCCATACGAGAATGGAAAAGAGCATTCAAGCAATGGATATATCATGGAAGCAATAAAAACCGGCTGCAAATACTGTTAAATCTAATACAAAACGTGCTGTCCATCATTACAAGTTTAAGTTTTAATTTCGGTGTCATTAGACGATATCAGTTGCAACTGCGACGGAAAGCGAAATTAAAGTTAATCCTTTAATAAAGAATTGTTTTTTAAAGCCTTTTCCTCTGTTTAATATTTAACTTTAAATGTTCTGTTTAATTTTAAACGCGTCTAAGAATCGAAAATAAAATCCAAGCAAAGATGATCTATGAGACGCAATACAAACTACAGCAAGTAATGATAGAGTGGATTTAAAAAAAAAATTCAATGATTTTAAAGATTCATGAAGGTTATATAATGTTAAGGAAACGACATTAGCAAGTAAAGTGACTCACCTGATTTTTTTAATAATTTTTTTTTTTCGTCTATTGTTTTTGGGGTTAAAATAATTTTAATCTTACTAATATAAAAAAACCCTTTCCGACTAAGTAGGAAAAAAGTTTATTCACTCTAATGTATTCTAGTGATAATTATAAATTTGGATATAAATGAGATTCAGAAAAAAAAACTGTGACTCAGATATCGCATTCTAAGGATTAAACTGGTAAATTTAAAGAACTTTTGACAAAATATTGAAAACTAGTTTACAATACACTCAGAATAATATTCTAGAGAATTCTAGAACAGCTTAAATTAAATCTAGAGTATTCCAGAGTATTCCAGAAAGCCTCATACAGTATAAAAACAACTTGATATAGCCACGCAAGTCACTAACCAGATGAAAGGGTAAAAATACGCATCAGAACCACTTAAGGCATCTATTATTTCCTTTTCAAAAGCAGGCAAGTCTACGAGAGAAATTGTAGAAATTGCTATAACCACGCAATCAGCTGTCTCTCGAGTGCTTACGTCAGATAATGATGCCACTCCAGGTTCAAAGAAAGAAAAATAGGGTACGAAATAAAAAGATTGATGATAGAACTGGCAGGGTAATCAAGAGAGAAGTTGCGAAGAATAGGACTATAACTAGCCAAGAAATTGCAGCCAGTTTTAGCGAAGAGCAAGGTGTTAGTCTTGCCTCTTCAATAGTCCGTCAGAACAAGGTTACAAATCTTGTTAGAACAAGGCTACAAATCTGGTACACGATGGTTTAAGCCGCTAATAAGCAAAGCCAAGAAAGACAAAAGACTTGAATGGATTCACTATTACAAAAAGAAGACTGGAAGAATGTTCTCTTCTCCGATGAAATGAAAGTTGAGCTAGATTCAAAGGATAAGGTGAGTCACTTTTATCGAACAGCACTGTAAATTAATAAAATAAAACATTATTCATGTTTATTCATTAGCATCTGAAACATATTTTTCTATGGCATATTTCTCTTGTATTTATTAATAAATGAAGATTCAAACTGCACCTGGCATAACCAAAATATGATATTAGATAAAGTGTTAATCTTCTTCGTTTATGTACCGTCTCCCTTCAAGATGTGGACAATTATATCTTTCCATAACACCCAATCTGTTGTCGATCTTAGCGATGTTTCTCCGTTTACCATCCTTCATTCTCTCATTTCGCTTTCGATATTTCTTGCGAATGGAAAATTCTCAGAAGCCTTCTTTCCTCGTTAAGCACGTCTAACCATTAGAATTGCCCTCCTTCTTGCTTTTAAATGCAGCCTGCATCGCCACTTTCCCTCTTTCTGAGATCTGTCCATGTATAGTTCCTTCTCCCGCCAAAAGTCTTCTGATTCCCTTCCTTTCCCACTATCCCATTGCATCTGAGTCATATTATTGCTTGATAGAGAATCGATATTACACAGCAATTCAGTAACCTTTCCTTTATTTCTAACTATCCTTAGAAGCCGCTCTTCTGGAGCACATCAGGCTTTTAGGAAACTGGACTTTTACCTTCATTGTCCTATATACATAACATTTATAAGAATTTCAAATAATAAACTTCACATTTATTCGACATTCGGCATGATCTTTCTTCATATACGCAACCGATCTCCGTAGTTTGTTTACATTCATTTTGTGCGCCATTATTATTTTCTTTTAAAATCACCATTCTTACTGATACCTTCGCAAAAATTCACTCTTAAAAGACATTAGGAAACCCTTAATATATGATATCTCAAATACGTCACAGTACGCCTGCTAGAAAAAAAAAAGAAAATATATGAACAACGTACCTTGCCGCTCTTAAGTTTAAATTACGGTGTAATTAGGCGAAATTAAATTTAAGCCTTTAATAAAGAATTATTTTTTAAAACCTTTTCCTCTGTTCAATATTTAACGCTAAATGTGCTGTTTAATTTTAATCGCGTGTAACTACCGTGGTTACTGCCTGTTACTTCAGGTTGCTTATGATTCACTGAGATCAAAACACGGACGGACGGACACGCGTACACTGAGCTTTATTTATGGAAATGGAATTTTTCTATTTCTTAGAACGTTGTTTATCTTTTGGAAGGCATCTTTACGCAATCAAAGGTGCCTTCAGATTTCGGTGCCACGTCCCTTCCTCTGTTAAAACACTTCTGCGCTTGTTTAATGTTGACGTTTACAATTCGTAGTTCGCCCTCTTTCCTTCTGCTCTCCTTAAGTCTGCAATGAATCTTTTCGTTGTCACATTTTCCGTCCTCTGTGAAAAGACTTAAATATCGATATTAGAAGCTGAGATGCTCATGATATATTGCTTCTATAACCATTCAGAAAAAGGTTTGTTTTTTTAATAATGATTTTATTGTGAAAACGTTTATTTGCATAATAATCTAACGTACTATCCGGGTCCCTCGGAAGGGCATTAAACTATAAGTGGGGCGTATTAGAGCTACGTAAGACTAGGGTCAAGTGAATATTCTCTGTAGCCCTATATACAAGCACAATAAAAAGAGTTTTGCCGGGGGGACCTAATCACAACAATTGTGAGTGAGGTTAAATGTTCACATAATCTCGACTCTTTAATTCCATCAGACAAGAAATGTATGGCTTCAGCTAGCGTACCTATGTCCACGAAAATGTGTGGCACCATTTAACGAGACAGAAAGGGAAAAGAAAAAAAAGAGGAAAAGAACAGGCATTTGATAAGCAATAACACACACACGGCTAAGAGACAATGGATAAAAGGATATTTTGATAAGTAACAAATGGCGAAAGAGTGTCATTACAATGACAGGGAAATTCTGAGTAAAAAGAAAGGGAAAGAAGGAAAGAATCAGATATGTTTTGGCATCGGCTGTGTTATGTAAGGATATGAAAACAAACTATTGGTACGGGAAGACATCTTATTATCAACTACAGACTGGCTGGCCAAAGAAAAAAAAAATCAAATGAAAATGTTATTTCGATAAGTGACGAAAAACAGGCAACTAAAGGGACTTTGGACAGATATAAAATTATGTTATCAGAAATATGTACCGAAGGAAAATGAATGGGAACCTAGAAGTGTTTTTTTTTCTTCGAGGCGACAGACTGACTGAAACTTTGGAGATGTTTCTTTTTGAGACCGTGTTAGGAAGACCACACATTCTGATAATTAGCGATAAAATACCTGACGTAAACCACGTGTAGAACAAGAGTTATGACCGCCATTGTCATACTGTCACGTTCGCGACCAGAGATAACGGCGATTAAGAGGAAGAAAAGGAAAAGAGAAGAGATAGTTTTTTTTTAGTTAAGCAAGATATTTTTTCTTCCTGAAACAAAGCCGCGGATTCGTCCACGTCCGACTAAGACATCATTGGTCGAGTGGTGATCACGTGACGCACGAGGGAGGCTGTTGCAGCCCATCTGGAGGATGAGTAAGAGAGGTTTCTACGATGATGTGGGGAGGGCAGTTCACGCCCCTCTGAAGTATGATGAGAAGGTGGGAGTGAGGAAAGGTTCCCAAAAATGGGAAAAGGTGGAAATTCCTAACCAGAGAGGTGGATATGTATTTAGAATTATCGAGGAACCCCCCGGCGCCGACAAACTCACCCCGGTTTTGGTCGGCGCCCATATAAACAAAGCCACAACGAGCAGAGTTGAGTTGAGTTCCAGCAGTTCCCAGAGTCAGTCTTCAGTTGAAGCAAGCCTCGCAGATAGCTGACCAAGATTCACGCACATTCCGGACCCCACTTCAACCCAAGAACAATTATTTTGAAGAGCGAATAGATCCAGATCACCGAAATAAGTTTTTTTTTTTTTTTTTTTTTTGACTTTCGTCCAAAGACCCACCGAAACACCAATTTCTTAGAGAGCAGACAACTTGAAGTGTTAAAACTTGCCTAGCGGAAAACGACGTGTCACAATCCATAGAACAGGTCGGGAGATAGATGCAGTCCTATGTATCGAAAAACTAGATATAAAGTTTGTTACCTTTTTCTTTGATACTTTGAACTTTTGAGTTTTCATTTTATTGTCTTTTATGCATATTTGTGTGGTATCACCCCCTTTGAACTCGGTTTGCAGTACGGCCCCGACGACTGATTGATTTCCTCTGCCTAGATCAATTCACAACGTGGGTAGGCAGACTGGGAATCAAAGTAGTTACTTCGGTAACCAGGCGTTGGAAGCGAGTTGGGAACGACGAGGCTGATATCAAATCTAACCAGATTCCCACCCGAATCACCAAAAGGTTAGAACGTCACATTTGGAGCGGCGACACCCGAACGGAGCAGCGAGGAACGAACGGCTGGCGCCGCGGCGAGGACGTCAAAATTGGTGCTGTTTAGGGACGTCACAGTTAGTGCCGTGGTAGACTAGGATAGAACGTCACGGTTGGCGCTGCGACCAGGGGACGACGTCACAAATGAAATAGTCATTTTCGCCATATTCCGTTTGTAAAGAAGAAGTTTCAGTCTGATAATTTTTTTCCCGAGAACTGTTACCTTTTCATGTTAAAGTTTAATAGCTATCCATCTTAATTATCCACATGAACTTCTCTTTCTTCTACCACATCTTACGCTCATACCACAAGCGTCAGTAACGCTCTACCATGAGTGGCTCTCAAGCTTTCTCGAAATTTACCTTTAAAACATCAAGAGGATGATTGAACGTATCCTGCGGATTACGGTAAGCATTTGCAAAAGTTATCCGGAATTTTTTAGAGATGTTTATCTCCTATTAGCTTAGCTTGTGCAAGCAGGTAATTAATAGCGATTTCACTGCCATCCTACGACTGGAGAGACGGAACGGTTTGCTGCAAGGGCTCGTTTGCAGAATGTCTGAATGTTGAAGGAGGTATGCAAAACGTCCTGGGTTTAGATGGTCTACATTCCGAAGGATCTCTTATGCTATCAAACAAGAAATGTGACTGTTGAAATAGCGATAGATAAGTTCTATCCTAAATGTTTCTTTTCTGGTACTAATTACCCGTAGAGCTTTTTTGACTTCTTACTTCCTTACACGAACAATAACTTAAATGCAACGTCAATCGGCATGTTCTTTCTTCCTGGAATCCGCCATTTTATTGTCCTGTCTCCCCCAAAAGTAATCCTTTGCATTTTATTGTTATTACACCTTTCCTTTGTCTCTAGCCTAAATTTTATAAAGTGATACAGTCGTTTCGAGTTAAGTTAGTTTCCAAGATACGTCGTCGGTTTTATTATACGAAAAAATAAAGCTCGTCTTATGTAGTTTTACACTAGTTTACAAATGCCTTTAAAATATTACAAACGTCAAAACAATAAAATAATAATAAAAGTATAAAATCATATTTAAATATATTTAAAAATAATAATATATATAAATATAATATTTATCAAAAACAAAAATAATTATCATAATGAATTATGTTCAACAGATGCCATTATTTCAAATTACTGCCAACAGACTGCACTTGTGCTTTGTTTTCCGCTCCAAAACCGATTATGAATTCAGACTTGTTTACATTTGTTCTCTGCCGTTGATGTTCTTTCAATTACATTTTAATTGTGATTTCGAATACATTTTTGCCCTTGAAAAGTCCTAGTGCATTTTTTTAAAATAATTATTTTATTATATAATTATTTCATTCAGAATACTGTGTGTAGCTATAATAAATACTGTAATATGCAATGAGTAGTTTTTATTTGCGGTTTATAGCGTGGTTATTTAGACTTTAATCTTTTTTCGACCTAAGGCGTGTCCTCCCGAACGAATTAACGGCATAGGGTCAGGTATACCTGTATAAGTCTTTTGTCCAGTTAGTAAGGAGTGATTTCAAAGCAATTACCCTGACATCCAACGACATGTGTCTCCCTGTATTTCCCTATATTGCTGTTTCTCTTGTCAAAATATTTTAAGAATTTGTAACGGAGTATCTTAAGAACGAATATCACCAGTAAATGCAAAGAAAATAATGAGTATGAATAAATATAGATAAACAGATGGAGACAGAACATGTAACACAACTAAAACATAACGTATGTAACAGCAAAATTGTAAAAATCCTGTAACAACAAACTTGTCCAATTGTTAGATTAAGCTCTGAAACGTTGTATCTTAGAAATCATTAAAGATATATTACTGGAATAAAACGAGATTTTCATATCACTATTGGACTCTACTTTGAGCAATAGAAATGTATAATTATTCTATAAGGTTTACAGAAAAATTGTAATGAAATCGATTATAAACGAAAATGACATGCTCATCATTAATTAATCAGAGCTAACGATTGGAAACTCATGAAGGATTCAAATAAAGTATATATATATATATATATATATATATATATATATATATATATACTTTATTTCAATCCTATATATATATACTTTATTTCAATATATATATACATATATATATATATATATATATATATATATATATATATATATATATATATATATAAATGTATTACAGGATCATTTTCCAACTTATACAAGATGATCTTCGCCCTCTCTAACCTTCTAAATTTCTGTCCTGTAGTAATAAATAGTCTCACGGCTTTCACGTACGATTAATTGATCTCTTTAGCACTAAGTTGAAATGATAATCCTGTTGTAATCTACTGATCCAGGTTTCCCCTCTACTGTTCCCTCTCTTAAAACATTATTCGCCGTTCTCTTGATGGGTTTTGAATGGACTTTGAAGATGGAAGTCAGAGTATGAATGTTGGCAACATTACTGGAGGTCTAAATGATTTTCCCCTCACCATTGCTCAGTTGAGATGTCAGTGTTGCTAACACAAAACGGTTTTAACATTTTTTCTTTCTAGTTGAATAACTCAAACGCTTTTTCAGTGATTCTTACGACAAATGGTATCAAGATGAGAATGAATGTCCTATCTGAAAATCTGAAACTCAAGTAGTTTAGTTTAATATATATATATATATATATATATATATATATATATATAATTGGTTGGATAGATGCGAGTTTGTGACCCTGGGTTTTCACGCTTTTGCGATTGTCAGACAAACTGATTAATTCTTTAAAAAATTTGGGTTGACACGCAATCTACATAAACCCAAAATTAAAAAAAAAATAGTCAGTTTCTCTGACGATCGCAAAAGCGTGAAACCCAGGGCACAAACTCACATCTATGTTAGCTCTACCTCTAATATTGAGCGCTTTCTAATAAGTACCGCGCATATAATATATAAATAATTATATATATATATATATATATATATTTATTTATATTTATACACACACACACACACACACAGATACATACATATATATATATATATATATATATATATATATATATAATATATATATATATATATAATATATATATATATATATAATATATATATATATATAATATATATATATATATATATATATACATACATATATATATATATATATATATATATATATATATATATATATATATATATATATATATATATATATATATAATAATGACGTGTTCGGCGAAGGAGAGGCGTATTCATCCAAAATTCGAAAATTGCTTTTTTTCACTGCAAATTAATCATTATATCATAACTAAATATTTTACAAAAATAGAGCCGATTACACAATATTTCAATCTGAATTTAGGTTTATAGTTCGTAATCATGCAACGAGAAAAGGTAACATAAACTCTAGATTTGTCTGCGGAATATCATTACACTATTTTTTCATAGTAATAGTGAAATCATTAAGGTTTTTTGTCAAACGCATTTTATTTTTAAACGTATATTAATTTAAAATATTCCTTTTCAAAGGATTTATTTTCTAAATGGAATATGATCATTCTAGATTTCTGAATTTCGCTATTGTCCATCAAAATGCCTGGAAGAAAGCGATCTAAAGAGAACGTCAGAAAATAGTTCCAGTTTATTTAACCTAAGAAACTTACCATTCCAGCCAAAGTATTTTAAAATGCTGCCAAGAACAAAGGAGAAAATGAAAATACCTATCGACAAATCGAATATAGCATCAAAATTTATATTATTTTTATTTGATTGAAAAAAATACGAATGATGAATTATAATATTTAGGAAAAATGATATATATGTGGGTCACGAAATGACTTTACAGTAGAATCAATATAAGGCCAACCTAAAGTTCTCAGCTGATATGACATGAAATGGAAATATTATATTGAATCCATTGATAGGTCAGCTGCTAAAAAAATGTATTCACTGTGTCGTACGAGCTAATCTTTCTATCCATGATCTATCTTACATATATATAAGTTTACAATTCGCCCATCGTTATAATATTGCTATCACATATGGTCCGGTGACCCTGCTATTTACCTTGAGCTACTTGATAACATCCAAAGAAGAATCAGCAATATTATTGGTCCTGATCTGGCGGCTCGGCTTCAGTTACTTTTTCAACGCCGTAAGGTTGCCTCTATGTCTTCTCTAAAAATATTTTCGTGGTAATTGTTCAAATGAGCTCTTCGCTATAGCACCAAGACTTTTCAAATTTAGGCGCAGTACGAGATTGGCGTCGAGATCTCATCAATTTACAGTTGAACTGACTAGATGTAGTCCTATATTCTATGCTAACAGTTTCTTTTCTTGCACTTCTCGCTTGTGGATCTTCCTTCCAGCTCCATGCTTTCCAGCCAACTGTAACCCCTTGTCTTAGTGGCTTTATTCCCTTGCATGGGATGATACCGATTTAAAAAAAAAAAAGAAAATGTAAAAAAACAAAAACAAAAAACAATTCCTTCATCATCTCAGTGCTTTTTTTTCAATCCATTTTGAATTAATTAAAAATAAATACTGGTCGGGAATTAAACAGAATTCTGAGATTAGAAAATCCAGTAGAAGATGCCTACATACGGTTTGAAAAGAAATTCAATAAATGCATTACAATAGAAAGGAGAATGAACAAATATGCACCTTCTCAACAGACTGATTTAACGTTTACAGTGAAGGAATGTTCAGAGAATTAGAAGTCCTACCAGGATTTATCAATGGCGGCTACAGTCTTAACAACACTGGATATGCAGAGGACACAGTCACGATAGCAGTCACAGAAAGAAACACCTACAGAAGGTAGTAAAAGATATAAATGAGAACTGAGGCAACAGAAATGTTATTCTACAGAAGGATACTGAGAATTCTATGGAAAAGATACTAAGAATTCTACAGAAGGATACTGAGAATATTATGAAGCGAGCAATTGAGCGACGATTCCATTTTACGGGAAATGGAAGCAAAAAGGACATTGGATATATACTTAAAACCAGGAAGAGAAAATTGACATTTCTAAGGCATATAAAGAGGAAAGAAGGTAATAAAAAAAATCGAAGTGAAAGGATTAAGAAGGATTTGTAAGAATACGTAATTTATGGTTGTCATAAAAAAAGAGCCCAACATGCAAATTACAAATGGGAGATGCGAAAATAAAGTAAGTACCTGATTTCAAATATCTAGAAAGAATTTTAACAGATGAAGTTAATTTCGACACCGATATCCGAAACGTTTTTTTAATCCCCTCCCGGCCAAGTTTTATTGGGGAAAACGTTTTCTTTACAGGCGTATTTTTATTTGTTTTTAATATAGTAGCTCAGGAATTGAGACACCTTGAAGTAACCTATCGATGGCTAACATATCTAACAGATATACGGGTTGAGAGTGGGCATGTTTCAAGCTCAGAAGAGTAGAACAAGAATCAAGATCGATATATAAGAATATCATAAGAGTAGAACAAGAATCAAGATCGATATATAAGAACATCATAAGAGTAGAAAAAGAATCAAGATTGACATATAAGAACATCATAAGAGTAGAACAAGAATCAAGATCGACATATAAGAACATCATAAGAGTAGAACAAGAATCAAGATTGACATATAAGGACATCATAAGATTAGAACAAGAATCAAGATCGATATATAAGAACATCATAAGAGTAGAACAAGAATCAAGATCGATATATAAGAACATCATAAGAGTAGAACAAGAATCAAGATCGACATATAAGAACATCGTAAGAGTAGAACAAGAATCAAGATCGACATATAAGAACATCGTAAGAGTAGAACAAGAATCAAGATCGATATATAAGAACATCATAAGAGTAGAACAAGAATCAAGATCGACATATAAGGACATCATAAGAGTAGAACAAGAATCAAGATCGATATATAAGAACATCATAAGAGTAGAACAAGAATCAAGATCGACATATAAGAACATCGTAAGAGTAGAACAAGAATCAAGATCGACATATAAGAACATCATAAGAGTAGAACAAGAATCAAGATCGATATATAAGAACATCATAAGAGTAGAACAAGAATCAAGATCGACATATAAGGACATCATAAGAGTAGAACAAAAATCAAGATCGATATATAAGAACATCATAAGAGTAGAACAAGAATCAAGATCGACATATAAGAACATCATAAGAGTAGAACAAGAATCAAGATCGACATATAAGAACATCATAAGAGTAGAACAAGAATCAAGATCGATATATAAGAACATCATAAGAGTAGAACAAGAATCAAGATCGACATATAAGGACATCATAAGAGTAGAACAAGAATCAAGATCGATATATAAGAACATCATAAGAGTAGAACAAGAATCAAGATCGACATATAAGAACATCATAAGAGTAGAACAAGAATCAAGATCGACATATAAGAACATCATAAGAGTAGAACAAAAATCAAGATTGACATATAAGAACATCATAAGAGTAGAACAAGAATCAAGATCGACATATAAGGACATCATAAGAGTAGAACAAGAATCAAGATCGATATATAAGAACATCATAAGAGTAGAACAAGAATCAAGATCGACATATAAGAACATCATAAGAGTAGAACAAGAATCAAGATCGACATATAAGGACATCATAAGAGTAGAACAAGAATCAAGATCGACATATAAGGACATCATAAGAGTAGAACAAGAATCAAGATCGACATATAAGAACATCATAAGAGTAGAACAAGAATCAAGATCGACATATAAGGACATCATAAGAGTAGAACAAGAATCAAGATCGATATATAAGAACATCATAAGAGTAGAACAAGAATCAAGATTGACATATAAGAACATCATAAGAGTAGAACAAGAATCAAGATCGATATATAAGAACATCATAAGAGTAGAACAAGAATCAAGATCGACATATAAGAACATCATAAGAGTAGAACAAGAATCAAGATCGACATATAAGAACATCATAAGAGTAGAACAAGAATCAAGATCGACATATAAGGACATCATAAGAGTAGAACAAGAATCAAGATCGATATATAAGAACATCATAAGAGTAGAACAAGAATCAAGATCGACATATAAGGACATCATAAGAGTAGAACAAGAATCAAGATCGATATATAAGAACATCATAAGAGTAGAACAAGAATCAAGATCGACATATAAGAACATCATAAGAGTAGAACAAGAATCAAGATCGACATATAAGGACATCATAAGAGTAGAACAAGAATCAAGATCGATATATAAGAACATCATAAGAGTAGAACAAGAATCAAGATCGACATATAAGAACATCATAAGAGTAGAACAAGAATCAAGATCGACATATAAGAACATCATAAGAGTAGAACAAGAATCAAGATCGACATATAAGAACATCATAAGAGTAGAACAAGAATCAAGATCGACATATAAGGACATCATAAGAGTAGAACAAGAATCAAGATCGATATATAAGAACATCATAAGAGTAGAACAAAAATCAAGATCGACAGATAAGAACATCATAAGAGTAGAACAAGAATCAAGATTCGATATATAAGAACATCATAAGAGTAGAACAAGAATCAAGTTCGATATATAAGAACATCATAAGAGTAGAACAAGAATCAAGATTGACATATAAGAACATCATCGTGTTTATTCGTCCGTGTCTACGTTGAGGAATGGGGTTAAGATAGAGAAGGATGTCTTCGAAAAGCTAAGTAATCTAATAAGAAACAGGATAATGTCGTTAGAAACAGAGAAAAGAGTACGGGACTACAATGTAGTGTCAGTCCTCTTATATGCCATTGACTGCTGGACAATATCTCACTGATATAGATGAGAACTAAGGCAACAGAAATGTTATTCTACAGAAGGATACTGAGAATTCTACGGAAAAATACTAACAATTCTACAGAAAGATATCGAGAATATTAATTGAGCAACGATTCCATTTTAGGTGAAACGGAAGCAAAAAGGACATTGAATATATACTCAACTTCAGGAACAGAAAGTTGACATTTCTAGGGCATATAATGAGGAAGGAGGGCTGATATGTGGAAAATAAGACAGCCAAGAAAGTGTTGAATGTCCTACCTAACACGATTTCGGAGATACTTGGTAGAACAGGTATTAAGTGAATTGCCAAAAAGACAATAGTTAGTAAGTTCTACAGAGGACAGGGAATTTGTTGAGAGCAATGATCGCCTACATGCCGAAGGGACACAGCACACAGAAGAATAATATACATATTTCTGTAAGATGCAATTACTGAAAAGCATTTTTTCGGCTTAATTTTGACCTCGTAAGATTCGTAAACCAAGTCTCAAATTGATTTAAAGAAGTAATTCCCTTGAGTTTCTTAAAAAAGACTTTACTTTGTTCTTGTGTTGACCTTCAGTTTTCGATTGATTTCTCCAGCATTTCCTTCTGCTCTCCACCAAAGAGAAATTCTTTCTTAATCCATTTTCCTCGGATATTTTTTCTTGGATGTTTTGAGCCATCGAATTTCTACGATTTTTTTTTTTTTTTTTTTTTTTTTTTGGCATTACAAAATTATTTCTTTTCGTCAAAGATTACATGTGACCGCAATTTTTAAGCTTCTCAAAGAAAATACATGTTTCCTTTGACAGTCTTGTAATTTCGTATATCTAAAGGAGAGCATATACGTTTTTTTTTTTTGTTTTTTTAATAATATCTTTTTGTTTGGACGAGTTTCTGAGAGTAAGGTGCTGAAATTTCCTCGGCCAAACCCAGCTTAGAAAATCTGACAAGTCTGCTTTTAGAGGATCCCATTCTGATCATGGCCGGGAAATATACAGAATCTTATATATCGAATATACTCGTGTAAGGAGCAATCTCACGTAACGTGACCCTCAAATTTTCACTTCTTAAAATTTTTTCATCTTGTATCTCGTGTGCTATGCGAGTTCCTTATTTGAGAGGTCAAATTACAATAGACTAAACTCTTTTCCTCTATCTTTTTATTGCATCTTCCAGTTAAATAAGTTTAAAAAGTAAAAGTGAATGATAAATCCATCTTTAGTAACGCTATACTCGTTGTGTAAACGCGTACAGCCATAAATGAACAAGAAGCAGCTATGCAGCTTATAAACGTAACCAATGGTAAAGATGTATATTCGCAATGTATGTGTTTTATAATACGATATTAATATGTGAATATTACATGCATTATTATTAGATATAGTTAAGTAAGACATCAGTTTTTTTCAAAATCATGATTATTTTAATACAGCTGTATTTTGACTACAGTAAATGGATAACTACTTTGACCAACGTGTATGATGCGACCCCCTTAATATTAGCTTCTAAATTAGTTCTTCAAATGTCACTTGATATGTGACTATATACAGTATATATTAGAATTAGAAATTGTACGATGATACTTTGTTAAATGCGACAATCTTAAAAACATTAATTATTCAACTATGCAAACCTCCATTAAACTATAACAAGACAATTCATGAATGAAATATTTATTTAAAATTTTTGTTTCAAAGATTTCAAGTAGTCAATATATCTTACCTTGTGAAGCGATACCGAAGCCTGCTAGTCTCTATCTATAAAAGGATGGATGTGTGTGCGTGTATAACGAATGCACGGCCGCAATTTTCGATAGATTTGCACCAAAATTTACATGCAAATGCTCCAAGTTAGCGGGAAGCCAAGACCGACTTTTCATTTCCCAACTCCCATCGATAGTGGAAATAATCGATTTTTTCATACTTCTACGGCAGTTTTCACGTAGTTTGCTGCCATTTTGTACTGGCCAGAATGAGAGCCGATAGTTGGCTGCCACGAATAGGCAGGAAGATTCTATTGGCCAGCGTGAGAGCCAACAGCTGACTGACACGAATGTTAACTAGCATGCTAGCATGCAAAAAAAAAAAATCGATAGCTGCATTCGTCATAAGTGGGAAAAATTTAAATCTGCATGGCACTTTACTCCAATTCGCTCATTCGCTTGCTTAAACTCAACGTTGATTCTGATTCCGCAGAACTGGGTTGGGTGTGAAAAAGTATTTGTTGTTAACATTCTTTTTTCATTTGGTTTTTCCAGTTACGAGTCCTTTTTTAAAGCTGATTGTTTTGTGTTCGTTTTGTTTAGTTCTTTTTCGTAACAGATTTAATGTTTAGTATAGAGCTTAGAAAAAATTCGCAGTGTGAGATCGGCAAGAAGTAAGGCATGTAGCAACATCAGCACGGCAAAGAGCACTCCTTTACAGGCAAGGCAGGGAAAAAATATTTAAAGTCAAGTGATAGCGATTGCTGTATGAGTCGTACGATTTTTTTAATCAAGCACGGGCAACGCCGGGCCATGCTGCTAGTTTCTTATAAACGTGGATCACAAAGAAGGCATATCCCTGTCAGATATTTGTAATTAATATCAAAATGTCCCATAAAGGCCGACGCAATTATTTATTTGGGGATGAACATATAGGCGTTCCAGTGTCCAGAATCGAAGTCCTGTTATGACATAAATTTTCGACCACATTACTGTAATTACAAGTTCTACGGCGTAAACATTCAGCCGGTTGTGCTGTCATAATTTCTCCTCACGAAATGAATACCTAAAATTACGATTTGCATAATTCTGACCATTGTCCTCATCTTTGTCGCTATATTTATTACAATGTTTCGGCCGTTGTACGCTCCTTCCTTCTTCAGGTGGTTGGAATGTCGAACTGGACCATTTATTTCGCTCACTGGGTTAGACTGTTCTAGTTCCACGTGCCATATTTAATGGGTGTCAGTTATCAGCTATCTTCTGTTAATTCCCCTCTGAAATGCTAGGCCACAAAAATCTACTGAGCCGACTAAGCATAGAAATGAATACTATATGGCACCAGTAATAAGGAGTGCCATAGAAAAGCGATAATAACAACAAAACAAAATTGCAATATGAGCTCTGGTAAAAACATGGAATGATAACAGAAAAAATTGCAATATGAGCACTGGTAAAAAAATGATTGTTGAAGACATTAAGTTTATAATACCCTGAAATTCATACGCAGGTGTCCTCAAAGACACATAGCACAGTGGATAAAGGCGTTGCTAAGACCCAGTGACAGGACATAGAGAGTGTGAGTTCAATACCAAATATCAATACCCAGTTAAAGCAGTGGAGAACATTTAGAGGGGAATTAACAGGAGATAACTGACATTCATTAAACATGGCAGTGAGCGAAATAAAGGGTTCAGTTCGACATTCCAACCAACTGAAGAAGGACAGAGCGTACAACGGCCAAAACGTTGTAATAAATATGGCGACAAAGCAGAGGACAATAGTCGGAATAATGTAAATAGTGTACATAATACCCCATGTCAGAAATATAGACAGACACTGAAAGGCCGAAACGTTGTAATAAAATTGAGGACAAATCTGAGGACAATAGTCCGAATAATGTAAATAGTGTATATAATATCTCATCTCAGAAATATAGACATATACTGAAAGGCCGAAACGTTGTAATAAATATGGCGACAAAGCTGAGGACAATAGTCCGAATAACGTAATTAGTGTACATATTACCTCATCTCAGAAATATAGACAGACACGGAAAGGTCGAAACGTTGTACTAAATATAGCGACAAATCTGAGGACAATAGTCCGAATAATGTAAATAGTGTACATAATACCTCATCTCAGAAATATAGACACATACTGAAAGGCCGAAACGTTGTAATAAATATGGCGACACCGATGAGGACAATAGTCCGAATAATGTAAATAGTGTACATAATACCTCATCTCAGAAATATAGACAGATACTGAAAGGCCGAAACGTTGTAATAAATATGGCGATACCGATGAGGACAATAGTCCGAATAATGTAAATAGTGTACATAATACCTCATCTCAGAAATATAGACAGATACTGAAATGCCTAAACGTTGTACTAAATATAGCGACAAGTCTGAGGACAATAGTCCAAATAATGTAAATAGTGTACATAATACCTCATCTCAGAAATATAGACAGATACTGAAAGGCCGAAACGTTGTACTACATATAGCGACAAATCTGAGGACAATAGTCCGAATAATGTAAATAGTGTACATAATACCTCATCTCAGAAATATAGACAGATACTGAAAGGCCGAAACGTTGTACTAAATATAGCGACAAATCTGAGGACAATAGTCCGAATAATGTAAATAGTGTACATAATACCTCATCTCAAAAATATAGACAGATACTGAAAGGCCGAAACGTTGTACTAAATATAGCGACAAATCTGAGGTCAATAGTCCGAATAATGTAAATAGTGTACATAATACCTCATCTCAGAAATATAGACACATACTGACAGGCCGAAACGTTGTAATAAATATGGCGACACCGATGAGGACAATAGTCCGAAAATGTAAATAGTGTACATAATACCTCATCTCAGAAATATAGACAGATACTGAAAGGCCGAAACGTTGTACTACATATAGCGACAAATCTGAGGACAATAGTCCGAATAATATAAATAGTGTACATAATACCTCATCTCAGAAATATAGACAGATACTGAAAGGCCAAAACGTTGTAATAAATATGGCGACACCGATGAGGACAATAGTCCGAATAATGTAAATAGTGTACATAATACCTCATCTCAGAAATATAGACAGATACTGAAAGGCCGAAACGTTGTACTAAATATAGCGACAAATCTGAGGTCAATAGTCCGAATAATGTAAATAGTGTACATAATACCTCATCTCAGAAATATAGACACATACTGAAAGGCCGAAACGTTGTAATAAATATGGCGACAAAGATGAGGACAATAGTCCGAATAATGTAAATAGTGTACATAATACCTCATCTCAGAAATATAGACAGATACTGAAAGGCCGAAACGTTGTAATAAATATGGCGACACCGATGAGGACAATAGTCGGAATAATGTAAATAGTGTACATAATACCTCATCTCAGAAATATAGACAGATACTGAAAGGCCGAAACGTTGTACTAAATATAGCGACAAATCTGAGGTCAATAGTCCGAATAATGTAAATAGTGTACATAATACCTCATCTCAGAAATATAGACACATACTGAAAGGCCGAAACGCTGTAATAAATATGGCGACAAAGATGAGGACAATAGTCCAAATAATGTAAATAGTGTACATAATACCTCATCTCAGAAATATAGACACATACTGAAAGGCCGAAACGTTGTAATAAATATGGCGACACCGATGAGGACAATAGTCCGAATAATGTAAATAGTGTACATAATACCTCATCTCAGAAATATAGACAGATACTGAAAGGCCGAAACGTTGTACTACATATAGCGACAAATCTGAGGACAATAGTCCGAATAATGTAAATAGTGTACATAATACCTCATCTCAGAAATATAAACACATACTGAAAGGCCGAAACGTTGTAATAAATATGGCGACACCGATGAGGACAATAGTCCGAATAATGTAAATAGTGTACATATTACCTCATCTCAGAAATATAGACAGATACTGAAAGGCCGAAACGTTGTACTAAATATAGCGACAAATCTGAGGACAATAGTCCGAATAATGTAAATAGTGTACATAATACCTCATCTCAGAAATATAGACAGATACTGAAAGGCCGAAACGTTGTAATAAATATAGCGACAAATCTGAGGACAATAGTCCGAATAATGTAAATAGTGTACATAACACCTCATCTCAGAAATATAGACAGATACTGAAAGGCCGAAACGTTGTAATAAATATGGCGACACCGATGAGGACAATAGTCCGAAAATGTAAATAGTGTACATAATACCTCATCTCAGAAATATAGACAGATACTGAAAGGCCGAAACGTTGTACTACATATAGCGACAAATCTGAGGACAATAGTCCGAATAATATAAATAGTGTACATAATACCTCATCTCAGAAATATAGACAGACACTGAAAGGCCAAAACGTTGTAATAAATATGGCGACACCGATGAGGACAATAGTCCGAATAATGTAAATAGTGTACATAATACCTCATCTCAGAAATATAGACAGATACTGAAAGGCCGAAACGTTGTACTAAATATAGCGACAAATCTGAGGTCAATAGTCCGAATAATGTAAATAGTGTACATAATACCTCATCTCAGAAATATAGACACATACTGAAAGGCCGAAACGTTGTAATAAATATGGCGACAAAGATGAGGACAATAGTCCGAATAATGTAAATAGTGTACATAATACCTCATCTCAGAAATATAGACAGATACTGAAAGGCCGAAACGTTGTAATAAATATGGCGACACCGATGAGGACAATAGTCGGAATAATGTAAATAGTGTACATAATACCTCATCTCAGAAATATAGACACATACTGAAAGGCCGAAACGTTGTAATAAATATGGCGACACCGATGAGGACAATAGTCCGAATAATGTAAATAGTGTACATAATACCTCATCTCAGAAATATAGACAGATACTGAAAGGCCGAAACGTTGTACAACATATAGCGACAAATCTGAGGACAATAGTCCGAATAATGTAAATAGTGTACATAATACCTCATCTCAGAAATATAGACACATACTGAAAGGCCGAAACGTTGTAATAAATATGGCGACACCGATGAGGACAATAGTCCGAATAATGTAAATAGTGTACATAATACCTCATCTCAGATATATAGACAGATACTGAAAGGCCGAAACGTTGTACTAAATATAGCGACAAATCTGAGGACAATAGTCCGAATAATGTAAATAGTGTACATAATACCTCATCTCAGAAATATAGACACATACTGAAAGGCCGAAACGTTGTAATAGATATGGCGACAAAGATGAGGACAATAGTCCGAATAATGTAAATAGTGTACATAATACCTCATCTCAGAAATATAGACAGGTACTGAAAGGCCGAAACGTTGTACTAAATATAGCGACAAATCTGAGGACAATAGTCCGAATAATGTAAATAGTGTACATAATACCTCATCTCAGAAATATAGACACATACTGAAAGGCCGAAACGTTGTAATAAATATGGCGATACCGATGAGGACAATAGTCCAAATAATGTAAATAGTGTACATAATACCTCATCTCAGAAATATAGACAGATACTGAAAGGCCGAAAAGTTGTAATAAATATGGCGATACCGATGAGGACAATAGTCCGAATAATGCAAATAGTGTACATAATACCTCATCTCAGAAATATAGACAGATACTGAAAGGCCGAAACGTTGTAATAAATATGGCGATACCGATGAGGACAATAGTCCGAATAATGTAAATAGTGTACATAATACCTCATCTCAGAAATATAGACACATACTGAAAGCCGAAACGTTGTAATAAATATGGCGATACCGATGAGGACAATAGTCCGAATAATGTAAATAGTGTACATAATACCTCATCTCAGAAATATAGACAGATACTGAAAGGCCGAAACGTTGTACTAAATATAGCGACAAATCTGAGGACAATAGTCCGAATAATGTAAATAGTGTACATAATACCTCATCTCAGAAATATAGACACATACTGAAAGGCCGAAATGTTGTAATAGATATGGCGACAAAGATGAGGACAATAGTCCGAATAATGTAAATAGTGTACATAATACCTCATCTCAGAAATATAGACAGGTACTGAAAGGCCGAAACGTTGTACTAAATATAGCGACAAATCTGAGGACAATAGTCCGAATAATGTAAATAGTGTACATAATACCTCATCTCAGAAATATAGACACATACTGCAAGGCCGAAACGTTGTAATAAATATGGCGATACCGATGAGGACAATAGTCCAAATAATGTAAATAGTGTACATAATACCTCATCTCAGAAATATAGACAGATACTGAAAGGCCGAAACGTTGTAATAAATATGGCGATACCGATGAGGACAATAGTCCAAATAATGTAAATAGTGTACATAATACCTCATCTCAGAAATATAGACAGATACTGAAAGGCCGAAACGTTGTAATAAATATGGCGATACCGATGAGGACAATAGTCCAAATAATGTAAATAGTGTACATAATACCTCATCTCAGAAATATAGACAGATACTGAAAGGCCGAAACGTTGTAATAAATATGGCGATACCGATGAGGACAATAGTCCGAATAATGTAAATAGTGTACATAATACCTCATCTCAGAAATATAGACACATACTGAAAGCCGAATCGTTGTAATAAATATGGCGATACCGATGAGGACAATAGTCCGAATAATGTAAATAGTGTACATAATACCTCATCTCAGAAATATAGACAGATACTGAAAGGCCGAAACGTTGTACTAAATATACCAACAAATCTGAGGACAATAGTCCGAATAATGTAAATAGTGTACATAATACCTCATCTCAGAAATATAGACACATACTGAAAGGCCGAAACGTTGTAATAAATATGGCGACACTGATGAGGACAATAGTCCGAATAATGTAAATAGTGTACATAATACCTCATCTCAGAAATATAGACAGATACTGAAAGGCCGAAACGTTGTACTAAATATAGCGACAAATCTGAGGACAATAGTCCGAATAATGTAAATAGTGTACATAATACCTCATCTCAGAAATATAGACACATACTGAATGGCCGAAACTTTGTAATAAATATGGCGACACCGATGAGGACAATAGTCCGAATAATGTAAATAGTGTACATAATACCTCATCTCAGAAATATAGACACATACTGAAAGGCCGAAACGTTGTAATAGATATGGCGACAAAGATGAGGACAATAGTCCGAATAATGTAAATAGTGTACATAATAGCTCATCTCAGAAATATAGACAGATACTGAAAGGCCGAAACCTTGTAATAAATATGGCGACACCGATGAGGACAATAGTCCGAATAATTTAAATAGTGTACATAATACCTCATCTCAGAAATATAGACAGATACTGAAAGGCCGAAACGTTGTAATAAATATAGCGACAAATCTGAGGACAATAGTCCAAATAATGTAAATAGTGTACATAATACCTCATCTCAGAAATGTAGACACATACTGAAAGGCCGAAACGTTGTAATAAATATGGCGACACCGATGAGGACAATAGTCCGAATAATGTAAATAGTGTACATAATACCTCATCTCAGAAATATAGACAGATACTGAAAGGCCGAAACGTTGTACTACATATAGCGACAAATCTGAGGACAATAGTCCGAATAATGTAAATAGTGTACATAATACCTCATCTCAGAAATATAGACACATACTGAAAGGCCGAAACGTTGTAATAAATATGGCGACACTGATGAGGACAATAGTCCGAATAATGTAAATAGTGTACATAATACCTCATCTCAGAAATATAGACAGATACTGAAAGGCCGAAACGTTGTACTAAATATAGCGACAAATCTGAGGACAATAGTCCGAATAATGTAAATAGTGTACATAATACCTCATCTCAGAAATATAGACACATACTGAATGGCCGAAACTTTGTAATAAATATGGCGACACCGATGAGGACAATAGTCTGAATAATGTAAATAGTGTACATAATACCTCATCTCAGAAATATAGACACATACTGAAAGGCCGAAACGTTGTAATAAATATGGCGACACTGATGAGGACAATAGTCCGAATAATGTAAATAGTGTACATAATACCTCATCTCAGAAATATAGACAGATACTGAAAGGCCGAAACCTTGTAATAAATATGGCGACACCGATGAGGACAATAGTCCGAATAATTTAAATAGTGTACATAATACCTCATCTCAGAAATATAGACAGATACTGAAAGGCCGAAACGTTGTACTAAATATAGCGACAAATCTGAGGACAATAGTCCAAATAATGTAAATAGTGTACATAATACCTCATCTCAGAAATGTAGACACATACTGAAAGGCCGAAACGTTGTAATAAATATGGCGACACCGATGAGGACAATAGTCCGAATAATGTAAATAGTGTACATAATACCTCATCTCAGAAATATAGACAGATACTGAAAGGCCGAAACGTTGTACTACATATAGCGACAAATCTGAGGACAATAGTCCGAATAATGTAAATAGTGTACATAATACCTCATCTCAGAAATATAGACACATACTGAAAGGCCGAAACGTTGTAATAAATATGGCGACACTGATGAGGACAATAGTCCGAATAATGTAAATAGTGTACATAATACCTCATCTCAGAAATATAGACAGATACTGAAAGGCCGAAACGTTGTACTAAATATAGCGACAAATCTGAGGACAATAGTCCGAATAATGTAAATAGTGTACATAATACCTCATCCCAGAAATATAGACACATACTGAATGGCCGAAACTTTGTAATAAATATGGCGACACCGATGAGGACAATAGTCTGAATAATGTAAATAGTGTACATAATACCTCATCTCAGAAATATAGACAGATACTGAAAGGCCGAAACGTTGTACTAAATATAGCGACAAATCTGAGGACAATAGTCCAAATAATGTAAATAGTGTACATAATACCTCATCTCAAAAATGTAGACACATACTGAAAGGCCGAAACGTTGTAATAAATATGGCGACACCGATGAGGACAATAGTCCGAATAATGTAAATAGTGTACATAATACCTCATCTCAGAAATATAGACAGATACTGAAAGGCCGAAACGTTGTACTACATATAGCGACAAATCTGAGGACAATAGTCCGAATAATGTAAATAGTGTACATAATACCTCATCTCAGAAATATAGACACATACTGAAAGGCCGAAACGTTGTAATAAATATGGCGACACTGATGAGGACAATAGTCCGAATAATGTAAATAGTGTACATAATACCTCATCTCAGAAATATAGACAGATACTGAAAGGCCGAAACGTTGTACTAAATATAGCGACAAATCTGAGGACAATAGTCCGAATAATGTAAATAGTGTACATAATACCTCATCTCAGAAATATAGACACATACTGAATGGCCGAAACTTTGTAATAAATATGGCGACACCGATGAGGACAATAGTCTGAATAATGTAAATAGTGTACATAATACCTCATCTCAGAAATATAGACACATACTGAAAGGCCGAAACGTTGTAATAAATATGGCGACAAAGATGAGGACAATAGTCCAAATAATGTAAATAGTGTACATAATACCTCATCTCAGAAATATAGACACATACTGAAAGGCCGAAACGTTGTACTAAATATAGCGACAAATCTGAGGACAATAGTCCGAATAATGTAAATAGTGTACATAATACCTCATCTCAGAAATATAGACACATACTGAAAGGCTGAAACGTTGTAATAGATATGGCGACAAAGATGAGGACAATAGTCCGAATAATGTAAATAGTGTACATAATACCTCATCTCAGAAATATAGACAGGTACTGAAAGGCCGAAACGTTGTACTAAATATAGCGACAAATCTGAGGACAATAGTCCGAATAATGTAAATAGTGTACATAATACCTCATCTCAGAAATATAGACACATACTGAAAGGCCGAAACGTTGTAATAAATATGGCGATACCGATGAGGACAATAGTCCAAATAATGTAAATAGTGTACATAATACCTCATCTCAGAAATATAGACAGATACTGAAAGGCCGAAACGTTGTAATAAATATGGCGATACCGATGAGGACAATAGTCCAAATAATGTAAATAGTGTACATAATACCTCATCTCAGAAATATAGACAGATACTGAAAGGCCGAAACGTTGTAATAAATATGGCGATACCGATGAGGACAATAGTCCGAATAATGTAAATAGTGTACATAATACCTCATCTCAGAAATATAGACACATACTGAAAGGCCGAAACGTTGTAATAAATATGGCGACACTGATGAGGACAATAGTCCGAATAATGTAAATAGTGTACATAATACCTCATCTCAGAAATATAGACAGATACTGAAAGGCCGAAACGTTGTACTAAATATAGCGACAAATCTGAGGACAATAGTCCGAATAATGTAAATAGTGTACATAATACCTCATCTCAGAAATATAGACACATACTGAATGGCCGAAACTTTGTAATAAATATGGCGACACCGATGAGGACAATAGTCTGAATAATGTAAATAGTGTACATAATACCTCATCTCAGAAATATAGACACATACTGAAAGGCCGAAACGTTGTAATAAATATGGCGACAAAGATGAGGACAATAGTCCAAATAATGTAAATAGTGTACATAATACCTCATCTCAGAAATATAGACACATACTGAAAGGCCGAAACCTTGTAATAAATATGGCGACACCGATGAGGACAATAGTCCGAATAATGTAAATAGTGTACATAATACCTCATCTCAGAAATATAGACAGATACTGAAAGGCCGAAACGTTGTACTAAATATAGCGACAAATCTGAGGACAATAGTCCGAATAATGTAAATAGTGTACATAATACCTCATCTCAGAAATATAGACACATACTGAAAGGCTGAAACGTTGTAATAGATATGGCGACAAAGATGAGGACAATAGTCCGAATAATGTAAATAGTGTACATAATACCTCATCTCAGAAATATAGACAGGTACTGAAAGGCCGAAACGTTGTACTAAATATAGCGACAAATCTGAGGACAATAGTCCGAATAATGTAAATAGTGTACATAATACCTCATCTCAGAAATATAGACACATACTGAAAGGCCGAAACGTTGTAATAAATATGGCGATACCGATGAGGACAATAGTCCAAATAATGTAAATAGTGTACATAATACCTCATCTCAGAAATATAGACAGATACTGAAAGGCCGAAACGTTGTAATAAATATGGCGATACCGATGAGGACAATAGTCCAAATAATGTAAATAGTTTACATAATACCTCATCTCAGAAATATAGACAGATACTGAAAGGCCGAAACGTTGTAATAAATATGGCGATACCGATGAGGACAATAGTCCGAATAATGTAAATAGTGTACATAATACCTCATCTCAGAAATATAGACAGATACTGAAAGGCCGAAACGTTGTACTAAATATACCGACAAATCTGAGGACAATAGTCCGAATAATGTAAATAGTGTACATAATACCTCATCTCAGAAATATAGACAGATACTGAAAGGCCGAAACGTTGTACTACATATAGCGACAAATCTGAGGACAATAGTCCGAATAATGTAAATAGTGTACATAATACCTCATCTCAGAAATATAGACACATACTGAAAGGCCGAAACGTTGTAATAAATATGGCGACACCGATGAGGACAATAGTCCGAATAATGTAAATAGTGTACATAATACCTCATCTCAGATATATAGACAGATACTGAAAGGCCGAAACGTTGTACTAAATATAGCGACAAATCTGAGGACAATAGTCCGAATAATGTAAATAGTGTACATAATACCTCATCTCAGAAATATAGACACATACTGAAAGGCCGAAACGTTGTAATAGATATGGCGACAAAGATGAGGACAATAGTCCGAATAATGTAAATAGTGTACATAATACCTCATCTCAGAAATATAGACAGGTACTGAAAGGCCGAAACGTTGTACTAAATATAGCGACAAATCTGAGGACAATAGTCCGAATAATGTAAATAGTGTACATAATACCTCATCTCAGAAATATAGACACATACTGAAAGGCCGAAACGTTGTAATAAATATGGCGATACCGATGAGGACAATAGTCCAAATAATGTAAATAGTGTACATAATACCTCATCTCAGAAATATAGACAGATACTGAAAGGCCGAAAAGTTGTAATAAATATGGCGATACCGATGAGGACAATAGTCCGAATAATGCAAATAGTGTACATAATACCTCATCTCAGAAATATAGACAGATACTGAAAGGCCGAAACGTTGTAATAAATATGGCGATACCGATGAGGACAATAGTCCGAATAATGTAAATAGTGTACATAATACCTCATCTCAGAAATATAGACACATACTGAAAGCCGAAACGTTGTAATAGATATGGCGACAAAGATGAGGACAATAGTCCGAATAATGTAAATAGTGTACATAATACCTCATCTCAGAAATATAGACAGGTACTGAAAGGCCGAAACGTTGTACTAAATATAGCGACAAATCTGAGGACAATAGTCCGAATAATGTAAATAGTGTACATAATACCTCATCTCAGAAATATAGACACATACTGCAAGGCCGAAACGTTGTAATAAATATGGCGATACCGATGAGGACAATAGTCCAAATAATGTAAATAGTGTACATAATACCTCATCTCAGAAATATAGACAGATACTGAAAGGCCGAAACGTTGTAATAAATATGGCGATACCGATGAGGACAATAGTCCAAATAATGTAAATAGTGTACATAATACCTCATCTCAGAAATATAGACAGATACTGAAAGGCCGAAACGTTGTAATAAATATGGCGATACCGATGAGGACAATAGTCCAAATAATGTAAATAGTGTACATAATACCTCATCTCAGAAATATAGACAGATACTGAAAGGCCGAAACGTTGTAATAAATATGGCGATACCGATGAGGACAATAGTCCGAATAATGTAAATAGTGTACATAATACCTCATCTCAGAAATATAGACACATACTGAAAGCCGAAACGTTGTAATAAATATGGCGATACCGATGAGGACAATAGTCCGAATAATGTAAATAGTGTACATAATACCTCATCTCAGAAATATAGACAGATACTGAAAGGCCGAAACGTTGTACTAAACATACCAACAAATCTGAGGACAATAGTCCGAATAATGTAAATAGTGTACATAATACCTCATCTCAGAAATATAGACACATAGTGAAAGGCCGAAACGTTGTAATAAATATGCCGACACCGATGAGGACAATAGTCCGAATAATGTAAATAGTGTACATAATACCTCATCTCAGAAATATAGACAGATACTAAAATTACGAGTTGTGATTTTTATAAACAGTCTGCGAATAATTTTCTTTTCATTCAATTTTTTTTTTTTTTTTTTTTGTGAGTCACTATATATTTCAGCTGACCTCAAAGAAAAATTTCACACAGCTGTATATTGTCGCTGCCGGATATATCTGGTGATTAAAATACATTTTTTTGCTTATAAAGTTTAGTGAATGGATGCCTTGTATTATATATGACTTCGAAACTCTGATGTGCGCATGCGTAGTTAAAATCTGCATGCGTTTGCTTCAACACATGAGCGTATCTGTTGTTGGCTCTTATCAATAACTTATTTTTATGGGGATAACGAAATTCGTCTGTGATTTAAAGAATTTTGTATATGTTCTTGATTGAAATTTGGCGCAATCAATATTTTCCAGACTTTAAAAGAAGACATTACGTTCACGATAAAATATCAAAATGAAAACGCATGTATAATGATAGCGGTCATATTAAGTGTTTCTTTATAAGGCAATATTCGGGATTCTTTGACCGATCGACCAGTGATGCGATAGGTAGAAACTTATAAAACATTTCTTTTATTTTCTTTTTCTTAGGAAATTAGGTTTTTCACCTCAAATAATTGCTAATGATATTTCCGGGTAGTGATGGCGGTTTTCTACCTTGCCTTTTGTTTGAGGTAGTTTGGAACGTCAGCCTGTTTATTATGCCATTATTATTACTGCGAGCCACATGTAAAATCCATTTTAAACCCTTTTACTGCAGATACACAATGCCAAATTTTGTTTATTTCTAGAGAGGTCACTGCTAGTTACTTTTTATATATTCTTTGAACAGTCAGATGTCATTTTACTTAGCATTGAAATAAATACAGGCCATATTTCATGACTATAGCATCATATTTTCATAATCAGCCTACGACCTTTTAAGCCTACCCCCGCATACCTGCTTTTTATACCTCACAGGGGCATATAACTACATCAATAGAGAAATCTTCTTATCCATTAGAAGCCTCCTGGCAACTCTAATCCGCTAAATGTTTAGAATTGATAGAAGACCTATCACGCGAATCCTGTGACCCATCAGAGTCGTATAAAAATTATCTTGTTGCTCCCGTTGAAAGACCTCAAGTGATACGGGTTTTGTTATCAGGTACAATGCTTTGTTTGTGATTAAGCAGCGACAGTCCATGACGTTCAAAAAAGATATTACTCGTTAAGATGAACACTCTTCACTTATCCAATGTGCCATGTGTCCTTAAAGACATCTGTGTATGAATTTCTGGGTATTGTAAACCTAATGTCTTCAGCAACCTTTTTTTACCAGTGCTCATATTGCAATTTTTGCTGTTATCATTACATGTTTTTACCAGAGTTCATATTGCAATTTTTGTTGTTATTATCGCTTTTCTCTTGCACTCCTTATTACTGGTTCCCATATTGTATTCATTTCTATGCTTGGTCAGCTCGGGAGATTTTCGTGGCCTAGCATATGTGGTGATTCCTTAAGTTTACGAATTTCCCAATAGTGTTCTTTGTTTATGTACTCAACCTGATTCCACAGATGGCGGTGATCTTCCTTTTCTCTCCTTAAGTGTGTATTCTTAGAGCACTTGTTTGGTTAACTTTTTCAGGTCGTAACCTTGGAAACGAATGGAAAGTAAATAAAAAAAAACAATTTTTGGGGGGGTGACCATTTTTGAAATTGTGGTTCTTTGTAATCTTTATCTAAATGTGATATGTTATATATTTTCATTTTCATCAGAGGACTCTACTACGATAGATTTTCTTACTGGATGCCACACAGATGTAGAATTATGCTATACTAAGATAAATCTTTGCTTGAGGAATGTACTAATGATTTCGAAAACAAAATCAATCATTAAACAAATCACCATAAAAATAAAATACGTTTACTAAATTACACTTTGCCGGGCAAAGTTGAAATAATGTCACATTCTGAGATCTACAGATCTTGCTTTTGAAGTTCATTTTCTTTTTTTTTAGAAAATAATTCAAGTAGTTTTCGTAAACAGTCGGCAACATCTTTCAGACAGCAAATTTCACTTGACCGAGAAAGCAATTTTTGCGCGGGAAGGTTTTCTATTTGGCCAGGAATTCTGGTCATTTTTAAATTAAATTTTTGATCTTAGAATATTTTTTTAATTTGTCTACGTTTTATTATTTTATGATTCTCTTTTTAAAACTGTCCATTTCTCTTATTTAAATAAATTCTGTAAATGGCGATTTCTATATATTTCACTCACAAATCGATATACAGCATTTATTAATAATATTTCTGTCTAAAATAACGAAAGTATCGGAATTTAATAAGTTACCTCATTTCAATATACATACATACATATATATATATATATATATATATATATATATATATATATATATATATATGAATATATATATATATATATATGTATGTATTGAAATTGAAATGTCATTTCAATACACACATATATATATATATATATATATATATATTGAAATGAGGTAACCTATTCAATTCCAATACTTTCGTTATATATATATATATATATATATATATATATATACATATATATATATATATATATATATATATATATATATATATATATATATATATATATATATATATATATATATATATATATATATATATATATATATAAAGAAAGAACAGTAAAATATAAAATCCGGTGTTCTCATTGATATTTTTTTACAAAATAGTGCTGAATGTAAATTTACAGAGCATTAATATTATAAATTAACTAGTTTAAATTACGTTTCTTTTTGTTACACAGTAATAACCCTGTTTAAAAAATGTAAGCTAAACGCTTCAAATTTAATTTTTTAAATTAAATTAAAAACATTAGTTCCATTTCATCCTCTAGCGAATTTTGGAGTAACTTTACCCCTACCTAAACATAACTCCTTTTTCGAACGTGACTAATAACTGATACAACAAAAGTTAATAAAAATAAACACGCTACCACCTCTTCTATGAAAGAATGGATCACTCTGTATCTTTGGAAACAGTTGAATTATGAATTTTCTGTTCCGTTAAAATTCAGTAAATTTAAAAAATGAGTTACTCCAAAATGCGCTTGAGGATGAAATGGAAATAATGTTTTTAATTTAATTACAAAATTAAACTTGAAACATGGTTATTACTGTGTAGCGAAAAAAAACATATTTTTAACTATTTAATTTATAATATATATATATATATATATATATATATATATATATATATATATATATATAATAGCAGTAGAGCCCGCCCTTGCCCGGGGATGTAACAGTAAGAGATAGATCAAGTATCGACTATCATAAAGACTGAAAAATAAAATTGACAAAGATTATTGTTTAAGGTTGACGGAGACGCATGTCTTAATTATTTTTTTTATTTTACGAATTGGTCAATTCAAACTCTAACAAAAAACATTGTTTTCAATCGTTATGAGTCTACCGATTGAATAGAATTTTATTATAAACAATTGTCTTGTAAATGGAATTTTTAAAGCATTCTGAATGTAAAAATAAAGAAAAAAGTGTGCAAGACAATAAGAAACACTACCTGCCAAAAAAAAAAGTAAAGTTTTGTTGAAATCGGTTGAAAAATGTTGGAAATCCGATCCCATATCTAAACGAATACACACACAAACAACCTGGGTAATATAAGTATAACTCGTTTTGAGTTGTCTCCCTTTCATTCTTGACAGCGATGCGTCTTAATCGTGTTTTCAAATTGATTTTGTGCAAAAACAATTGTGTTTTTTCCAATTCGTGGCGCTGTCAGAACCACCGCAGGGTAATTTTACGTAGTCCTGTAAAATTTTGTTGAAATCGGTTGAAAAATGTAGGAAATCCGATCCAATATATAAACGTACAGAAACACACACACAAACATAGGTCTTTTAATAAGTAAGATAATCTACCAAATTTTATTCATTTAGTAGCCTTTCTGTAATCTTTTACAATTCATGATTTTTACTTATTGAATACAGTAAAAAAAATTTGGACACCATGTGTAATTAAAGTAGTTTCCGTTTAGTTAGGAGGACTTGTGTATGTTTACATTTCATTTGTTTACTTTTTGTGTATCGTTCTCTGAAAAAAAAACGTTGAGTCACCGGAAGTTAACGGCATTCGGACGTTTGAGTAGCCGGCAGTAACTTCCGGCCAGGTGCGATACACTTAACCGTGCATTTAAATTGTTTTCGTGCAAAAACAATTGTGTTTTTTCAATTTTTGGATTTGTCAGAACCACCGCAAGGTAATTTTACGTAGTACTGTGAAGTTTTGTTGAAATCGGTTGAAAAATGATGGAAATCCAATTCAATATATAAACGTACAGACACACGCACACACACACACACACACATCTGCGTTTTATAATAAGTAAGATTCCGACAATTCCAAAAATCGTGCACTGCTAAAGTAGACACAAAAAGGGGAACACCGAGTAAAATGAGTTCAGATGTTACTAAAGGGGAACTCGAAACTAAAAACGTGGAAATTTAAAAAGGCAAACCAAGAGTAAATTCAAAAGGAAATGAGGTTTTAGTACAATTGGCTAATGTGTGTAGCGTTGGTTGGAACTATAAAACAAAAAAAAAGCAGCTAGAACACGTAATAAACTACTTGCGGTATCCGAAGTTGGCGAATAAAGTAAGCCAAGTACGTGCACGCGGGCAACAATAAAGGCAAAACTGTGAAAGCACGCCCGCGTCACGCAGTAGAGATGGTTGACCTTGAGTGACGTTCCACTCACTATTAAACACGTCGGCAAGCGAAAGAGGAAAACACGGTAGATATCGCTGTAATTAAAGTCGGGGGAAAGTATCGGTAAGAGTGGCCGTGGCTCCCCCATACAAACATTAGGTGAATGAAGACTGCCCACTCTCTCTTAGCGAATATTGCGTATCCTGTTGTGTAAGTGCGTGTATGGAGGCTGTCCGTAAGCGGAGGAGGAGGGATGACCCTGGCGCCCGAAAAGGCACCCACGTGTGGACAATTATTGAAGTCTAAAGTCAATTATGAGTCGAGGTCTGCTCACGAAATGACGAACATTCTCGTAAACCCCGAAGCAAGCACAGACCCTCGTAAAAGACTTCGCCGGCAGAAAGAAAGGAATTAAGCAGAAAAGTCGGGTACAAGGTAAGTACTGTGTTCTTTCCTTAATAATTATCATCTTCAAAATGTCAAGAAGCACGTCGTTTGTTTTTGTTTTTTTTTTTTCTATCAGATTTCTTCGGGCGGCATTTTTAAATTATTTCTTAATACCTTCTTTTAAATATTGAATTAATTTCAAACAGAGCCAATTCATTATAGATAACTTATACCAAATTACAAAGGGAATTATAAAAATGGCCCTCAAGTACGTGGAATTATCTTTCCCTAAAGATAAAGAATTATCCGATGTTTGGATTCGTACAATCAATAGAGATCGTTAGATTATTGTTAAAGGTTGACGGACACGCATGTCTTAATTAGTTTTTTTTTGTTTTGTTTTGTTTATTTTTTTACGAATTGGTCAAACCCAAACTCAAACAAAAACATTGTTTTCAATCGCTATGAGTCTAACGATTGAATAGAATTTTATTATAAATAATTGTCTTGTAAATAAAATTTTTAAAGCATTCTGAATGTAAAAATAAAGAAAAAAGTGTGCAAGACAATAAGAAACACTACGTGCCAATAAAAAGTATTCTGTTGAAATCGGTTGAAAAATGTAGGAAATCCGATCCTATATATAAACGAACGAACACACACACACACATACACATACAAACACACACAACCAACCAACCAACCAACCAACCTGAGTTTTATAATAAGTAAAACTCTAAGTGAGTTGTCGCCCTTTCATTAATGCCTCTTAATCGTGTTTTCAAATTGATTTTGTGCAAAAACAATTGTGTTTTTCCAATTTTTGACGCTGTTAGAACCACCGCAAGGTAATTTTACGTAGTCCTGTGAAGTTTTGTTGAAATTGGTTGAAAAGTGTAGGAAATCCGATCCAATATATAAACGTAACAGACACACACACACACATACATTCTGCGTTTTATAATAAGTAAGATATATATATATATATATATATATATATATATATATATATATTAGGTTGGTGCAAAAGTAATGACGTAATAATATCGTTTTTGACGTATTTTTTAACGTCAAAAAACGACATTATTACATCATTATTTTTGCACCAACCTAATATATATATATATATATAGTGATATTAACGAACACTCGTTGGCTCTTTTGTAATGCTAATGATAACTCGTTGTCACTTTCATAATGCACGTTGTAGTAGAGACTTTGTAATTGCAGATACAACTATAGTAACGCCATTGAACAATGCTGTTTTCAGACGCTGTCGAATAACACTCGCACTCATTGTACTTGCTCAATAATATTCGGTAGAACCGTAATCTGTATAATGATACGATAGTATGGAGAATAGTGTAGAGAATAGCCTTTGCTTGTTCTCTGGTGATCTATGTTCAAGCTCCAGTGTCGGCGGCGACATTTTATTCCGATATAACAATATATATATATATATATATATATATATATATATATATATATATATATATATATATATATAAAGAGAGAGAGCATTTGGTCCACAGTGACTCTTTTATAAATGTTTCATTAAGAACAACTGGCAATGCACTGTGTTTAAACAATTTATTCAGCGTCTCTTCTGTTCAGATAAGTGATTTATTTTCTGGATATTAAGTATGTAAAAACTGTTCCCAATATTTTACATATCTGAGCGCTTTCGGCTATACCCTTAGCCATTATGAATGATGTTTTTTATGTTTTTACTTTTTAACTAAATATTTAAATTTTAACTGAATATGTGTAATCTTCTATATGTAAAGATAGGAATGTTTTCTCTTTATTATTATTATTATTATTATTATTATTAACATTTTTATTTTCTTTGATTTTTCGCGTTTACACATTTCTTTCCGGGTCCCGCCGAAGGACCTAAGCTTAGAAATGCCATCATGACACTTTCCAATGACAAAAAAAAAAAAAAATTACATAGATAAAGCCCTTCGTAAAGTGTGGCCTGTACTTTTCAGAACAATTTTTTGTATCTCCTTGAGGCATGGACTTCCAGGAATCCCTGCAATTATTCTACTGGAATCTTTTCCAACTAATCCTAGGGCTCCAACTACAACATGGTTTGTTGATGATCCCATATGCCACATTTTTTAGATTTCTATTTCAAGGTCCTTGTATTTTGACAGCTTTTTGAATATCTTCAAAGATACATTGCAGTCTGCAGAGAAAGCCATATCAATAAGGAGGCACTTTTTTTGTTTGTGGTCTTTATTATTATTATTATTATTATTATTATTATTATTATTATTATTATTATTATTTGTCCAAAGACGGTCATCACATTGTGGCCGGTATCTTACATGATGTTAATGAGCGTTTTAATTTTTATTATTAGTGCTTCCATTATCTTTTAGGCTTTTTCCCTTCTATTTTTATTTACCACGAGCATGTTGCGGATGGAGTTTGATAGGTTTTCATGTTTGTTTAAATGAGTCCTTATTGAGAGATGCAAGTGAGTCTTCCTTGATACGCATGTAGTGATATGTCCAATATAATTATTCATAAATTTTGTTTGATTAGTAACGCAGTTTCTTAAAGAACATGTGAATTTATAAATTATATTGGTTCTCTGTAGTTTAGATTTTGCAGGTTAGTTGTTGATATTGACGATAAGGTTCGCTGTTTTATTTTTTTATTTTTTATTGTAGATATTTAATTTTCTTGTTGTGGTCGACTGGAGTTATGTTTTTTATAATGCTTCTAAGGGAAAATTCATTCGTCTCATATTTAACATATATTTAATTTTTATAGAAAATATTAATTCTATTGTCTTTTATCTGCATGTTGAATTGTTGGCATTGTTTATCTTAGAAAGAAATAATCAAATTTGGAGATCTTTGAGATAGTTCCGAAAACCGTTGTTGAGTTCTTTAAAGAAAAGCGCACAGTGGGATGAATTATTCTGCGCTTGCTTTTATATCTAAGTGGATATTCACTAGTAAATTTAATGCGACAAGATTTCTATTTGCTGCGGGATTTTAACATTGAAGTAGCGAATGCATTAATATCAGATTCTACAAGAACGTTTAAGAATAGAATTTTTTTGTTTTTACTAAATTCATATAGACTTTTGGTCCAGAAAGAAAATCACTTATATGAACACAAGAAAAACTGAATTAAAAGCTTAATCGGAGTACCTTGTCAGCCGCTTTTAATTAAACAGAAGCCAAATGCACCGAACAGTCTGTTCTTTGATTTCATGCAAATGTATAAGTATATAGTGGGTGAGGGTTAACTGAGTTTGGTACGCTAAGTTGAACACTATTTACACTGACTAGATAAAATTACTTTACGGAAGGCCGATCATAGATAGGTAACTAATTCTCGCATAAGACCCAAATGCAGATTTAAAACCAGTGATGATATAACTAACCCCATAGCAGTAAGGATGTGAGAGACACATGGTGCATCACGTATTTGAGAACACAATTCTGAAAGAGATTGATATCAAATTAAGAAAGAGGACACTTTACTCATTAGGAAGGAGTAAAATATTTTTGTGTAACTATTATAATAATATATTAGGACACAATTAAAATGTTTATCTAAAATCAGACATTATTTCCCGAACAACCTAATATTTGTATAATCGCAATGATTTTAAGTGGTGCATGCCGAGAAATTTTTATTTTAGAGTGCCATTAGACATAGGTGCTTCTCTGACTACTTCAAATTTGGCCTCTTCACGGGAAGCATCTATAGTATATATTTCCTCCTTATCTTCATAATCTCAGGGTTTTTTTTTACCTAGTTCTTTACCATTAAAAATCTCAGGTCACCTTTCACTTTGAGTATTAGTTTGAAATTAAATATAATTAAAATTGGTCCATAGCCCGCTGTCTCTGACATTTAACGAAACTGCAAATGGAAGAAGCTTCTTAACTTTGGACAGAATTCAGACATTCTTAAGATGCCCAATGTCCCAAGAACGGTTGTCTTGAATGGTTCTCATCTGAATCGAGAAACAGTTATTTGTTGATTTACAGAAGAATTAAAAAAAAAAAAAAACCCTTGAAATACATGACAATAAAGCTACTAAGGAGTTATTGAGTTTAAGTCAATATGTGAAAAAAAAACATTATTATTTTAAGAGAACAATAACAGAAGAGGAATTAAAAAGACAGAAAATAACGATTGACATTGTTTTTAATCTTTTGATAAATGGAAGACAAGTAACTCGAAGAGATTTCCACAGGCGAGAAATGCGAGAAAAGAAATTGTTAGCATAGAACTTACGGTTATATCTATTTCAAGTGAAAATAATGAGAGCTTGCCGACAATCTAGTACTGCGTTTAAATTCATGAAGTTTGATATAATATCAAAACAACAATGATGAAAGTATTTATAGAAAAGACATAGGGAATCCACTTTACGGCGATATTCCCGCTCATAACCAATAAGATTGCAGATTCTTCTTTGGATTTTATCAAGAATCTCTAAATACATAGCAGTTCAGATGTGGCATCAATATTTAATGCATGGACAAATGGTAGACTTATAAAAGTGTAACATAGAGTCAGGAGATAAATGTTTTTTTTCCATATAATGTACTGATTTAGTACCCTTTCCCTGTAGATGCATTGCTGATTTTCATTAAAGAAGATAGTCATATGATTTTTTGATAGAAATACATTGATAAATAAATGAATACTTTTTCTATTTATTTTCATTACACATTAATTAATTATAGTTCTTAAAGCTCACCGTGTTTTTGTTTGTTAAATCAATGTAAATAAACTGTAGATCACGTAAGATAGTCAACATAATCATAATATTCAAATCAACGTCTGAAAATGATTTCCACAAATTACCCCCGAATTTGTACAGACACGTTTCTTCATATGTAGATTAGATTGTAATTAAATTTTCATACAGAATATGGTAGTCTAATTTGTAAGCATTCTAAATTTTGTTGAAATGATTTATTCACACCAAAAAAACATTACTGAACGAGAGTTGCACGATATAGATTAGGTTGGTGCAAAAATAATGACGTAATAGTGTCTTTTTCTGACGTATTTTTTAACGTCAAAAAACGACATTATTTCGTCATTATTTTTGCACCAACCTAATATATATATATATATATATATATATATATATATATATATGTGTGTGTGTGTGTGTGTGTGTGTGTGTGTGTGTGTGCGTCAATGTGCGTGTTTTGAACAATGACAAATATTTAAAAAAATTAAATTTTCAAACACACTGGGTTGAATATTAATATATTTTTTTGTTTTTGTTTTATTATTTCAATTAGGTTTATCGACTAGTTTCGGACAGCATGGCCATCATCAGGAGAAGAAAATGCTTATTAGTAGCAGTGAACTACAGGAGTGAAGACTGTCCCTGAACAAAGTGAACTTTATCTGTAGTTTTCATTTGTTTTTGTTTTTTATATTTTTGTTGTTTGTTTTTTCTTTGTTTTTCTTTTTATTGTTAATTTTGGTCATTTTTTTTATGAGTTAAACGGCCAATTTCAAATATTTTTTTTTAAAATAGAGTCTTGGATATTCCTGAGATTAAGAATTCGCTCATTGGTCATTTTGACAGTTTTATTGCAAGTGTGTCTTAAGTTATCTTTTAGTTTTTTGGGAGTATGCATAATGGGTGTATGTGTATATATTAATATGAGTGTGTGTATAAGTGTGAGACCTCAACACATCTGCAAGCGTATCCGTCATGTGTGGGTGAGAAATGTGTGCAGGGCTAGATTTATGGGGTTATATATTATTTCTATTTATGATGTTATATTTGTTGTTAAGCTCGTCTGGACGAAGTTTACATATATATATATATATATATATATATATATATATATATATATATATATATATATATATATATACCATGATATCTTCATTTATTTACTGAAAATTTCAGCCCGTTTTTTTTTTTTGTTTATTTTTAAGCCAAGTTTTCACAATTTTCTTTAGGGTTTTCAATAACGTTTTGCCTTTTGCCGAAATAAGAAACTTTTGAGCATTTTCCACCCAATTATAATATTTTTTCAACATTTTTTCTTACACTTCCTAACTGTTTCTTTGGCCTGCAATATAGACTTTGAGTGTTAAATTTGCATAGTCGTCTTTCCTCATTATTTGTTCCAATAGACTTTCTCTTTCCCGTTTTCTGTAAGTATCAGTGTTCGTAGACAACTTTTTTCTTATTTTTCTTTCCTTTTTTTCTGTTGTTAATTGGGGCAATGAATGGCCTGTTAATTTTAACGAATCCAGAAAGAAACTGCTCTCTATTAGTCATCTGAGATAATCCATTTTACCTTCCATCAGAATGGCTGAAACTAACCTCCTGGGAGTGACTCATTGCGCCTTCTGGGGCTAACGTTTACCGGCAACATGAAGCACAAAGATTATATCGCATCAATAGCTAGGTCCGCTGCTAAGAATGTTTGTTCCCTCTATCGTGCTAGACAATTTTTCTCACCAGAGTTTATATTATGTATTTATAAGTCAATCATTCTGCCCTGCCGTGGATATTTTTGCTACATCTATTTTGGTGTTCATATTATATATTTAGATAATCTTGATAAAATCCACATATTCTGCAATATTATTGGTTCTGATCTAGCATCTCGCCTTCAGTCACTTTTCCTCTGCGGTAACATAGCATTCTTATACCTTTTCCAAAAAGAAAATTAATAGTAACTGTTCGCATTAATTTTCCGCTATGAATGCTAGACTTTATAAATTTAAACGCAGTACTAGATTGGCGGCAAGGTCTCATCATTTTGCAGTTGAAATTGTTAGATTTAACCATAATATCTATCCTATCAGTTCCGTTTATCGCACTTCTGGATTGTGTAACTCTTTCTTGCTTACCAGTCAAGTTTGATTTTTAAAAAAATAAATGCAATATCTATCGTTCTGTCTTTTAATGTTCTATGTATTTAATAGATTTTTACTTCTCATATTTTTAACAATCCGTAACCCCCTTGCGTCTTAGTGACATTATTGCCTTGCTTTGCATGAAATGATTTAAAGAAAAGTCTTCCTCGTTGTGCCCATGATTTGCTATAGTATTCTTAGCATTTGTCGATAGAAACGCTAGCGCTTGAAGCCACTTCCTATTCTTATTATAGTGAGATTGTCCATCATTCAATAGGATATATAGGAGATATTAAATAGCGTTTCAACACTCTTTTCTTTGGTCAGGGAATTTTTTTATCTCTTAATATTTTCTTAAGTTTCCAGAATGCATCTATCCGTATTTATATGCGTCTTCAGAATTCTGAGTCACGTTTTCCGACGCGTTTTACCCCACTGCAAAGAATATTAAATATTCTGTTCCTAATTCGATTTTTTCACCGTTATCGTTATGTTTTATTTGATTGAAAATAATCCCCAGTTTTGCTCATTGACCAAATTAGATTTAACATTTCACATCAGGGAAACAAATGCTTGACTAACCGTTGTATATGAAATACCCTCTTCTGTTAGCCACTCTCTTTCCTTTCGCATTCCATTGGTGAGATATAAGTTGCATTCGAGCAGCTCCTTCCCAGGAACCGCTGATTTGTGGAACCAACTCCGAAGAGGTTGCTTTCCCGATCACTAAAATCTTAACAAGTCTAGGGTTAATCGCTATATTCCCCACATATCCGCATGAACTATGCCACTTACTCTCTAAACCTCTACCTCGGGCGACTTGTATAGGGCGAGCGTATTTTCCATAATTTATATCTTGGCGTAGCTTTGGCATCCATCATTATCGACTGTCTTCTTGACGGCGGTCTTTCGTTTGACAGTAAACTCGTTCTCACACGCATTCCACTTCCTCCAAATGTCCATGACCATGGTCCTCTTGAACCAAAACCAGGCCATCACTTCCACAGGCTTCTTCCCGATGCGAAAAGAAGCTACTACCGCTGCTCTGCGCTCATATTACATCTTGGGAAAGAGTAGTTAGTTAGTTGTCAAATTGTAGGTTATCTGCATATACAACTTTTATTTTCATTGCCTATTTCTTTTTCTTTTTGTCAAGTGTCGGATTTTGTTGCAAAACCCTGTATATGAAATACCGTCTTCTTTTATCTAAAAAAAGTTATTCCGGTAAATAATACGCTGTAAGTTTGCGTAGTGCCCTTTTTTCAATATAAAGGATACTGTGACTTTCTTGAAAATCAGCGTTCGAATTTCCAAATTTAACAGAGCTCAAACACCAATTACCCCATATCAATGGAAAAATACGCTCGCCCTATAAAAGTCGCCCGAGGTAGAGGCTTAGAGCGTAAGTGGCACATTTCATGCGGATATGTGGGGAATATAGTGATTAAACCTAGACTTGTTAAGATTTCCGTGATTAAGGAAAGCAACCACTTGGGAGTCGGTTCCACAATGCAACGGTTCCTGGGAAGAAGCTGCTCGAATGCAATTTACATCTCACCAATGGAATACGAAAGGAAAGAGGGTGGTTTATTACTAAGATGCGTCTCATGTTAGGTCTTAGACGTTCAGGTTAGAACTGGTGGAACTAAAGAATGTAGCTCGTCTGAACAGTTTCCATGGAAACGCCGATGTATCAGCGAAAAGATATATTGTGTCTTGATTTAATGTTGCATCTTCATTTTGGCTCGCAAGGATTGAACCCGAATCTCTACTTCAGTGCACTTGGCTAAACTTATTTCCTGTTAGTCTTTATCGAGTCTACAGGTCACTTCGCCCTGGTCAATTTCGAGCCCATCAAACTACATAGCTTTGGATAGATCTCAGAATACACCATTACTATGGTCGTGTGCCAAAATGGACAGTCTTTCAAATTCCAATCCTTTGAAAATTAGTTTCTTCCTCCCTATGACTTTAGAAGTCTTGGACACATGCCGAACTTAGCATCGTTCAATGGAAACCTCACCTTAAGGAAAGAGGAATGTCAAGGGATGCTAGTTCCTCAAAATCCAACCGCCTGAGCGATGACAATAAAGAGAGAAGATAAAAATATCTAGAACCGGAGATAACATACGGGTAAAAAAAAAAAGGAAAATAAAAGACAAACACGTTTGATATTTCTTGTATTAACAGAAGGGCGGATTAGAGGTCGTGCAGCGGTAGAAGGTTATTGAGAGAACAAAAAAAATGTTTAATTATTTTACCCTTAGTAAAGAAGCAAAGCCACTAAGACGCAAAGGATTAATGACTGTTAAAGAATATGAGAAAGAATAAACATTTTTAAAAGAGTTTGAACAATAAAAGAGCACAAATTCAGAAGACAACAGATAACGATTAACATTACATTTAAATGTTTGAAGTGCAAAGTTGATTGGTAAGAGAGAAACCGGAAGAAAGCTCCATAGACGAGAAGTTAGGTAGAAGAAACTATTAGCATAGAACTTACGGTTACCTCTAGCCATTTCAAATGTAAAAGGATGAGACCTTATCGGCAATCTAGTACTGCGCTTAAGTTCATGAGTCTACGTATCATAGAGGAAAGTAATATTCATTTTGAAAAATACAAAAATGTGGCACAAGGCCAAAAGTAGGGGGATAAGGGACTCTGGTCTTCAATCTGTCTTATCTTAAATTTAGCTAGGTACGATTAACCGTATTAAAAAAAAATATTCATTACAGTAAAGCAATCCATTCTTACTTAACATTCTTACGACAGACACCATAATACCTCAAGTCTCTATATTGAAAAGTAATATCTATCTTGATATTATACAAATATGTGGCACCTCCAATCGGTTGAGGACTGGAGCAGGTTGGTTGGTTAACTTTAATGTCTCAAAAACAAAACTGCTCTCTTTTACCCACCACAAAGAACTGTGACGGGTACACACCTGGCCCAGGGTCGAATCCTTTGGTTACGGCGCCAACTGTGACGTCGCTCCTCCTGGTCGCTCCTCCTGGTTCCAAGCGTGCCGCTCCAACCTCTTGGTTAGATGATTACCAGCCTCGCCTTTCCCAACCAGCTTCCAATACCTGGTTGCTAAAGCAACTGTACTGATCTCCGGTCTGTCTACCCACGCTGTGTTTAGATCTTAGACAGACGGGACCAGCAGGGATTGGGCCGTATGCAAGTTGAGTCCGACGGGGGTGGCAAAACACAAGTAAAAGAAAAAACAAACTCACGAGACAAAAAATTACTGATAAAAAAAAGGGTGACAACCTTTTATATCTAATGTCCGTTACATAAAGAAAAATTGTTCTCATTCCCAACCCGCTCTGTGGACTATGGCACCAAGCTTCTATCATACAACTTAACGATTTCGAATTGTCTACTCTCCAGAATTGTGTATGTCGGAGAGTGGTTTAGTTCGACACTGGGGCTAATTTCTATCAATCATTCGCAGTTGATTCTTCTCTTCGACTTGAGTTGTATTTCTTCACTTCGATCTGGTTGGGTCGAATTCTGTTCTCGGCTGGGCTTGATTTTAACTTCTTCTTCTTCTTCTTCCGTCCAGTAACTCTTTGGCCTTGTCTTCGACTTGGGCTGCAACTTCTCCGCGGCTTTCGAGTAATCTTCTCCTTCGTCGACTTAGATAGAACTTCTCTTGTCTTTGACTTGGGCCGGAAGGATTTCTTGTTTTCGACTTGGGCTGGAAGGATTTCTTGTTTTCGACTTGGGCTGGAAGGATTTCTTGCCGCAACTCAGCCGCAACTCTCTGTCGTCCGAGGTGATCTCTTCTCGCTGCCGTCCGGGGATGAACTCCTTTTTTTTGTCGATTGGGGTCCTCCTTTTATTGACGCCGCAGCAAACCGGGGTGGGTCTGTCGGCGTCAGGGCTCTCTCGATAATCCCAAAAGTCGCATTAGTTCTGATTTCCCATTATCGCTATTATTTTCACCCCTACTTCCTCACAGTGCCTCTGGGGGGAAGACGGATACCCATCTCTCCCGGTCTCTCGTATGTCAGGTGACCGTTTTTGACCAATGGTTCTTGATCGAGCATTCTCCCTCCTCTTTCCGCATATCACGTGACCGCTTTCGGCTAATGAGACTGTGGTGGGACGCCTCCCGTCTCCAATCGGGCGTGGCTTACATCGTTCTTGTTCGAAAAAAAACAAAATCTAATTTGGCCTTTTTCACACGTACGAAAAATGATAATCTTGGCTTTCTCTCACCTGGGTTCTGTCAAAACAGCCTGCCGCTAATTAGATGTGACTTCAGGAAAGAATATTGGCGCTATCTGTGAGCCGAGACAATCGTTTTCTTTCCTTCTTTGTTTTTGGTCAGACCTGATAGTCAAAAATCTTAATTATCTGAATTGAAAATGTCTCCACTTCATCATCGTGGGGTTCCAATTTTTTTACAGGTCAGAATCTGTATACAGTTCCACCGGTCACCCTCTCAACACAAAAAAACACCTTTCCTCCGATTAAAATTTCGTTTCCATTGTTCTAAAAAATCTTTATTGTTTCAGCCAACCTTAACAACTTCCATCCTACGCGGACATGGAATTAGTTCAAGTGCTTGACCTGATAATTTTGACACTTGTTAGGTGCTGGTCGTACGTGTGTGTTTTCGCTTACGACCTGGTTTCGTATTATGTTTCTGTCTTTCTTCTTCTTTTTGTTTTATTTTATTATCTCCAAACTCTATTTCTTCAACCAAATATAACAATTTCTATTTCCCTGGATTTCGGTCAGGTAATTTGACCTGATATATTTTGACACCTGTCTTGTCTTAGTTTTACTTATGACCGGGTTTTGCATTATCTATTCCTCTTTCTCTTTCTTTTTATTATTATTTTTTTTTCTTCTCTTTGGATCGCCTAAATACAGTCAGAGAATTATTCTCAAAACTCAATTATTCTTCGTTTCTAAATAACTAACAACTGGTTAATAAACCGAATAAAAATTAAATCATATTTCTATGAATATCTCTTTTTAGTCTTTCTAAAAATGCAGGGTGCCACAATCCTCCCCTAACCGATTTGTCATTTACCCGTAAATGACACCTAAACCCAATTACATCATTTAACATGCACCATGCATTTGTCTCATGCAATTCTATTCTACTTTCTTACATGCAAGGGTAATGTTCTTTTCACCTTCTTTTGTTCTACATGCAATGTAATGTTCCTTTCATCTTTTTTTTTTTTTTTTTTTTTTTTACATGCAATGTAATGTTCTTTTTCATCTTCTTTTGTTCTACATGCAATGTAATGTTCTTTTCATCTTCTTTTGTTCTACATGCAATGTAATGTTCTTTTCATCTTTTTTTTTTCTACATGCAATGTAATGTTCTTTTTCATCTTCTTATGTTCTACATGCAATGTAATGTTCTTTTCATCTTCTTCTGTTCTACATGCAAGAGTAATGTTCTTTTTCATCTTCTTTTGTTCTACATGCAAAGGTAATATGTGCGTGTGTCTGTGGGTGCAGATGTGTTTACTATGGTTTGTTCTTCTTGGTCAATGTTTTCCTCTCCGCTGTGGGAGGTTTTTCCGCCGCACGTGGTGGTCTCACGCCAGCCTCCTCCGTTGGTCTTTCAGCAATTTCTTCGCCCGTCCTGTCTGAGCGAGGAACACTGCTCGGCATCTCCCTCTCGAGTTGCTGCACGCTCACTAGATTGTCGTTCGCTAATCTCCTCTTACTCTTAACCTTCCATATTAATACACCCCCGATGGCTATAACTAGGAATGTACCCATTACTATTGACCAACTTATCGCGATCTGCTCATCGTCTTCCCAAGCCACACCTTCGTTTCCCAACGCACTTAACTTGTCTCTCAATTGATCCATATCGATCTTTTCTATTGGCTTCATTAATACTGGCATCTTATTTAAGGTAACATTAGAGAATCTCTTCACTATCGGCTCCCATAATTCTGTACAATTGACTAAGCCTCTACCAATCATCTCTATGATTGAATCTTTCTCTTCATATCTTTCTTCTTCCTGGTAATAGGGGGGTAAGGAAATGGATATTCCAACCGCCGAACATCCCATGGGTAGCGTCACCAGGGATAACGGTGGTCTTATTCTTAATGTCCTTGTGGACTCTCCCCCACATACCCTAGACAAGCTGATATGTCTCTGTGTGGCTACTGCCCACACCCCGTCTGAAACACTGATAGCTTGTGGTAATGCCGTGTTTGTTAATACCTCCACTTGGCAGATTCTTTTGATTCCTTCCCTTTTCCCATCAAACAATTCTAGTATGCACATTCTGCGATTACCAGTTTTATAGATAGGGCTTAACGAGGTACAAGTCCCTAGAGCATCATCTCTACACCTTCCAGCTTCTTCAGCTGATAGCAACATGAATTTCGTTCTCCCCGAATTTAAAGCTATGTAGTCTGCTTCCACCTTGTACCTTGCTATCATTCCTAAACCTTGATCTCTTCTGGGGTAGGGGATGGGTAAGTTTATAACCTGATATATCTCGAATACACTCTCGCTATCTAACAACGGAACAGATATCACAACCAATAGTCGCCTATTTTCTAACAAGGTCACACATCCTAGTGCATTATAATATTTCCACAATTCTTTGGTGGGGTCCACCGGCAGCCTTAAATGGTGGGGTAACTCGGCCTGTATTCCGAGTAGCGCTTCCCTTAGGTGACCCGGGTTTACTATGCTTGGGGAGAGGTGTCCTAATGACAGCATGTCTAATTGCGCCCTCACGTGTTCCAGCAAGGTCGTCAACGACTGACTCGTTTGTCGTACCTTATTCGTAATTGTCATCAGCTGGAAATATTTTTGCATGAATCCGCTCATTTCCTGTAATTCAATCATTACAGTTTCTGTATTATTAATTACCTCTTGTCTCAACCTCGCCAGGTTGTCTATTAACCAATTGATTCTGGCTCTATTTTTGGACATCTCTAACCTTGTCACATTTAATATTGTCACACTCTCCCTTGCCACCTGGGCAAGCGTCCTCTGGTTTACCTCCACTTCTCCCAGTTTCCTTCTTATGAATTTAACGTCATCTTCAGTCACTGTTCCAAACAGGACACTCAATGCCTTTCCCACAATCGGGACTACGGATCTCCTTTCCCGCGTCTGCAGTAACTCTATTCCCTGCAGGTAGTTTTGCATGTCTTTCCATTGAGCCTCTATCATAGTGGCTTCTGATTCTAGGGAGTGCAATAAACTGAGATACCCTTTTTGCTTGGGATAATCTTGTCCTACTTTCAACCGGGCTGCATCCAGTTGCGTTAGCTCGTTTCCTAACTTATTTAGTAGCGACTCATACGGGTTCAAATCTATCACGAATGTGACCAACCACTTAGACCTGGTTATTATTACTTCGCTCGTTTTTTTAAAAATGGTGTTTCGGCTGCGCTTCCCAGCTTCCGCCATCGTCACCATCAGCGTGGCTACCACCATCATTGTCATAACCAACCCTTTCATCTTGATCATTCCTGAAAGGTAACGAAATTCTTTTGTTGTTATTCTTCACAACTACTTCGTGTCGCTCAACTCATCACTCAATTATTTTATAACTTCTTACTAAGTTCAGCTCTTCCCTCCTCTAACTAACCTCTAGCGGACAGAATGGTCTGGTCAGGTGTGCGTGGCGCCCACTCTAAAGGTTGTACTTCATGACACCACTGGTGATCAATCAACAATGCCAATGATCTTCTCCCGTCCCTTGTGAGGTGCAGCCCGCGACTCCATCCCCTCCACTCACATCTACCATAGTCAGCCAATAGGATTTTGGATGAGCCAGTGTCGTTATCTGTCGACACTAAATGCTTGTATTCTGCACAGCCCTTTTGTTCTACTGAGATTTGGGGTTCTTCTCCCTCCCTGATCTCATCTTCTGAGGTGATTCCTGTTCAACCTCTAACCTTCTTTCTGTGTCTAACTTCCGTCCAGGAGGTTTTTTTTTTTGTCCTCTTCTTCATCTCCTGATTCTTCTTTCTGTTTAGAGTCTTCGCCTTGAATGTCCTCAATACCTTTCGACTCTATGTCTAAATTTCTCCTGTTCCTTATCCTTTCCTTGAGCTGGGAAAGGGGTATTCGATCCTCCTCCTCCCACTCGCTGGGTCCTTCGTCCTGTTCAGGGTGCCTCTTTTTAGAGCTTTCGACTGCTTGATTGGACCTCCTCGTCTTTTCCTTCCTTTTCTTCGGACATGGGGGTGTGATGGCGATCTCACGGGGTCTTCTCTGTACCGATTCAGTCGACGACTGAATATCGCCAATCCCCGCTGAGGGTTCCAACTCTGTCACTCGGACTGCTTCGTTTATCTGGCCAAGTCGACCTATCTCCGCATCCTCCTCGGAGTCTTCTTCTGTTTCCATTTCTTCCGGTTCAACCAGAGTTACTTTCCTTTTCCTTGTCTTCTTAGGCCTCGGCTCGCTCATTTCCAGGTTAGCTATTTCAGCCTTCTTCAGATCATTGGCATGAACCCTCCTCGCTCGTCCTGCCACTTGATCCCATATTACATATGATACTGGGCCCGTCTGCTCTACTATCCGGTAGTACGGTTCCCATCTTTGGTCCAGCTTTCCCTCTCTCTGGTGGATTTTATAGTAGACAGGGTCTCCAACCTTCAATTCTACTACCTTTCTTTCAGCATTCACCCTCTCATTTCTTTTCTTCTGGGCCCTCTTTATTCTTCTTCTGGCCTGTACAAATATCTTATGTTGCTGTTCCAGCAATAGTTGATGATGATCTTCTCCCATATACCTTCTTCGGGGCTTCAGTAGGTTATCCACAGGCAGGACCACGTCTCTGCCAAACAACAAAAAGTAAGGAGAAAATCTGGAGGTTTCGTTTATCGTAAACCTCACGGCCGCCAGAGCCTGCGTCAAATACAAGTCCCAATTTCCAGTGTTTTCTCTGACCAGCTTGGCCAATACATCTCCCAAGGTTTTATGAAACCTTTCCACTTTAGCATTTCCCTGGGGGTGATATGGGGATGTTTTTATGTGCTCTACATTCAAACCTGTCAAAACTTCTCTCATGATGCTGTTCACATTCTCCGTGCCATTGTCTGTTACCAATTGCACAGGGGCACCATACCTAGGGAAGATTTCACTTATTATCAACCCGGCCACAGTTCTGGCCTTCTTGTCTGGTACTGCAAATGCTTCAGGCCAATTTGTTAGCCAATCGACAAAACTCACTATATAGTTGTTTCCTTGTGCAGTTTCTCCATATGGTCCTGATACATCCATACTCACCTTCTCGAAGGGAAAGTTTGGTACGTCTGTTTCCTCCAAGGGTGCCATTTCCTGCCTTCTGCTCTGCGACTGGCACACTACACAACTCCGAACATAGTTAGTGACCTCTCCGTACAGTTTGGGCCAATAGTACTTTCTTCCTATGAGATCACATGTCCTATCAATTCCCATGTGACCCAACCTCTCGTGGCACTGCTCCAATATCTCTGGTCTTAAACTTTTGGGCACATACAACTTAGGCTTGACTTCTTCATCCCTGCCTGAGAGATAATACAGCATTTCCTCTATTATGGCATACTTGGTGGTCTCTCCTGCCTTCACCTTCTCTCTCAGAGCAGCTATTTCACTGTCTGCTTGCTCCTTCTCAATTCCTTCTGTCCAGTAGGGATCGGTTATTATCTGGGCGTCCCCTTCTTCGTCCGATTCTAACATAGGGCGATCTTTTAGCTTATTAGAGTTAATTACTCCTATTCTATAGGCTTTATCATCTACTCCCTGTTCTACCTTTACAGATCTTTCTTCCAGTTGTTTCGGTATTCTTGAGAGTAAATCTGCGCACGTGTTTTCCTTTCCTGCCAAATACTCTATCTTACAGTGGTAGCCACTTAACTTAAGTGCCCACTGTTGAATTTTCTTATTATTTGTCCACTCTGCCTGCAATAGGCACTGCAAAGGTTTGTGGTCTGTTTTTATAGTAAAGACCGCACCATTTAAATAGTAGTCCAGTTTTTGGAGAGCATACATGATGGCATATGCTTCTCTTTCTATTACTGGCCACCTCTGTTGTGTCTCTGAGAGCTTATGGGAGAGGAAGTATATCGGTACTTTCTCTGGTATGCCAGGCACTGGTCCTTCCTTATCAGGACACGGCTGGGTAAGTACTGCCCCTACACACTGCTCACTGGCATCCGTGTATAATATCATGGGCTTGCTGAGGTCTGGGTACGTCAGCAGTGGGACGGTTGTCAACTGTCCCTTTAGCGAATCAAATGCTCGTTGACAGTCCTCTGTCCACTTGAACCTAGCGTATTTCTTCGTCAGGGCTACTAGTGGTATGGCAATTCTTGAAAATGCCGGGACGAAGCGTCGGTAGTAGCCTATAGCTCCTATAAAACCTCTTACCTGTCTTACTGTCTTAGGCTCTTGCATTTCCCTTATGACCTTTACCTTATCCATGTCGGGTTTAATACCGTCTCCGTTTATGACGAAGCCTAAATACCTAGTTTCTTCCTTCAGAAACTGACACTTTGACAATTTTAATTTTAATCCGTGTTTCCTCAACCTTCCCAACACCTGTCCTAAATGAAAAAAGTGTTGTTCCACTGTCTCCGAAAATATCAAGATATCGTCCAAATACGCCATGGCAAAGCTCTCGTATCCTCCTAACACTATTGACATTAGCTGTTGGAAGACTCCCGGGGCATTAGCTAGACCGAATGGCATCACCCTGAACTGAAACAGTCCCAGGTGACACGCAAATGCGGCCTTCTCCTTGTCAGCCTCATCCAGGGCTACTTGCCAATACCCGGACCTCAAGTCCAACGTAGAGAAGTACTTTGCCTTCCCTAATAATGCCAAAATGTCGTCTATCAATGGCAATGGCACCGCCAACGGCTTCGATATAGAATTTAGCTTCCTAAAATCTACACAGAAACGATGCCCGCCATCTTTCTTACCTACTATTACTATTGGGAAGCTCCAAGGGGAGATCGATCTTTCGATCATCCCAGCTTCCAACATTTCCTCTACTGCCTCTTCTACAAGTGGTCTTTTATGTATAGGTGTCCGGTAGGGTTTCAATTTCACAGGGGAGTGGTCTCCGGTGTCGATTTTCATTTCGACTGTGTGGGTCTGACCTAGCTCCTTGTCTGACTGGGCCACCACATCTCGATTGTTCCTTAACAGACCCCCCACTCTGGTTCTAAATTGATCCGGTGCTAATATATCCTCATCTAAGATTCCCTCTGTTTGCTCTACTAGCTTCCTTCGTTCCTCCTCGAATCTCACCCGACTCAGAGTTCGTAGGGGAAGTGCTCTCCCTATCTTCTCCCCTCTCCTAACCTTTATAGTCTTTTGGGCCTGGTTCACCATCATTATGGGCACCAACTCGGCTGCCTCCACTACCGTTTCGCACAGGGATACCTCGTTATCTTCTAGGCCCTTTCCTTCTACAGGGACCAACTGCAGGGGTCCTCTCCATACCCTTTTTCCTGACATTAACCTACCCTTTCCCGACACTGCGGTTCTGGGAGGTAACTTTACATCTTCCTCCACCACTATGGTTATCTCTTCCTCTGGTGGGCATCCCAATGGCGTTCTCTCGCCGTTCACCACCAACACAGTAGGATTAAACTCAATCTGGGCCCTCTGGCTCCGGAGCCAATCTTCTCCCAAGATTGCCTCCGTACACAGGTCGGGGGTTACGTAAAAATTTTGGGTGCTTTTTACTTTCCCAATCCTCACCGGGAGCCTCACCATCCCTTTTATCTTCAGGGGGGCTCCATCTGCTTGCGTGATCTCTATGTCCGCTTCCCGTAACCTTCTCTTCCGTTTCACCCGCCTGTATGTTTCCTCTCTCATCAATGACACAGATGCTCCTGTGTCCACCAGAGCCCTCATCTCCCTACCCCCTATCTCTGCTCTACAGGATAGTTCTTTCTCTTGCGTTAGCGAAGAGAACACTTGAGCTTTCTTCTTCCTGGGTCTCCACCCTTGGGTCAACCCAGCCATGGGTGCCGGTAGTAATAAATCACCTTCATTTTTCTCATGAGGTGGAGTTCTGCGCCCCCTGCACCTGGGCGACCCCGGCCGGACCTCTCCCGGTCTCCCGCGTTCGTTTCTAAGGATACAGTTTCTCTTCAGGTGTCCTGGCCTCCTGCAAAACCAGCACCTTCTTGTTGGACAGCTTGCCGCAAAGTGGCCCGCCCGACCACATGTCCAACATTTTGCTCTTTTCCTTTTCAACTGGGTTGGCCTTGTGTCTATTCCCGGGGGAACCCGTCCTCTATTCAAGCGGTTCGCCCGTCCACTGGTCCAAGTTTTTATTTCTCTTCTTTTTAACTGGGCCACCCTCCCTCTTAATTCCGGGGTGGCCCGCTGGCTTTTCCCTGGGCCGGTCTCTTGGGCTCAGCCTTCTTTGTTAATATCGGTGGGGCACCCTTCCTCAGCCCGCACCACTTGGCCAGGTGTCCTTTCTTACCACACCTGGTGCATCTGTCCTGATCGAAGTCTGGGGGTAACCCCCACTTCGTCGGACATTCCGCCGCCCTGTGGTCCTCGTGCCCACAGGTCCAGCAGACCAGCCCGTATCGACCCGGCGTGGGCTTATAAAAGCCATGCCTGGTCGACCATGCTTTTCTATTGGGGTCCTCCTCCCATAATTCTGCCCGATCCACCTCATCCTTAACCCTCTGATTCCACGCGGGGGGTCTTCCGCCTACCCCCCTCTTTCCAGCCTCCTGACCTGGCATCTGCTTCTTCCCACACCTCTTCACTTTATCCCACACGCCCTGGCTCTCCCTGGCCAGCTCCACCGCTGCCGACAGTCTGAGCGGTCCTTCCTTCAGTACGTCGTGACGAACACGCTCGTCGCTCAGCGCCTCTATATACAGGTCCGCCAGTTGGGCCTGCATAACTGCATTATCCCTGACCACTTCGGGGAATGCCAACGATGATAGCTTCCCCGCTCGGGTCCCTAATTCTCCCGGGGTTTCATCCCGTAGCTGTGTCAGTTTTAAAAGGGCCCTCATGGCCTCTATGGCCGTACCTTCGTCGGCGAACTCTTTGGTTAGCAGTCTTTTTATCTCTTCCCAAGACAAGCAGGGTTGATTTTCCAAGAGCCCCCTCACGAACTCAGACGCTTTTCCCTTTGTGGCATCGTATGCCAAATACAGGGTTTCTTGGTCCGAAAGCTCGTAGATGATTCGGCTCTTCTCAAGGATTGCCAGCCAGTTTTTAAACTCCTTCCCGCTGCCATCAAATACTGGGACCCTCGGTCCACCTAACAGCTTCCTTAAATCCACTGACAACCCCGCCTTACTTCCTCTTCACCCCCCACTGCTCTATCCGAATCATAGTCCGACATGTCTACAGAGAAAGACAATCTATGCAGCAACAATCGAGGTTGGGAAATAAAAATAAGGTGTCCTACCTTGCAGACGATTCTGTTCTTGTTCCTTTCGGTCCCGGTCGTTTTGAGTTCTATTTGAATTTTCAGCAACGGCGGTCGATCGATGTGACGTGACGTGACGCGGCTGTCTCAGGGTTGATCCTGTTGTCACGGCACCAATTGTGACGGGTACACACCTGGCCCAGGGTCGAATCCTTTGGTTACGGCGCCAACTGTGACGTCGCTCCTCCTGGTCGCTCCTCCTGGTTCCAAGCGTGCCGCTCCAACCTCTTGGTTAGATGATTACCAGCCTCGCCTTTCCCAACCCGCTTCCAATACCTGGTTGCTAAAGCAACTGTACTGATCTCCGGTCTGTCTACCCACGCTGTGTTTAGATCTTAGACAGACGGGACCAGCAGGGATTGGGCCGTATGCAAGTTGAGTCCGACGGGGGTGGCAAAACACAAGTAAAAGAAAAAAAAAACTCACGAGACAAAAAATTACTGATAAAAAAAAGGGTGACAACCTTTTATATCTAATGTCCGTTACATAAAGAAAAATTGTTCTCATTCCCAACCCGCTCTGTGGACTATGGCACCAAGCTTCTATCATACAACTTAACGATTTCGAATTGTCTACTCTCCAGAATTGTGTATGTCGGAGAGTGGTTTAGTTCGACACTGGGGCTAATTTCTATCAATCATTCGCAGTTGATTCTTCTCTTCGACTTGAGTTGTATTTCTTCACTTCGATCTGGTTGGGTCGAATTCTGTTCTCGGCTGGGCTTGATTTTAACTTCTTCTTCTTCTTCCGTCCAGTAACTCTTTGGCCTTGTCTTCGACTTGGGCTGCAACTTCTCCGCGGCTTTCGAGTAATCTTCTCCTTCGTCGACTTAGATAGAACTTCTCTTGTCTTTGACTTGGGCCGGAAGGATTTCTTGTTTTCGACTTGGGCTGGAAGGATTTCTTGTTTTCGACTTGGGCTGGAAGGATTTCTTGCCGCAACTCAGCCGCAACTCTCTGTCGTCCGAGGTGATCTCTTCTCGCTGCCGTCCGGGGATGAACTCCTTTTTTTTGTCGATTGGGGTCCTCCTTTTATTGACGCCGCAGCAAACCGGGGTGGGTCTGTCGGCGTCAGGGCTCTCTCGATAATCCCAAAAGTCGCATTAGTTCTGATTTCCCATTATCGCTATTATTTTCACCCCTACTTCCTCACAGTGCCTCTGGGGGGAAGACGCATACCCATCTCTCCCGGTCTCTCGTATGTCAGGTGACCGTTTTCGACCAATGGTTCTTGATCGAGCATTCTCCCTCCTCTTTCTGCGTATCACGTGACCGCTTTCGGCTAATGAGACTGTGGTGGGACGCCTCCCGTCTCCAATCGGGCGTGGCTTACATCGTTCTTGTTCTAAAAAAAACAAAATCTAATTTGGCCTTTTTCACACGTACGAAAAATGATAATCTTGGCTTTCTCTCACCTGGGTTCTGTCAAAACAGCCTGCCGCTAATTAAATGTGACTTCAGGAAAGAATATTGGCGCTATCTGTGAGCCGAGACAATCGCTTTCTTTCCTTCTTTGTTTTTGGTCAGACCTGATAGTCAAAAATCTTAATTATCTGAATTGAAAATGTCTCCACTTCATCATCGTGGGGTTCCAATTTTTTTACAGGTCAGAATCTGTATACAGTTCCACCGGTCACCCTCTCAACACAAAAAAACACCTTTCCTCCGATTAAAATTTCGTTTCCATTGTTCTAAAAAATCTTTATTGTTTCAGCCAACCTTAACAACTTCCATCCTACGCGGACATGGAATTAGTTCAAGTGCTTGACCTGATAATTTTGACACTTGTTAGGTGCTGGTCGTACGTGTGTGTTTTCGCTTACGACCTGGTTTCGTATTATGTTTCTGTCTTTCCTCTTCTTTTTGTTTTATTTTATTATCTCCAAACTCTATTTCTTCAACCAAATATAACAATTTCTATTTCCCTGGATTTCGGTCAGGTAATTTGACCTGATATATTTTGACACCTGTCTTGTCTTAGTTTTACTTATGACCGGGTTTTGCATTATCTATTCCTCTTTCTCTTTCTTTTTATTATTTTTTTTTTCTTCTCTTTGGATCGCCTAAATACAGTTAGAGAATTATTCTCAAAACTCAATTATTCTTCGTTTCTAAATAACTAACAACTGGTTAATAAACCGAATAAAAATTAAATCATATTTCTATGAATATCTCTTTATAGTCTTTCTAAAAATGCAGGGTGCCACAGAACCCTCCCTGCCTCCCATTAGAATGACGCTCAACTACTAGAGTGCACCTCTTTGCGACTGTTCGGTCTCACATTGACTAGTGAACTGAGATAGAACAAATACATTCAGTCAATAGCTTCGTCCACCGCAAGGAAAGTTGGGTCCCTGTGCCGCGCCAGGAAATTATTCTCGGCAGAGTCGATCCTTCAAATCTTCAAATCAACCATTCGCCCTTGCATGGAGTATTGCTGCCATATATGGTCTGGAGCACCTTCTGTTTGTCTCAAGGTCCGTCCTTGAGAAAATCCAAAGAATATATGCAATGCAATTGGCCCTGATCTGGCATCTCATCTGCAGTCGCTCTCTCACAGACGTACCGTCGCCTCACTGTCTTTTTTGCAAATACTTTCACGGTAACTGCTCCGATGAGCTGCTTTCGCTGGTTCTCAGACTTCATGAATTTAAGCGTTCCATTAGGCTGGCATCTCGCTCTCACCATTTCACTGTCGAAATTGTTAAATGTAACCGTCTCTTCTACTCCAATAGCTTCATGCTTCTCACTTCTCGCCTGTGGAACTCCCTCCCCTTTTTCTGTTTCCCTGATAGTTATAATCTCCAACTATTCAAATTTAATGTCAATCGACGTTTCCAGATGCCTTGATCAATACCCTATCATTCTCTTCACACTACTCTCTCCTAATAAAACAAATAAGAAAAACAAATGGTCTTTTTCATTGATACCATTTTAGCCAGTATAGAGAAAACTCCCTACCTCTTATCAGCATGAGCGTTGCTTAATTTTATGAGAGCGCCTTACTGTCTTCTTGGTTTCACGTTTGCCACTGACTTGAGGTGAAACAACTACATTGAATCAATAGCTGCATATACTTCAAGAAATGTCGGTTCTTTGTGTTTTGCCAGAAGGATTTTCTCGTCTGAGTCCATCCTTCTCATCTACAAATCTGCCATTCTTCCATGCAATGAATACTATTGCCATAAATGCTTTGGTGCCTCCACTGTTCATCTTAAGGTTCCTGACAAAATCCAAAGACAGAGATGCAATGTAATCGGTCCGGACCCTTTTACTGTTGAAATTGTTAAATGTAACCGTTCCTTCTACTCCAACAGCTCTTCTCTCGCACTTCCCAACAGTGGAACTCCCTTCCTCTTACTTTCTTCCATGATAACAATAATCTTTAAAAATTTAAATATAATAGCAATTGCCATCTTGCGATGCCTTGATCCCCGTTCTTCGTTTTATCTTTTCCTCACCCCCACCCTTATACTCCGTCTTTTCACTTGCTTTCATTCACTGTAACCACTTGCGTACTAGAGGCACTCCCGCCTTGCTTGAGGGGAAATGCTTCAAAAAATACCGTGGCGACCCAGATACGTAACAGAACCGAAGATGTTATAAGATGTATAAAAGCCACAAAAATAAGATTGCTGATGTTATTTCTAAAATAATTGTGACTATTAGTTAGGAATAAAGTGTCGCTACTGATAACTGAGTTTGAACATAGATCCCAATGAGCTAACACAGGCGATACGATTATTGAATTAATGGATCACGTGACTATGGGAGAAACGCATAAGTAGGTAGTAGTGTGATGTCTAAACGATCGCTATTTCTAGTCTATCCTCTATTACTATACGGACCGCTATCCTCTACACTATTCATTATACTATTCCTTTATTCGGATTACTCTACGGATTACTGTCCGAGTGAGTATTATCGCGCAAGTACTATTAGTGCGAGTGATAATCGAAGGTGTCTGACACCAGCATTGTTCAACGGCATTACCATAGTTGTATCTGCGATTACAAAGTCTCTACTGCAACAAGCATTACGAAGCTGACGAGTTTTCGTTGACATTAAAAAAGCGTCAAAAGTAACAATGTAGAATGTATCGATCCCAAGTATTGTGATAAGATGCAACAACAGAGGGAGTAAAACTAGGAATAAAACACTATAATAGTTAAGAGTATAATAACATTGCCTATCTCAGTCTGTTCCTTTCTATCTATCTATCTATCTATCTATCTATCTATCTAATTTTGATTCTGTCGATCTCTCTCTTTGTCAATTTGCTCCGATCTCTCTGTATGCGAAAGACACGTAAGTTATGTTAGGTTGGTGCAAAAATAATGTCGGTTTTTGACGTTAAAAATTACGTCAAAAACCGACATTATTTTTGCACCTACCTAATACTTAGGATCTGAAATAGACTGTTGGAATATCTATAACACCGAATGAGGAATGAAGTCTTGGAGAATATAACACTCATAGGGTTTACTGATAGCAAGATGGGCAAATGGAAACATCGAGTAATCTACCTAATCAGATGGCACAATAGAGAAATAGTAAGGAGACAAACATTAATGCAACAAATGATAGGAATTCGCCGTGTTATGAAAGTACATGTTACATCAAAGAAGAAGCGGCAGAGATTTATGTTTATGTCCAGCTTTAATAACAAACTGATGAAAAACGCAATGCTCTCCGAAACGTTCACATGAAGATTCCGTTCTTGAATGAGTTGACATAAAAGAAAAGAAAAAAAAAAAAAAACTCGCGATGATTGGGAAAAGAAAAAATGCCAATTGATATTCGAAATTTATTGCTTTCGATTCGCTTTGTCTTTTTCATTTTTTTCTCACGATCAATCGCTTTGAAGTTGAAGAAGATTAATGACTCTAATGTATCCGTGCCATTCAAAACGATCATAAAACGAAGGCATTTGTTTGGATTTGAGAATAAGGCGGGGAAAAGAATTTCGTCGAAAAGCAATAAAAATGAAATGAAGACGAAAAAAGAATTCCGATGTTTGATAAAAGGTTTTAAAAATAACTGAAATGTTTTGTTTACCCTTTGAAAATTATTTTTCATGAAATCTGCGAATCGTTTTTCATTCTCATTCTGATATTGAGATTCATTTCCTTTTACGTCTTATCAACCCTTTTCAGCTTATTTAAAGCCAGAACATGTTTTTAGATTGTAAAAATTGTTTTGGAGATAATAATGGTTTAATGATACAAGTTTTACTAATTAATCCATAGCTCGGAGGAGAAAAAGGTGGGTTCATACATTTAACAAAGATATTTGCGTGTAAGTGAATTTTACGAACCCAACGTGGAATTTGAACTCGGCTCTCGGATTACCAAGTTCTAATCATTATACATTAGACAACCCGCACATCCATCGGTGAAAATGATAGAATTGGTGTGGGCAACGTATTAGTCCGTGGATAAAAATATAGACACGTATACAATAGACGGGTTATTAATAGCCTGTGTTAATGTATATATAATAGACAAAACCCTGATATAAGAGAAACATGGATATAAGAGACTTCTTCTCCGGTTCCGACAACTCTCATATATCCGGGTTACACTGTGTGTGTATGTATATATATATATATATATATATATATATATATATATATATATATATATACAGTGTAACCCGGATATAAGAGAAACCCGGATATAAGAAATATTTTCTCTGGTCCCAAAGTAGAGCCTGTGTTAATGTATCTATAGTAGACAAAACCCGGATATAAGAGAAGCCCGGATATAAGATACTTCTTCTCCGGTTACAACTCTCTTATATCCGGGTTACACTGCATATATATATATATATATATATATATATAGCGTATGCAAAGGTAAAAGTGGACATTGAATTCAACACCGAGAGAAAACAGTCTCTTTCAAGCTAAAGGTAAGTGTCAGGCCATGGTTATGGTTTCGATCGACTATTTATATATACAGGTTAGTGATGAATTGTGGTTAGTTTATCATAATAAGTTGCTAATAACACTATAAAGAGCGAAAAAAAAAACTGCAGTGGTGGCCACATTTAGTCTCATTAATTATTTGCAGGTTGTTGAAAGCCAGAACATATATTTAGATTGTCCTTCTAATTAACCGGTAGCTGGGGAACAATATCCTTTCGCAAGGATATTTGCGCGTAACCGTATATAAGGAACACCAATGGTATTTAACCTTTAAAATATCTCATTATTCATTACCCCACCTCTTCACACATCCAAGTTTACAGGTATTTTTAAGCTGCCACCTATCTATATATTGAGCTGTCTTGACTTTCTGTTTAACTTCAGTGATCCTAGGAAAAAGTTCACTAATGCCTTCAGAATTGGAGCCATCAAGAGAACGGTGAATAAGTTTTAAAAAGAGGGAACATTAGAGAGGAAAACTCTATCAAGAGATCACAACAGGAAGAGGGATCATCATTTCAACTTAGATCTAAGGAGATTAATTAGAAAAGATTCAACGGAATAAATAAGAAGTTTAGAACGTGAGAGAGTAGTTTCCCCAATGACAGTCCAAAGAACAGTGAAAAAAGTTGTGAAAATGAAATCGTCCGTGAAAAGTTTTAGGCAACATGTTACACCAGGACAGAAAGTTAGAATGTTAGAGAGGGCAAAGATCATCTTCAATAAGTTGGAAAATGTTCCTGAAATAATAGATATATTTGAACTACTAATGATGTGCATGTCATTTTCGTTCATAATCGTTTATACAACGATTCTTCTGTTAAGTATGGGGATTAATATTACAAAATAGAGTCCAATAGTGTTATAAAAACCTCGGAAAATTCCAGTAGGATATCTTTAATCATTACAAAGAATTGGACAATTTTACTGTTACACGATTTGGACAGTTTTACTGTTACACACGGTATATTCCCCCCAAAAAGCGAACAGAAAATATCTTATGGATGTAGAAAGGATCATTAGAATGCTGCGGAATAACTTAATCTATTAAAAGTAGCTGAATCATTTCAGTAAATAAATGTGTCGATATTCTTCAGAAAAAAAGAAAAGAAAATCATTAAACAAAAATATTTTATACTTGAATAACTGGGCGATCATGGCTCCCCCCCATCTTAATGTATTATGTTGCTCTAAGAAACATTTGTTCCTATACGATCCATGGTTGCCCTTGAACAGGCATTCATTCATTTTTTTCTGTTGTATTCCTTTGACTTGGTATTTGAAATATGATTCGGCTTTAAACAACCACAAAGTTTTTATATGGTGGGCGATCATGGCTCTCCACAGCTTTCTACATTGCGGCTCTCCGATTTCTCATTCCAAACCGCTATCCAGTGGACCAAACCCATAGGATTAACCCCTTGACTAATCTACCATGGTAAATAGGTAGATAGATTTATCACATGAGTACACAGATCTATCTATCTATCTATCTATCTATCTATCTATCTATCTATCTATCTAAGACTGTCCCTATCTATTTTTATTAGATAGCTATCTAACACTGTTCATATTTTGTTCCTATCTATCTATCTATCTATCTATCTATCTATCTATCTATCTAAGACTGTTCGTATGTTTGTTCTTATCTATCTTTGTTCCTATGATATCTATTTTTATTTCTCTCTATCCATTTATCTATCTAACTACCTAATTTTGATTCTATCGATCTCTCTCTCTCTTTGTCAATTATGGCGCCATCCATTGCACCAGGTAGGTATACATCGGCAGACTGATCTATCTATCTATCTATCTATCTATCTATCTATCAATTTTGCCAGATTAGTCAAAGAGGTATAAGATGTACGGATAGAGCAATGGATGGCGCCATAATAGATATACATCGGCACACTGATCTATCTATCTATCTATCTATCTATAAATAGACTGAGATAGATGATTGATTGATGCAAGCAAAATAATTTTTGATTTATTCATACTTATCAAAGGTCCAGCCATTATAATCCCATCTCAACTGATTTTTTCTATATATTGTTTACATTAAGGAGTTAGGAACAGAAATAAATTTCGGCTTTTAATATCCCGCAAAATATTGATAAGCCGTAAAAAAACAAATTCATCACTCAATAAGGAGGTGGATATCATAGCTCTCCACAACGTCCTGCCTTTCTTGCATTTATCATCTCGTTTTGTCTTTGTTTTACCATCCAATGGCAGAAGCTCTTTAAGTGGGTTAATTTTTTTCTTCATACCTGCTTCTTCTGTCTTCGAAATATACTGCGATTGTTGGATTCTCCGGACCGTCTTTCCTTATTATATATTTTAAATTGTCTCTTTCGAGATCATTGCTGGATTACTAATTTTATAAGGTGATTCTTATTCTGAAATACGATATATATATATATATATATATATATATATATATATATAGGAAAATTTCTCCGATTTAACCAGTAGAAAAGTCAATATTTATGAATAAAAATTACAATAGGAAAACTTATAATTGCTGACGCGTTTCGTCCAATGCGGACTTTCTCAAAGCAAAAAACGAAATGAATTTAATTAAAGAACGTAACTAATAATAACAAAAAACAGAATGTTCTTAGCAACTGGATGAATGTAGAGAACGCTATTTTCTTATTGTTAACTAAAAATAACGTCAGTTATTGTCACGTGCGGAGAATATTGTCATTATAACTGTGTTGGCGGAGTCAACCATTTTCTTTTGATTTTACGATATTGTTGTGTACGTTTGTTTGGGAGAGCAGTAATTTTTTTAAGAAAGGTGAAATAGGGAAAACGCATGGACGTAGATTAATATTTGGGTAACATTCTATGGCGGCACTCTCTAGAAGTTTTCATCTGAGTGAGTTATTTTCTTTTTTCATGTGTGTAGCATTATTAAATCAAAATTATGGTTGAATTTATTTCTGTGTATGACTAGTGCATTAGCTAAGTTGTTTTTTTTTGTGAGGTCTCTTTTGTGTTCATACAAGAGTTTTTTTTTTGTTTCTCCAACATATTGGGAGGAACAGTTTTGGCAATTTATTTTATAAATGCCTGCTTCAGAAATATTAGTGCTATTAGTGTTTGCAGATCTTAGTATATCCATAATGGTTTTGGATGTGTTTGTAACTATTTTAAGATTATTTAGATGGGATAGGTTATTCTGGATAGTAGACGTGACATATAATATATTTTCTATTTTAATTTTAAAGATTGTTTGAACTCGTATTTTTAATTTTGTGATTCATTTTCAAACTGACTTGGGATGTTAAGTTTTTAAAATATAGGTCAAGTTTATATTAACAATCTCTATTTAATTCAGACATTTTCACCACCCAACTCCCATCATACTGGGGTTTGGGTAAACTTAATCTCTATATTTTCATCGGTTACGCCTATTTCCTTTCTTTTCTTTTTGTCCCTTTTTTTTCCTATTTCGTTTTTATTTTCTCTTCATTTTTATTTTCTTAAATTTTAAGTTCCTACTTTATTATCTGTTTATATTTCTGAGATGAGGTATTATGTACATTATTTACATTATTCGGACTATTGTCCTGATCTTTGTCGCCATAGTTATTACAACGTTTCAGCCGTTGTACGCACAGGTCTTCTTCAGGTGGTTGGAATGTCGAACTGATCCCTTTATTTCGCTCACTGCGGTAGACTGTCTTAGTTCCACGTGCCATGTCTAATGGATGTCAGTTATCAGTTATCTACTTATTTTTTTTCTCCTTTCCCTTCCGTTAGTTGGATCCAGTAACAGGACCCAAAGAGTGTGAGTCCAATACCCAGGTAAGTCAGTGGAAAACTTTCAGAGTGAAAAAAAGGGTTCAGTTCGACATTCCAACCACCTAAAGAAGGCCGGATTGTACAACGGCCGAAACGTTGTAATAAATATGGTGACAAAGATGAGGATACTAGTTCGTATAATGGAAATAGTGTTCCTATTTTATTCGTTCACATGATAATGCCAACAACTTGTTGGTTGAAATAGCAATTCGAATGAGGTAGATTTGTATTCTATGTAATATATATACATATACATATATATATATATATATATATATATATATATATATATATATATATATATATATATATATATATATATATATATATATAAAGAAAGAACAGTAAGATATATAATCCGGTGTTCTTATAGATATTTTTAATTTTACAAAATTGTGGTCAATGTAAATTTACAAAGCATTAATATTATAAATTGATTTTTTTATTTATTTATTTATGCGAAAAAAACATATTTTAAATAAATCAATTTATAATATATATATATATATATATATATATATATATATATATATATATATATATATATACAATCTGTTTCATGCGAAACGTAATAGTCATACGATGTGCATTGTGTTTTCTCTCGACTATTTATAGATTATTATACAAGTTAGTGATGCATTGTGGGTAGTGTATAGTCTAATTCAGTTTTTTGGGCTATTTCTAGTGCTGTTAGTTAACAACTTATTAATGATAGACTAACCACATTGGATTACTGTACTGTTTATATAAATAGTCGAGCAAACACACAAGGCCCATGGCCTGACGAGTATCTTTAGCCTAGGTGTTGACTTCAATGTCCACTTTTACATTTAAATAAGCTCTATTACTGATATTGATCACTTTAACTTATAAATGTTTCATACCTTAAAAATATATTTTATCATATATATAAACACACACACACACACACACACATATATGTATATATATATATATATATATATATATATATATATATATATATATAGAGAGAGAGAGAGAGAGAGAGAGAGAAGAGAGAGAGAGATTAACAGACTGAATAGATAGAAAGAAATAATTAAAAAAATAGTCATTGACAAAATAATCACTTGTATTTCTTATATCTATTAATACCCCGTCTATTGTATACTTGTCTATATTTTTATCCACGGACTAATACGTTGCCCACACCAATTCTATCATTTTCAACGATTCCTTCTCAATATCAGAATGAAAATTAAAAACGATTTGAAGTTTTTATGGAAAAACCATTTTCAGAAAGTAAACAAAACATAACGGTTATTTTTAAAACCTTTTATCAAACATCGAAATTTTTTTTTTCCTTTCATTTTTATTTCTTTTCGATGAAATAATTTTCTCTGCCTAATTCTCAAATCCAAACAAATGCCTTCGTTTTATGATCGTTTTGAATGGCACGGATACATCAGAGTCATTAATCTTCTTCAACTACAAAGCGATTGATCGTGAGTAAAAAAAAAAAAAAAAATGTAAAAGACAAAACCGAATTGGAAATAACAAGTTTCGAACGTCAATTGGTAGTTTTGTTTTACCAATCGTCACGAGTCATTTTTTTTTTTTTTTTTTTTTTTGTATGACAACTTACTCAAGAACTGTTCACTCTTCACGTGAATGTCTCACCAGAATTTCATTAAAGCGAGAAGAAAAACATACATTTCTACCACTACTTTGATATACAGTGTAACCCGGATATAAGAGAGTTGTCGGGACCGGAGGAAAAAGTCTCTTATATCCGGGTTTCTCTTATATCCTGGTTTGGTCTATTTTGTTTAGGTAAGTATGGATCTAATTTGGGACCAGAAAAAATCTATCTTATATCCGGGTTTCTCTTATATCCGGGTTTCTTATATCCGGGTTACAGTGTATTGTATTTTTCAATGCGTCGGAGATCATGGCTTCCCACAGCATCCTATCCATTGTAGCTCTAAATAATATCTGTACCCTTAGTGTCTCTCCAATCCTGGTTTTACCATCTATTTACAAAAGATCGTGTGTTAGCTTACTCAAAGTTTCCTTCTTCTGTTCGGTATGCCCAGCATTTACTGCCACACAGCAGGATTAATATTGCGTTGCAGGTCTGCTTTCTATTTCAATACCTCTCTCACTTTTTCCTTCTTTTTGCTGATATACAAATTTTTCTGTTTATTAATATTTTGTTTATCTTTTGAAAGGCATTGTTGTTATTCCAATGCGCCTCCAGATGTCTTTCTCACATTTTCCATCACCTCTTGAAAAAAAAAAAAAAATTCCAATATATTTAAATTTCTGCTGCAGTTGAATTTGTGGTCTCCAAATTGTAGCCCGCAACTTGTTGTGTCACTCTTGCTAACGATCAAGCATTTTGTCTTCTTTTAGTTATTCGATTTCTTTTAAATCTAGTCCACCACAAGGAAGGCAGTAAGGCCACTAAGACTCAATGCTTTACTGGAAGAGATAGAAACAGGAACAATTGCTAGGAAGCGAAAACAAAAGAATAATCAGGAGGACAGTTCAGCTGTAAATTGGTGAGATCTCATCGCCAGTCTAGTACTGCACTTAAATTCAACGAGTCTACTCACCATAGCGAAGAGCTCAGCCGAATAATTACCATGAAAGTTTTTTTTATATAAAAGGCGAAGGCAGACGGCCTTACGGCGGTAGGAAAGAGACTGAAGCCTAGACGCCAGACAGGGGCCAATAATATTACTGAATTTTTGGATTTTATCAAGTAGCTCTAGATATAGCAGCCACACCGGACCATTTATGGCAGTAATATTCTTAGCATGGACGAATGGTAGACATATAGATATGACAGATATACTCTGGAGAGTAAAAACATCCAGCGAGGCCACCTTCCTAGCTGTTGACATAACAATGTATTTAATAAAGTCATTCCACTTCATATCAGCCAAGAACGTTAGCCCAAGAAAGCACAGTGAATCACTCTCCTGGAAGTCAGCATTAAACCTGCAGATAGAATGCAGAGAGGATTCTTTCAGATGATTAATAGAGAGCAGGTTTAGTCCTTTCTTGCTTTTCATTTTATTTCTTTTATCTATTTCCAATGTCACAACACGCACTTGGACGATAGAAACTTTGGAATTTATGGACGGAGAGCATATCTCACCACAGAGATTCCGTTTTAGACGGAAGATCAGGCAAAGATACTCATGAGGAGTTATGAGTGGAGTTGGAAGAGAGCAAACCATCATGCGTTATCTGTAGTAGATCACAATATATCAAAGTGATTGAAGAGAGGAGGGATGGGGGGTTTACTTATCAGTAATCTCTTACGCAACCGCCAGTATTCTCTAGAACGAACATTTTCGAGAGTCTCTCCGGTGTCCCATTCTATCAAGGAATAGCCGCTTTTCCTCGTTGAGAACACGTTTTAACTGATTACGAACGGATCCAAAGAAGAGTCTGGCATGATCCGAACAAGTTGGTAGACCCACAAGTCATTCCCGTGGGCTACAGTGGCTGAACTGGCAGGAGTGAACGAATTAGATTGTGATTTCTATTGGTATTTAAGCACTCGCATGACAGCTTCGATAGTAACTCCCCTCCACCACACGCTAAAGAAGAAATCCAGTTGCAAAATTTTCAAAGGGAATATTAAAAATACAACTCCCTGGGTCGCTGCAACGAAAACCACAATATGAAACTTAATCAGTGCGTTGGTAACAAAAGAAATGGCTTGTTAATAGGGGGTTCGTGCCTAATGGACGACCGGAAATAATTTTCTAAAAGCGAATACCACGTGGTAAGAGTTGTCAAAAGGATACTTCTCAAGTACGACACAAGTCCGGGGAGGTGGGTAAGGAAGAAATCAAATAATTATTAAGGATACGAGCAGGAAAAAAAATCTACCATTTGGGTGAGAGCTTGTGCAATGGGGACATTCTTAGTTTGAAATGCTAGAGAGATCAGTGGTATTAGAGTGATAAAGACACTTTACATGATGAAAGCTGAAGTCACCAAACTCTAATATACTCGCAGACCAATATAGAGAGAGGGCATTGTTTATACTGTCAGATAATCTATTTAGCTTAAAGCAGTCCAGAGATTAAGGTTAACGAAAAAAGGACTAAGAGAGTTTAAGTTTAAGCTGGGAAAAAATCTGGAGTCTCTAGAGACAATTCCCTGGCCTGACTCTGGGAGAATTTCACAAATCTAGTCACCAAGTCCGATGCACGTGGACACTAGAATTCTTTCGATAGAATGGACGGTAGCCAGGAACAGAGAATTCAGTGGTAGAGATTGAATAGTTTAGATTAGTTTCACAGAGGGCTAGGAGGACCGGAGAATGTTCTATAAGAAACGATTCTATACAGAAATTGGTATGAATACCACGAAGATTGGAGACAGAAACGTTGAAAGGTCTAGGTAGTTGTATTTCCAAACTGGTTTAGTTTTAGGCGCATGCACACATACATACTTACACAAAGACACACGCGTATGCACACATATGAACAGACACGAATAAAGACACGCACGTATATAGACTATTCGACGGAAGCCATGGAAGCCACTTGTTCAGAAATATAGAAACTATCAAATCAGATTTTCCCAGATTAATTATTACAGGTAATTCAAACGAATGAATCCTGTAGGTTTTTAAAAAAGGATTATTTATCATATATTATATAATGGCGCTACAGGATCACGAACAAAGAACTGTACTAAATAACAGGAAAAACATCACTTGAAGACTTCCAACAATAGCGACAACTAAAATGGATAGCACATGTACCTAGAAGTGAAAATAATGACATAATCAAGGTGTTGTGCTTCCACATTACCTTAAACAAAAGGTCAGAAAAGAAACATCAATACAAGAAGCGTCGATTAGAATAAATGGACGCGCCAGTCATATTCTTCGGAAAATAAGTTTTAAGAGAAAGTTTTATGAGGTTCAGACGTAAATAACGTTAAATGGTTGTTCAATGAACCGCAAATCTATCTCGGATGGAAACGCCAAATCATAGTTACCACAGATACAGACACACGGGCATATATATATATATATATATATATATATATATATATATATACAAAAATGCAACATAGGTAAATTTAAACCAGCACTACGCAAATCATAAGTCTACACACATAAGCACATGCAATACACACATAGTGGCAAAACATACTAGTCGGACCAACATACTAGCAAAAAAAAAAAAAACACATTAGATGGACTGCACACCTGACGAACCAAACACTCACACACACACACACACACACACACATACACACACACACACACACACACACAAGTGTGTGTGTATATATACGCTATTACCGTATAATAAAACAATATGTATATATTTGTGGAGAAGAAATATGTATATACATATACTAGCAAAAGCATGAAAAAATAAATCCCTTAAATAATAGATGGAAATAACCATTCTTTGCCTGAAGAAGGTCATGACCCGAAACGCGTGTAGCAAAAAATAAGAAAAATAAAGTATAATATATGTTAATAAATCCGTATTACAAGCAAAAATGTGTGCAGCTTCTCTTTTCTCTTTTATACACACGCGCGCACACACACACACACACACACACATATATATATATATATATATATATATATATATATATATTGTGTGTGTGTGTGTGTGTGTGTGTGTGTGTGTGTGTGTGTGTGTGTGTGTGCATATTTTCTAATGATATTACTCGGGTATTCAGTCCGGTAGATGAAAATAAATAAATATACTGTTTAATAAGTAAACAGAGTATCTACTCAAATAAGGGGATCCACAAAAAATAACGTTTAAACTATAAAATAAAATATATATCATTACTAAATAAAAAAAATCTATTCCTCAATATATCTATGTGTGTATTTGCGCGCTCGTGCGCGGTTAAAAAGGGACAAATAGGAAATAATATAAATAGCAAAATAACCCATACAACAACAACAGCAACACTGCCACCACCACTAACAACAAAAACAACCACCAATGCTTGCTAACTCGGAATTATCAAGCACATATACTAAAATATTGTGTCAGCCCAAAATGCAGATTATGTGAAAATATCCAGAAACGATTGATCATCTTGTATCAGGTTGCACGATATTGACACCCACTGAATATAAAACCCGACATGACAGAGTGGGCCAATATCTGCACTGGAAAATCTGCAACTTCTACGGGAAGGAAACTGAAAGAAACTGGTATGAACACCACCCAGACCCGGTTACGGAGATAGGATCTGTTACAATTCTATGGGACTACACAATACACACTGACAGAACAATCAAGGCCAACCGCCCAGATAAAGACCACAAACAAAAACAGTGCCTCCTGACTGATATGGCAGTCCCTGTTGACTGCAATGTATCTTTGAAGATATTCACAAAGCTGTCAAAATACAAGGACCTTGAAATAGAAATCTCGAAAATGTAGCATATGGGAATATCAACAATCCCTGTTGTAGTTGGAGCCCTAGGACTGGTTGGTAAAGATTGCAGTAGACTAATTGAAGGGATTCCTGGAAGTTTATGCCTCAAGGAGATACAAAAAATTGTTCTGACAAGTAACAGCCCACACTTTACGAAGGGCTTTATCTATGTATTTTTTTTTTTTTGTCAGTGGAAAGTGTCATGATGCCATTTCTAACCTTAGGTCGCTGGGCGGGACCCGGAAAGAAATGTGTAAACGCCAGAAATCAAAGAAAAAAAATAATAGCGATGATAATACAATTCATTCAAAATACACCAACACCAACACTGCAAATTTCTTGATACACACGTTTTTTCTTCAATAATGAGACAAAACAAGTTTACTTTTGTCCGATCGTACCTCTCCACAACATCCTGTCCCTTGTAGCTCCATGCAATATTTGACTTTTTACCATCCCGTCTTCACCCTGCGCTACAATCGATTCAGAAAAACACATCTCTTACTCTCTCTTGCTTTAGCATATCCTGTGAGTTTTAAAGTTTTGAAATCTTCTTTCCTTCATGTTTCTCCGGTATCTCACTTTCTTTTTTTTATTTCAAGTATAAGTAATACTTGTGGTCATATTTTTAATTTTCTCGTTTCTCATGTTTCGTCGATGGTACTCTTAGCATCCGCCTTCAGAATTGTATCCCTGTCGCTTCGGGCCAAGTCTTTATGCGTAAGAAAATTGCAAGATTATTACTCCTATTTTGTAGTCAGTTAAAAATCAGAATTTTCTTTTTATTGTTTAGTAGACAGAGCGTTCAAGATGGAAGAGTCGTCAATCAATGACCTCCAATTTGGGCACCTCGACGTGGTTTAATGTTTAGAAAGCTTGTCTTGCTAGATCAATTACGACTGAGTAGTGAGTTCGATTCTCATTGGGTGCCATATCTAAGCCGGGCTTAGAAAATCACTATATGACCTCCAAATTAACCGAACATATTTCGCGAAAAAATGTTGCGTGGTACATTAGGCGTTACAGGAATTTCTTTCTTGTACGTTATTCGTCCCAATTCAAAGTAATTTTATTCGAAAATTTAGGAAAGCAATGGATCTATTTGCCATCAAAAAGTGTCTTACATGACCTCATACGGGAGTTGAGACGTCATCAAAACCGTGTGTTATATGGTATAAAAATAGCTCTTCTATGACAGCATAAACAGGTGCGTCTTATATGCTATCAAGAGACTATATTTTATGAAATTAAATTATCACTTATGTGTCATCATAATTTGCGGCTCATGAGGCCCCGTATGTGCGTCTTATACGCTGCCAAATTACGATGTTATATGTAATAGAATTAGCTATTATATGTTATCATAATATGCGGTTTATGGGGCCTGATAAGAGAGTCTTACACGCCATCAAAACATATTTTAACGCGTAAATTTTGCATCTTATATGCTATTAAACACGATCAGTCACAAAACAAATAGTTACCTGTAGCGTTGATAAAAGTGTAAAATGTATTTGAATTCCGTGGAGGGGAGCGATGGGGATTTCAAGGGGAAAAGGATCATATTTCTCTTTTCCGCAGAACTTTTTCTATGTGTTCTCGCCGCGCTTTGTGTTCAATACACTTGTTTATTCGATCGTAGCGATGATCGATTTCTTAACGAGAGATTTATTGTTCAAGATGTAATTGATAACATCAGTTGGGAGTTGTTTGAAAAAAAAATTATTGTCGTGATCATGCTTTTTAAATAGAGGTTTTTTTTGTTTTTTTTTAAGTTACGGCGTGGTTGTTTACAAAGAAGACGACGATAATTAAGAAGAGAAAGAAAAAAAGAAGAAGAAAAAACATGGGAAAGGAAAAAGGATAGTGTAATGGAAGAATAGAACTTTAAAAAAGAAAGGTTGAAAGTAGATAAGAAAAGAAAAGAAAAACAGAATATTATTAACACAGGGACGTGAAGGAGACAGAAAAAAATGATCAAACGAAAGAGAAAAAGGAACATACAAAGAAAGAGAAAAGAACAAAGAAAATAATGAAAATTAAAAGAGAGATAATGATAGAAGATAAATTAAAAAAAAAATAGAACAACAATAATAACAAGAAAAAGTCGAAGAAAGAAAAAGACTAAGATGGAGAAGTAAATATGATTGATGACAAATTAACAGCTAAATGCATTTCGAAGAATATAACTATCAAGTAGAAAAGAAGGAGGGGAAAAAGATGAGAAATAGAAGTGAAATTCCGTATTTCAAAGAAAAAAGGATAAAGAAAATAAAGAAAAAAGATTTGAAAAGGCAGAGATAAATAAATAATATTGAAGAGAGTTGTTAGAAAAACGAAAGAAAGAAAGAAATGAAAAGGTGAGGAAAAGAAATAACATTAACATAGTACATCTAGAAAGACAAAAAGGAAAGATAGAGTAAGATTATACATAGAAGATAGAAAAAAGAAGGAGATAGGGTAGAAAAGAAAGAAGGAACATTACTGAGAGTATAAAAGAAAGAAAGAAACAAGAAAGAAAGAATTAATGAAAAAAAGAAAGAAAGAAAGAATAGTAGAAAGGTATTTACAAAGGTTAGAAAAAAGAAATAGCATTATAGAGAGCGGACTAGAAAAAAAAACAGAAAGAAAAATCATTACTGAGTCAGAAGAGAAAGAAAGAACCAAAGAATATTAGATAAGTTAGAAAAGAAAGAAAGAAAGAAAGAACGTTAGCGAGGGAAAAATACTAACAAAAGGATCAAAAGAAAAAAAAAATCCGCTACTTGGCTGTAGCAAAAAAAATCCGCTACTTGCTGTAGCAAAAGAAAACTCTAATGACGGATACAGATTTTGTCTTTACAATTGAGAGAAACATATCATATTTTTTGACAGGCCGGACATTTGCTAAGAAAGAAAGAAAGAAAGAAAGAAAGAAAGAAAGAAAGAAAGAAGGGAAAAGGAAGAAATAAAGAAAGAATGAACGAACGAACGCACAAAAAAAAAAAAAAGAATGAAGGTAAGGAACAATAAAGTTCGTATCGTCAAGGGGTGGGGACCCATAATGAAAATAAAAGAAATGACAGCAAATGCAAACAAAATTAAAACAGATGATTAGAAAGAAGAAAAATAATTTAAAAAAATGAAGAAGTTCTAGAAGAGAGGGGGAAAAATAACAATGGCGAAATCAAGAAGAATTAGAAGAAAGAAGACCGAGTAAAGCAGACTGCAAAAAAAAAAAAAAAAACAGACGAAGAATTCCTAAATCAAGTGACGAGGTCATTGGTGACGCCATTGAATTTCCGTGTTTACCGATCAGATATTTCTTATTTTTTATGATCGTCTTTGATCTTTAATCTGTATTGATCATCGATATGCAAATGCACTGATATTATCGGCTTTTATGTCAATACTTTATAGAAAAGATTTGCATCTAAAAAAAATCTCATTTTTTTTTTATTTATTTTGAAAAGGTAGGCAGAGTAGAACACAACTCTTTGACTCGACAAATGAATAAGAGATATTAAGATGGCTATGCCCAGTGGTGAAAACAACCCTTCTATCCATCACTTTTTTATTACAGTACAAAGTGCGATGGGTAAATAGTCGCAATTTTATATTTTTAATTTCGCGCATGCGCGTTGTTTGTTTTTTATGTTGCCGACTGTATAGCAGTGTCAGGTGGGTACCGTGAGAAAAAGAGCACCATAATGCAATTCACTCCGATAGAAATTTGGAAACGGCATGCTGTACTCTTTGGCATTCGCGTCGGAAACTCTAATATGTACATTTCAAGATGTTTCGGTGTCAATCTGCGGACAAAGCAGAGGATTCGTAAAGGTTTGGATGAGTCTAATGGTGATTACGAAGGTCTGGCAACACGGAAAACTCACTTTTACTTCCTGACTTTGTTGGTGAGGGTCTTAGACTTAAGGAGCCTCAAAGGCTTTGATCGTACCTTTTGGAAGTAGTGCTACCCAGGGTGAAGAGGGTGACTTCTGGAAGTTCCTTCATCTGGTAACACACAAGCAGGAGAACCCAGTCATGGCAATCAGACAATTTTTGCGTCCACATCACCCCTGACAATCTAACTCCCCAGACTGCAAACCTCTTGATTATTATGCGTGGGACGCAGTTGAGCGAGAAGCCAGTAAAACTCTTTTTAACACCAAAGATGAACTGAAGGCAAGATTTATGGCAGTATTCTTCAACTTAAACACGGAGACCGTCCAGAAGAGTTTCAGGAGATTCCGAAGTCGTCTGGATTGACGATTTTATTGAATAAAGTTACTCGTTCATATTTTTTGATATTTTTGTGTAATTTTGGTAAATATATCTATTGCTATGAGATGTCAGTATTATTTTCATTTTTGCGCTAACTTAGACGACAATTTATTCATCGCAACCTGCACATTATGACTGATTTTATTATGCAAATCAACGGTTTCATAATAAATTTTAATGATGTTAGTAAAAATTAGTTAGTTAAAAATTAAAATGATGTTAGTTATTTTAGTGTTGGATTAATGACTGCCTAATTCGCACTGGCATTTTTTTTCTGCGGTGTTGGCTTCAAACTCACTTTAAACTAACCTTGTGTCACATTCAGTAATGACGTGGGTGCACTAAAAAATCATCTTCCTGTATGCGAGATGAACGTCACCTGCTGGAATGACGTAGGATAGCAGATTTCGTAACAGTCATATCTATATGACAGATATATTGTATAATTGTTAGCTTATCTCTGTTCAGATTAAAGATATTGATTATACATTATTTCGCGAATGTTAAGTTTTATTACAGAAACAATGGCCAATATATAATTTTATTTTAGCATAACTCCAAAATATCAGGCAAATCGGGAAGTAATTGAATATTTCAAAGCTATTTAACGCGAGCCAGCAAACCTGACAAAATGTCAGTTGAATGTCAGGAACTCATTGTCAATAGCTTCGTCCACCGCAAGGAAAGTTGGCTCCCTGTGCCGTGCAAGGAAATTTTTCTCGCCGGAGTCGAACCTTCAAATCTGCAAAACAACCATTCGTCCTTGCATGGTATATGGCTTCCATATATGGTCTGGAGCTCCTTCTGTTTGTCTCAAGGTCCTTGTCAAAATCCAGAGACGGATATGCAATGTAATTGACCCTGATCTGGCATCTCTTCTGCAGTCTCTCTCTCACGGACTTGCCTTCGCCTCCCTCTGTCTTTTTTACAAATACTTTCACGGGAACTGCTCCGATGAGCTGCATTCGCTGGTTCCCAGATTTCATGAATTTAACCGTTCAACTAGGCTGTCATCTCGCTCTCACCCTTTCACTGTCGAAACTTAAATGTAGCCGTCTCTTCTACGCCAATAGCTTCAGGTCTCGCACTTCTCGCCTGTGGAACTCCCTCGCCTTTTCCTGTTTCCCTGATATCTGTTAACCATGTTCACCATAGTCTATGACTATAGAATACAGCGCAGTACGTAATCTGTTCAATAAAACAACGTTAGAGATTAATACTCACAAGTTAGACACTCTAGTGAATCTGAATATATCGCCAATACCACCAGCAGCTGTTCTGTAATTCTTCAATGTACGATATCAAAGGCTGGCAGTGAATATTCGGGGAAAAAACATGGCTGCCTTTATACACGTCGCATTGAATATTTTGAGCCTTCTGATTGGTTATCCCTTCTATTGGTGAACTATAAAATGAGTTAGCTCATTTTGGCTGGCTCACTAGTCTAGGGTACCCAAAAATTCCAACAATAGCTATCATCTCCAACTATTCAAATTTAATGTTAATCGACGTCTCCAGATACCTTGATCTATCCACTATCCTCTTCATCATTTCCTCTATCACTCCTATTTTGCTCTAGCTCCAACTCTCAGTAACCCCTTGCGTGCAAGTGGCTTCCCGCCTTGCTTGCGGTGAAACAACGATGTTTAGATATATTTTATCATCTCTTCTATTGGGTTGGTGAAAAAATAATGTTACTATGTGAGAAAACGACATTATTTTTGCACCAACCTAATATTTGGGTGTTCGAAAAGTAATTACGTATTTCACCAGGATGCATTGTAATTTAAACAGACAATAAAGTATCAAAGTTTCTTGGTAGGTAACTAGATGCAGAATTAGCGTATCGCTTCTTCTAGCCGACAAGGTGTCGCTTATTGCGCATTTCATAGGTTAATTGGGAAAATTTGCAAAGAATAAATTTGGCTAAACATCATAGGAATTCACTCACTCGGTAATTTTAAATTGACAGACAACGCTCATATAAGATACGGCAATACTAGGGCGAAAGTATGTAGCACTCAATGAGGATTAAACTTACTACTCAGTCATCACTAATCTAGCGAGACAAACATGCAAACAACGTCGAAGTGACCGCTATGGTACATGGCCTAGAGTAGGGAGGATCCAGTGAGCCTCGAACTCACTATTCAGCCGTGATCTAGCGTAAAAAGCTTTCTCATCATTACACTAATTCGAAGTGCTCTGAAAATGTTTTCTTAAGCGTAGCTTAGACGTGACACAAGGCCGAAAGTGTAGAGCACCCAGTGAGGATCGAACTCGCTACTTGGTTGAAATTGATCTCCGCGACCAGCTGGCAGACTGTTGCACCGTGTCGAAGTACTACCTAAATGATTTTCTAACTGTAGCTTAGATGTGACACAAACTCGAAAGTCTAGGGCACTCAGTGATGATCGAAATCACTCGTCGTAACTCCGAAAGCGAGATACGTTTGCTAACGATTACACTACGTCTAACTGCCCGCGCTCATATGAGATAGTAGGAATACTTTGTGATATACTTGTGATATACCATATAGTATGAACTTGATAATTTCTAATCAACGCTTCTGTTTGGTCATCGCTAGTAACCGCTAGTCTATCGGAACGTTTTCCGTCTTCCATATTAGAATCTCTAATTTTGAATCTGTCGAAACTCTTGAAACATTACCCTCAGAAATACAACTGTTTTCCTAAACGGTATATATCCTTTTGAAGTTTGTGCGGCGTACTTTTTTTTCATTTCAGAAATAAAAGAGCAGAAAATGAAGAAAATGCATCCTGTACAAGGCCTGAGAGTCACTCTTACAGAGTAAGAGGCGTATTTCATGCGGATATGCCGGGAAATATAAGGGTTAATCCTAGACTTGAACAGGTTAATATCCTCTGGGAAATCGGTTCTAAAGAGAAGTGGTTAGCGAGATGAAGCTGCTTGAGTGAAACTTAGAATTCACCAATGGAACACGAAGGGAATGAGGATGCTTCGCTAGAATGTGCGTAACACGTCGGAGCTTAGCCGAGAAGGTTAAAACTGATGGAACTAAGGAATGTAGTTTCGTCTGAGTACTTTCCGTGGAAATAGCAATAAAGCAGTCAGAGGCTTCCGATAGGTAGTTCGTAGAAAATAACTTGTCAACCACGAGGACGCGGCGAAGGTTTTTGGACTCTATCGAGAGTGGAAAGTGAATACTGGGCTGCACGTGCCCATATATGGCCGCTGTACTCTATTTTCGGTCTGCTCTGGTTGTTGTAAAAAATAGGCCGAGGAGTCAGGTACTCTTTTTAACGTTACAGGGAACCGACCATTTTCTCCGCATTTTTAGCGATGGATCTTTTGTAGGAACTCCACATGAGGTCTGGGTTGGGCTTAAGGCCAAGTAGGCGCTCATCTTACGAACCTCCCTAAAAAAACACTCATCTATCATGGTTGGTGATAGTTCAGTGTATGGAATATATTAATAAAACATATTAACAGAATAATTAGTCTTGCGTAATGTTGAAATTAAGAAAGCATCATCCATAATATAGGGGGTTTCATTAAGACGGATTATATATAAGGGTGTTT
>OZ010592.1:43819449-43849449 GCA_963932145.1 Acanthosepion lycidas | reverse complement strand
TATGTGTATGCACCTATGTATATATATTTACATATTTTACATATGTATGTGTATATTTACCACTAATATTAGCTATATATATATATATATATATATATATATATATATATATATATATATATATATATATATGACTGTTGTTTTTTTATTTTACATTTTTTGCACACTGACTTTTGTTTATTAGACATTAAATTAGATCACCTATCATCCTCCACAATTTTTTCTAGACTTTTCAGTTCCCCTCATGTATATTTATGAGCGTTTTTAACCCTATGTTAGTAATCTAGGATTTCCGAAAATGGATAGTTCCCTGGCGTCTGCCTCCCACGACAACTGAGCTACAACCGCGCGTGAGTCAGGAGAATAGTGGGAGGGACAAAAAAAAAAAACAAAAAAAAAAAAACAAGTTGCAAACTAGGAATTACGAGTACTTTAAAAATGTTGTGGTAACAAAAAAAAAGAAAAAAGAAAACATAAGACAAACGCAAGGTTAAATTATAAAATTTTGTAAAAGTTACTGAGAATTTAGCATTTATAAATGTTGCAAAATAAAATCCTTTAATTTTCCCTGATAATGTCCATCATAGGACGTGACGCGTCAGCGACGATGTATTTTCCTTTTGCCTTTATTCATATTGACTTTCACAGATATATGTTTAGTTATAAATGAAGTTTTACACATACAGTGCTGTTCGATAAAAGTGACTAACTTGAATTTTTTTTACCAAAAATATTTTTTGTCTATTGTTTATGGGGTTAAAATAACTTTTAATCTTACTAATATAAAGACTCCTTTCCAGATCACCTAGGAAAAAGTTTATTCACCCTAAGGTATTCTATTGATAATTATAAATTTGGATATAAATGAGATTCAAGAAAATACTCTGTGCAAAAAAAAAAGTGACTCAGATATCGCATTCTAATGATTTAAACCGGTAAATTAAAGAACTTGACAAAATAATGAAAACTATTTTACAATACACTCCGAATAATATTCTAGAGAATTCTAGAACAGCTTAAATTAAATCTAGAGTATTCCAGAATATTCCAGAAAGCCTCATACAGTATAAAAACAGCTTGAAATAGCCACTCAAGTCACTAACCAGATGAAAGAGTACAAACACGCATCAGAACCACTTAAGGCATCTATTATTGCCCTCTCAAAATCAGGCAAGTCTACGAGAGAAATTGCAGAAATTGCTATAACCTCGCAATCAACTGTCTCTCGAGTACTTAGGGCACATAATAATGCCACTCCTGCTCCAAGGAAGTAAACAAAGGGACGAAAAAAAAAGATTGATGATAGAACTGGCAGGGTAATCAAGAGAGCAGTTGCGAAGAATAGGACTATAACTATCCAAGAAATTGCAGCCAGTCTACGCGAACAGCAAGGTGTTAGTTTTGCCTATTCAACAGTCCGTCAGTGGCTCTTAGAACAAGGCTACAAATCTTGAAAACGAAGGTTTAAGCCGCTAATACGCAAAGCCAAGAAAGCCAAAAGACAATGGACTCACTATTACAAAAAGAAGACTGGAAGAATGTTCTCTTCACCGATGAAATGAAAGTTGAGCTAAATTCAAAGGATAAGGTGAGTCACTTTTATCGAACAGCACTGCATATATGTATATTCTTGCGAGAACATTTGCCTCTGGGTTACTGATACGTATTTATTAAATGAATGAAAAGAAAATATTGTAATTTTTGTTGATTATTGGTACAAGCTAATTAAAAGATAAGTTCTTGCCAATTAACGAATCATGTAAATAATCATATCGGTCAAATCATAATTAAATCTGGTCAGACCAAACCACTATTATGCCTGAGAGATATCTTCGCTTCTGTTTTATGAAACGTATCAAAATATTTTTGTTCGGATGTTATTTTTTTTTCTTTTCTTCACTGGAAAACAATAAATGATTTTATTCAACATTGTTTTCTTTTATTAATCCCACGTATTGACCAAGGGTTAGCAAATAACATTGCTATATTGTAAAATAGTAAACAAAAAATAAGACAAGTTGTTTTCTTGTTTTCATTGTAGGAGACGATGTATATTTCTAATATCATATATTGATTCATTCTGAATAGTTTCCCATCTTTGATATAGATATTGCATCGTTCTCTTGACATGATATTCATTTAAAATGATATGTTATTATTTTGCAAACATTCTCCCAGGCCAATGTACATGGGTTTATACAAATTACCATCATTTCATGCTCTAGGCTTCCGTTCTCGGCCGAGGTATCCCGACTGTTAACTAACATTTCCTGTTTTTACTTTTATGAGTGGATACTTTCACCTAACATTCGATTCACACACTTCTAAGGACCTATAAACACACACACACACACACACACACACACACACACACACACATATATATATATATATATATATACTGTACCTCATAAAAAGACAAATGAAACTCTCAGTCGTACTGTAAATGCGTGAAGGAGAGAGTGTTTCTTGAAGTTTGGCGAAATAAAAAAAAAACTCCTAGTGCAGTTCCACAATATACAACACAATTTGTACAAACGGCGTATACAAAGAAATTTGACCCCCCCCCCCCCCAAAAAAAAACAAGCATGTTAAAAACAAACAATGTATATTTTACAGCAACTGGACAAACGGGAAATTAATTTTACAAAGAAAAATAATGACCATAAATTTCACCACGTATAGATGTGTGTATGTTGGACGTATTCATAATAAAGAGAAAGGGGGAGATAAGCTGGTACTTACATGTTTATGTATGTATGTGTATGTTCTCACGGAATATACATGCATGCATATGGGTAAAACTTCAGATATAACTTAACATATATATGTAAAAGAATAAAGACAAAAGGAAAACATTTTGTACCTGACGCGTCTCGTCCTCTGATGGACATTATCAGGTAAAATGCGAGGATTTTATTTTGCAACATTTATAAATGTCGGAGTTAGCTCCCCGTTAATGCCCAAATTCTTCACTAGGTGTCATTCTCACACTACTATAAATACAGGGAAACTTATTGTCTCTTCCTCTTCTTTCTTCATTTCAGCGAACAACGGTACTATGTGAGCTCTCACAAAAGACAGCGTTTCCCATGAACATTACAAACATACACGTACGTACGAACATTCACCAAAGAACAAACATAAATGTTCACACACAAACATGTTGTATATTCGATTTTGATTCTGTGAAGATTTTAAAATATTTTCATAATAAAAATCTTAGGCGGATTTATGAAGCAGATATAATATCTATCTCCCGCACGGTGAACACTAGACTTGGCTTCTTTAATATTTCCCCTTTTCTAGCAAGATTAATGCTCAACAAACGTACATATAAGTTTTAGATCAAAATAAAATTCTTTTCGTTTTTCATTCAAAATACTCAAATTTTAGGAATACGTTTTCACAACATCGCCCACGTGACGACGACGTGATCATATTTAAACGGAACGCTGATCTTATAAAAGATTTCAATTATCTGTTTTGATTGGTCTTGCTCTTATGTCCATCGTCTTTTTCATGTTGAATTGAATATGGTCGAATGTTAATTATGTTTTATGAATATGTCCTGAAGATGGTCTATTAGACCGAAACGTCCAATGTTGACATTATAGTAACATTAAAACAGCATAATTGCATATTAGGATTTTTGTTTGTTTTTTCTTTATATTTTTCTTCATATAAATATATATATATATATATATATATATATATATATATATATATATATATATATATATATTAAAGACATTTTTATGTTTAACGTTCTTTTTATAGATACAAGTATTTAAGTAAATACTCATGTCATAGAAAATATTCGTCCTTTGACAGGATTCGAACCTGCATTCTATACGGAACCGTCATTTATCCTGACGTGCCCAACCGCTCGGCCGCAACATTCAGGCCGGTAAATGTTATTTAATACTGTTTATTATAAACAGAGCATTTACTTAAATACTTGTATCTATAAAAAGAACGTCAAACATAAAAATATCTTTAATAAATAAATTGTCGGATTATGTCCATTTCCTAATATATATATATATATATATATATATATATATATATATATATATATATATATATAACTGTTCTTTGAACTAAAATTCTTGTGTTTATATTTCTGGTCAAATAAAGTTCAAGTGTGAGGACGTAGTAGAAAACAGGACACGTGATGTGATTCAGCCAATGAAATTAGTAGATATTACTTATTTATTTTAGAACTTAACTATTCTTGGGTCTGTGACAATTTTTTTAAAAGTTAGTTCCTGATCCGATTTTCTAGAATGTTCTAATATGTGTTTTCTGATTGGTTTAAAAATATATGAATGTGAATTCTATGTGAATGAGATTTGGATCCTATTTTTTTCTAAAATACTCTATCTACGTGTTCTTAGCTAATTTAATTGAAAATAAAAAAAATGTGTGGATCCTATAAACGTATGTAAATGTGTAATTATTAATATATACTATACATAGTTCTGTTTAACTACATTGGATACTATTTTGTCTACACCATTGATTAAATAGTTATTTGCTCAACTGTATGTGTACGTAATCTCTGATACATATGGTTGATGATATCTCTTTATTTAAATCATTTCTACATCCCTCTCTCTCTCTCTCTCTATATATATATATATATATATATATATATATATATATATATATATATATATATATATATATAACATGTTTTAAACATTTCTTTACACATTAAGTACTTCACACTTAGCGATTTTTCAAAATGGGTGCCTTTTGGACACGATCTATCTCTTTATTTAAATCATTTCTACATCCCTCTCTCTCTCTCTCTCTCTATATATATATATATATATATATATATATATATATATATATATATACACACATATATATATATATATATATATATATATATATAACATGTTTTAAACATTTCTTTACACATTAAGTACTTCACACTTAGCGATTTTTCAAAATGGGTGCCTTTTGGACACGATCTATCGTTCTTTTCACATTTTATAATCTATTTACGTTCTTAAATTTTAAGATTTGCATTGTCTTGACTAAACATAGATTTCAATTTCTATCCCCGTGTCTTACTATTTTTTGCAATTATTAAGTACTATTCTACTAAAGCTATTTTAGTTTTAGGTCCCATTCATTTTATGACAACATGGTGTTATTTTTATCTCTCGGATTTGAATGTTAGCAAATAGTTTGAATATCATTTTTTAAATTATTTCCACGAATAATTTAATAAAGAAAAAGCATAAAAATATTTCAAACTGGCGACAATCTGCTGCCATAAATTTAAAAATGGGGAGCAAATCATGAAAAGCAAAATCGAGATTGGGAGCGACCAAAATAAACTGACACTCATTTTGTAACTCCATTATTTTTATGTGTATTAAAAACTCTTTTAGAAGTACTTAAAATAGAACCTTCTGTTATATATATATATATATATATATATATATATATATATATATATATATATGACTCTGTATTTTTAAGTATACTTGTTATATTTTTAAAAGTTTTTAACCGCTTTTTACTCCACTCTTAATTTTAAATTAACACAAGCAGCATGACCCGGCGTTGCCCGTGCTTGATTCAAAAATCGTACGACTCATACAGGAATCGCTATCACTTGACTTAAAATATTTTCGCCCTTCCTTGCCTTTAAAGGAGTGCCCTTTGCCATGCTGATGTTGCTACATGCCTTACTTCTTGCCTATCTCATGCGAGTTTTTTCTAAGCTCTATACTAAGCATTAAATCTGTTACGAAAAAAGAACAAAACAAAATGAACACAAAACGGTCAGCTTTAAAAAAAGACTCGTAACTGGAAAAACCGAATGAAAAAAGAATGTTAACAACAAATACTTTTTCACACCAAACCCAGTTCTTCGGAATCAAAAGCAACGTTGATTTTAAGCAAGCGAATGAGCCAATAAAAGAAAAGTGCCATACAGATTTAAATTTTTCCAACTAGTGACGAATGCAGCTATCGATTTCTTTTTTCATGCTAGCATGCTAGTTAATATTGGTGTCAGTCAGCTGTTGACTCTCACGCTGGCCAATATAATCTTCCTGCCTATTAGTGGCAGCTAGCTATAGGCTCTGACTCTGGCCAGTAGAAAATGGCCGCAAACTATATGAAAACTGCCGTAAAAGCATGAAAAAATCGATTATTTCAAAGTCGGTCTTAGCCTTCCCGCTAACTTGAAGCATGTGCATGTAAATTCTGGTCGAAAATTACGGTCGTGCATTTGTTACACACACACACACACACACACACACACACACACACACACATCCTACATTTTATAGATAGAGATTTGATTCTTCATATAACCACAATTTAATGTCATATGTTTAATATCCGGGTTTAATCTTATAAAACCTCTTTCCTTTAAGACAATTACCTTCCCCCCTCCTCCCCGGCCACTGACTTCTGCCTTTCGTCTGAATGATACATTGAAATAAATAAATTCTTTATTAGTTTTTCGATTTTTTTTTTTTTTTTTTTGTAGCTTTCACATTTAAATTTCTATTTCCGACACGAAATCAGTCTATACCGGTGAGAAATTATATTTTCGTCTGTCGAAAAAAGCATATTCTCCATATGAGGTAATTTTCGGATTTTATTGTGTATTAATTTTTGGTCTGTAATAATAAATAGATTGAGCTTTTTATGTGGATCAGTTTTAATTTTTTTATATTACTAGGATCCACTTGGATCATATACCAACGGATTTGTTACCTTTGCAGTGTATATATATATATATATATATATATATATATATATATATATATATATATATATATATATATTTATTAAAAGAAGAGAAATGAGGTGCCGTTTCTGGTTGTAATGTGGATTTTTCAAAAAAATATTAGGAAAAAAAATCCACATTACAACCAAATCATTTCCGGCACCTATCTTCTCTTCTTTTTAATATACACACTTTTCTCTCGTTGGAACCACTATAACCTCTTTCTTATATATATATATATATATATATATATATATATATATATATATATATATAGATAGAGAGAGAGAGAGAGAGATAGTTGGATAGATATAGATAGATATGTATGGATAGATGTATATATATATATATATATATATATAGAGAGAGAGAGAGAGATGGATATATATATATATATATATATATATATATATATATATATATATATATATATATATATATATATATATATATATATATATATATATATATATATATTCAGTTTATGTTATTTTTGTAGATAGAAGTTATTTAATTAAATGTACTATTTTGTAAATAAATAACATTAATTACATTTGAATGTTCGGCATAATTTCGTAGGGAAAGGGAATGATCATTTGATCAAACGTGCTGTCTCAAAGAAGCGTCTGTTTAACAAATCCCAAATTACTGTTTAGAAACCACAAATCTTCGACGATCTTTCCCGAACGATCATATCAGCTCACGAAACGTAGATTAACGCAAACATTGGCAACGTATTAGGAAATAAAGTCCGTCAATTATTTAATATTTTTGTTTATACGTTATTTGCTAAAAAGGAACTCAAATAAACTGTATCAATAAAAAATAACGTATAAACAGAAAATATATTAAATGATTGCCGAACATTTCATTATATATATATATATATATATATATATATATATATATATATATATATATATAAATATTCAAAATGTCCTCCGCTTACTTCTACACACGCATGCACCTGCCGGAATATGTGTTCATACGGAAACTGTCAATTGATTTGATGTGTTTACACAACTTAGCTATAGAGAAAAGTATAGTAGCAAAGTCCGAATTACTGTTTATAAAAAAGACTAATCTTCGAGTATCTTTGCCGAACGATCATATCAGTTCATGTGACGGGCCTTAAGGTAAACAACGACAACATATAAAATGGGTTAAGAACGACAATTATTTAATATATTTTTTGCTCATACGTTATTTTAATAGGTACAATTTATTTAAGTAATTACTGTTGTTTTATTTTTTTTAATAAAAGGTATTAATTACATTTACCGGCCTGAATAAACAGAAAATATATTAAATAATTGTCGGACATACTTCATGCTGTCCTTATGCACAAGCTCAAGCATTACGATGTCTCTGGACGAATATTTAGCTAAATCAAACCGTGTAATGAAGACCGTTTTGAATGGACACGCTTCTAGTTCATTTCATATTAATGCAAGAGTACTCTAGAGATCTATACTCGAACACACACTGTTTCTGATCTTTCTGTGTGATTTTTGCGATGTATTCTGTTCCCAATGAGGTATCTATGCAGATGATACAAATATTTACTCCTCTCTTAGCTGCAAGTCGAACTGATTCGACAAAGTATATCAAGAAAACTGCTCACAAGATGGATCTCCAGTGGTTGGTTAACTGCGGCAAGGAATGGCTTCTACATTTTAACGACTCAAAAGCAACACTGCATAAATTTAATCACTAGAGAAAACCATTTTTTGCCTGCCATCAGCATGGTTGATACTAAATTCCAGGAGAGTCAAATTTTGCGCTTTCTTGGAGTGGGTGATTTCCACTGACATGAAAAGAAAAGTGATTTTATTGAATGGACTGCTAGTTATGGACTGCTAGTTATACTGCTAGAAGAGTTGGGTCACTTTGTCATGTCAGACAATTCTTCTGGTTAGCCTACATCTTATAGAATTATAAATCTAACATTCGCCCGTGCAGTGAGTACTGCTGCCATATCTGGTCTGGTTCCCCTGCTATATATCTAGAAATTCTTGTCAAAATTCAAAGAAGAGTCATGTAATTTAATGTAAACGATACTGACCAGACATCTCGACTTCAGTCACTTTCTCGCCCACGTGACATGGTTTCCATCTTTACTTAAAATATTTTCATGGCAATTGGTATGATGAGCTTTTCACTTCATTATCTCGACTACAATAATTTCAACATTTTACTGGATTGTGAATTGGTCTCATCGTTTTACTCTTGCACTATCTCGATGCTACCGCCTGTTATATTCGAATATTTTCTTTTCTCGGACTACTTGCCCGTGGAACTCCATTTTGATTAGTTTTTTTTTTTTGCTTCTCTGCTACCAACAGTCTTCAGACATTTAGATGCAAAGCCAACCGTCATTTTCTGTATTCCCGAAACCTGTTCCTCTATTGTCCTCACTCAGGCTTTCTTATTCTCTTTCACTATCTTTAACCATCAGCGTGCTAGTGGCATTATGATATTATGATCTTAATTTGGGTGAAACCATTATATATATATATATATATATATATATATATATATATATATATATATATGCTCTCGACTCTCCCGTCGAATCCGACGTATGAGGGTCAAGCAGATCGGTTCCCAGGAAAACGACAGCCTGAAAACAGCACATGAGATTTGATTATAGTAGTGAAGGTTTCATGCAGGACCATCCACACTTTTTGAAGGGCCGAATACAGAGACCTGGTGCACTAAGTGCCACAAGGTCCTCAAACGACCCTCCGCAGGTTTTGAATTCCGAGTTGTCCTTCACCTAGACCAGTTTCCATCCAAGGCTATAGAACCCAGTCTGTCCTGCTATTTACCCATAGCTGGAGGGAGAAGAAGAGGCTTCAAACCTTTCCCAAGGGTATTAGCACGTAAGTGAATGGAACGGATTCGACTGGAATTCGAACTCGATCCAAGCCGCTATCCATTACTCCACCGTGTCTATCTCTCTCTCTCTCTCTCTCTCTCTCTCCCTATATATATATATATATATATATATATATATATATATATATATATACTCACAAACACAAGTGTAAGGTAGGTTAATTCCAGTGTATAAACATATTTTTAAAAATATAGTGTAGGTCTTAATAATATTTATTATTAATAATGACAAAACCATATCTTAAATCGCTACATAAATGCAATCATGTTTCAACAATATAGGTGCTTCTTCAAGCCATCGCCCAAAGAAGTACCTATGTTGCTGAAACATGATTGTATTTATGTAGCGTTTTCTAACACGTCTTTGTTATAAATATTATATATATATATATATATATATATATATATATATATATATATATTATCATAAAAAAGTGATTTTGAACAGAATTGATAAGTAATGTTAATGTAATTAAAGGCGAAATCACTTCGCTAAGAAACTTAGTAAGAAGATATTACTTACTATTAATTCCCTGAATAACCCGATGGTTATAGTCGAATTGTTGTTAGAAGAAATTGATGATTCTGGTCGACTGAGTACTTTCGACAATTTCATCTTGTCTTCTTCAGGGCATAGTATTTCAATTTACAGGTAAACTCCAAGACGAAATAAATGTATTGTAGACTGAAAAATGTATTGAAACATGATTTTAATAAATATTTATTTAAATAATTATTAAATATTTATTTAATATACTATGACCAGACTCATCAATTCCATCCATTAACAATTCAACTGTAAGGATTGATCGGATTATTCATGGAATTAATAGTAATTTAATATCTTATTAAGTCTGTTAGCGAAGTAATTTCGCCATTCATTACATTAACATTACTTATTAATTCTGTTTACAATCACTTCTTTATTTTATTTTATTTTTTAGCATTACGCCCCGAGCAAGGCGTGAAGCCACTAGGATGCAGGCGGTTGCAGAAGATTTGGAGCGAGAGTAGATAGAAGTGATAGAAGAAAGAATGAGGAAAGGGATAGTGGATAGATCAAGGTAACTGAAGATGTCGATTGATATTACATTTGAATAGTTGGAGATTATAGCTCTCATGGAAACAGTAATAGGGAAGGGTGTTTCACAGTCGAGAGGTGCGAGATATGAAGCTATTAGAGTAGAAGAGACGGCTACATTTAGGAGTTTCAACAATGAAAGGGTGAGAGTGGGATTCCAGTCTCGTAGGGCGCTTGAATTCATGGAGTCTGGGAACCAGTGAAAGCAGCTCAGCGGAGCAATTGCCATGAAAGTATTTGTAAAAAAGACAGAGAGAGTCGACAGCGCGTCTGTGAGAGAGTGACTGTAGACGAGATGCAAGATCAGGGCCAATTATATTACATATCCGTCCTGGATCTTGTCAAGAACTATGAGGTAAACAGAAGGTGCCCCAGACCGTATATGGCAGCAATACTCCATGCAAGGGCGAATGGTTGATTTGTATATTTGAAGTATCGATTTAGGGGAGAAAAATTTCCTGGCGCGGCACAGAGAGCCAACTTTCCTCGCGCTGGACTATGCAATTGACTCAATGTATTTGTTCCATCTCAGGTCAGCAGTCAACGTGAGACCGAGTAGACGCAGTGAGTTGCTCTGAAGAAGTTGACTATCAGACATTCTAATGGGGGGCAGGGAAGGATCTCTATGGTGATATATATATATATATATATATATATATATATATATATATATATATATATATATATATATATATTGCACTATCTAATATATGTATATATATATATTGCACTATCTAATATATATATATGTGTGTGTGTGTGTATATATATATGTATGTATGTATGTACGTATAATGTAGGTCAAAATGAAATGATTTCTGGTTAGTCGACTAAAGACTTTCGTGTCGAAACACTCATCAGGGCCAGATGTTTGATAAATCTGATTTATCAAACATCTGGAGTGCTTCGTCGGGAAACTCTTGAAACGGCTAAGCTGTCATTTGAACATTTATTTAATAATATAGGTTTAGTTTGTTTTCAGTCCTTTTTCACAGAAATTAAGCCAGTCTGAAAAGTTCTCGTAATTTTCATCTATTGTCTTGCATTATATATATATATGTGTATATACATAAACTGTTGTTGTATATTTCTTCATTAGTTTGAAGTTACTTTTGGTCTAAACTGGTGATTGTAACATCATTTCGTTATGTCGTCTGCAATTCATTAACTATTACGTCGATTGAAATATGTTGACTTCGCTGTTAAAAGAATTTTTTTTTAATTTTTAAAAACCGAAATCCCTTTAACAAAGTGGAATCAACGACAGTTAATTTCTATTTTTATTCTATCACTAGTTTTTTTTAATCCTGTGATCATAACTGTAGATCCCGATTTGAGAGCAAAGGGTGACGGGGTCTAATTGGGACGAAAGGGATTTTGCTAGAATATGATTAGGCCTTGACTTGATCAAGAACATAGAATATGGCAAATCAAGATTCTCTACTTCTCAATACTCATTCCTTCTGACAGAAACATGAAAGACATTGGGCTAGGTTATATTTTACGACAGCATGTAATCAATCTTTGATTATTGATTCTAAAACAATAATTGATCAAAAGGGAAACATATTTTCCATGGAAGGAAATGTTCATTTTAACTTTTTAACTAAGCCTCTAATTTCGATGTCTGTAATATAATTTCCTAATATACATATCATCTTTGTTCTCTCGGCAGAGCCTAATATACGCCAACCTAATCTTCATACAGAGAGGTAAGAACCCCACCACCACAAAGAACGGCCCTAACCTTCAGGTAAATGCTAAAATACGCAAATATAAGAGACCTATAATTACTAATCCAGCAAGTGTGTAAATAATTATAGACTCAAATATAATCGACCAATATTTATCTCTCACCAATCAAAGTAAATGCTTCCAGTCATATAGAAATATGGTCAATATTTATTTATCCTCAAACCATGTACTTAATGATATACTAAGATATAAATGAACAATATTAAACCAACTCCCAAAACCAATGAACGTTTTCCAACTCAGAAATAAATGACCTATATTTATATATTACCAAACCAAGTAAATTCTTCTAAATATATAAATGACCGTGCATTCCTTTCATCGAAACAAATAAATTGTAAAAGGATCAAGCATAAATGAGCAATATATACCTGTCCCCGTACCTAGAAAAATCTTTTAGAACTCAAATATAATCGACCACTATTGATCTGCCTCTGAATGTAATAGATGCTTATAGACTTAAATATAATACCAGTATTTGCCTATCCCGGAGAGAAACGGTTATATACTGAAATATATAGAAGAAGTATATACCTATCCATAAAGCAAGTAAACATTTACAGAGTCAGACATAAAAGAAAATATTTACCTATCAAAAAAAAAAACAAAAAAAAACGAATGGATATTTACCATCTTAAATATGAATAGCTATTATTTACTTTACTCAAAGCAAGTAAATACTTACATGTAAACTGGGTGTAACTACAAAATTGTCCAAATCATGTACCAACAAAATTGCCCAATTGTTAGATTAAGCTCCAAACCGTTGCTTCTTAGAAATGATTAAAGAGATCTTACTAGAATTCTCCGAGGTTTTTCTAAGACTATTTGAATATAATTTGAGCAATAAGAATATTTAATTACTCCCCAAGCTTAACAGAAGAATCGGGATGAAATCGCCCATAAACGAAAATTGCATGTTCATTAATTAATCATAACTAAGGATTGGACGCTCATGTAGGATTCATATAAAGCTTATATATATATATATATATATATATATATATATATATATATATATATATATATATATATATATATATATACCAGGCTCATTTTCCAACTTATTCAAATGATCTTCACCCTCACTAACTTTCTATCTTTCTGTCCTGTAGTAACAAGTTGCGCCATAGGTTTCACGTACGATTTCATTTTCAAGTCTTTTTTCACTGCTCTTTGGATTGTCATAACTGGAACTCCTCTCTCACGTGCCAAACGTCTTATGAGTTGAGTTGAATCTTTTCTAATTGATTTCTTTAGCCATAAATTGGAATGATGATCTCTCTTGTTGTTGTGACATACAGATCTAGTTTTTATCTTTGCCGTTCCCTCTATTAAAAACTTATTCACCATTCTCTTTATGGGCCTTCAATGGACTTTGAAGATCGAAGTCAGTGTATGAATATTGGTACCATTATTGAAGGCCTGTATGATCTGTTTGGTCTCACCATTGCTCATTTGGGAAGACAGTGGACCTGATACTAAACAATTTTAACTTAGTACATTTTTTAGCTGAATCACTCAAAGATTTTTTCAGTTACTCTTATGAAAAATTATGTCAATGTGGCGAAACGTTGTATCTGAAAACCTGGAAAAAGAAAACTCAATTAGTTTAGTTGACTTTTACATGTTAAACATTTTATGGGCTGGATAATGTTGCAGTTACACGGTTTGTACAATTTTGCAGTTACACCCGGTATATATATATATATATATATATATATATATATATATATATATATATATATATATATAAGTGTGTATTAAAATTAAATTAACTGTTGATTAATCCGACAGACTTGAACACTTTAAATATTAGGAAACTGAATTCGCGTCACCGTCTGTTCCTTCCTCCCCAAGCAGTACAGAACGCCTGTCTAAATGGTGGTTCCTTCGCAAATGTTTCAATAATAAAATTTCACGAATATTCAGGCCGGTAGGTGAAAATAAATAAATATACTGTTTAGTAAATAATCGGAAAACTTGCTCAAATACCAGCATCCACGAAAAGTAACATTTAAAGTGATACAAATATATATATATATATATATATATATATATATATATATATATATGTGTGTATGTGTGTGTGTGTGTGTGTGTGTGTGTGTGTGTGTGTGTGTGTGTGTGTGAAAAGTGTGTATATAAATATAAATAAATATATATATAAATAATTATTATATGAACGGTACTTATTAGAAAGCGCTCAATATCAGTGATAGAGCTAACATATTTGGTTGGATTGATGTGAGTTTGTGACCCTGGGTTTCACGCTTTTGCGATCGTCAGACAAACATATACACACACAAACACACACACATATATATATAATGACTTGAAAGAGACTGACGTCCCTTTGTTAAACTTTTATATTTACATCTCTGACACTGACCAGCTATAAAACTACATTTTTGTTACATACACGCACGCATACACACACACACACACACACAGACATATATATATATATATATATATATAACTTCGAACAAAATAAATGCGTATTAGCGACTAATATTAACTCATAGATTCCCGTCTAAACAAACAATATATAGCTATGGACTCGCGTATGAAGAATCAATATTTGCCTCTGTACACTCCTATGGACGACCATCACTTACATACGAACTTGGGCGAATTAAAAGTTGATTTTTTTTTTTAACTAACCCAACAACTGTTCACATGTTATAAATTCTAGCAACCCGCAATATGTAAACTCTAATATTATTTATAGTGTGCAAATGCCGCTTGTAGCCTTAAGCTATACTACGATTTCTCGTACCGCGCCAGTACCAAGCACCTCCGGATCTAGTCTACCTTTGCAAGAGCAAGATGAGTCCGAAAATGGAATACAGCTGCCATATGCGACCTCAAGCTGCCCAGTCTACACTTTCCAGTCTTCAAAGAGTTAAAATGTACGTAGCTTTGTGCGGGAAGTATTATTTTCCACCTTATAATCTCTTTCCCCTTAGTCGAAATGTTGTAAATATTTCGGTCGCTATGTAATCAATATTTCCATTGAAAATGTTTAAACACGTTACGTTTTTTAAATCTCTTAATTCTAACCTTCCCAGCTATAATTCTTCCTATCAACCACTACTTTGTGGAACCGACTCCCAAGAGGATGCTTTCCGCCACCACTATAATCCTAACCTTTTTAATTCTTGGGTTAACCGTTATCTCTCCCACATATCCCCCAAAATTGTGCTTATTTCTCTTACCGCTATACAACAAGCTCATTGGGCACTTCGACATGATATAATGGGTTAGCAAGCTTGTTTGCCTAGATCTTTTACGACTAAAGAGTGAGTTCGATCTTCACTGGGTACCCCTATTCTCGGTGTTGTGCCACAACTAAGCTAGGCTTAGAAAATCGTCATACAACAACCGACTTCAGTAAACGCCTACCTTGAGTGGCTACTGGGCCTTGCATTAAAATTAGTAAAAAAAAAAAAAAAAAAGAAAAGAAAAGAAAAGAAAAGAAAGAGTGAGAGAGAAAAATCGTAAATTTTCTGAGATGAGGTAATGTAACTTTTTGGACTATAAACATTCTGGACAATTGTGAATATGGCAATAAAGATGGGACCAATAAAGATGTAGATAACAGCCCGAACAATGTAAATAGTGTAAAGTTAAAAGTGTTTCGCCGTAGTTTAGTAGTCCTGGGTATGGAGATAAAGTATATCCTGCAACAAGGTCTCTGATCGGGAGATTGGAGGTTTTGTAGAGCGTGGAACCACCTCTTAATTGCTGTTGTTCCCAGGTTCACCGTGCTCAGAGATGATAGCCCCTATCAGGGTCTCTGCTTTGGACAAATAGGAAACAACGCCAAACAAAAACGAAACATTACGAAAAATACCAGCATAGAATTTTTATATATATAAAAAAAAAAAACAACAATACATATTTGTAGTGAAATTACCAACAATACTTGGTTATAATAAAATATTACAATATACAATATTATTTTAAAGCAAAATTGGCAGCAATACATTTTATCGGTAGTTGAAGGTATACAACATCGTTCAAAATATATTTAGTTGATGCCATAAAATTGTTTTATTAATATTTAAATTTCGGTATTAAATAACCCATAGAGGTTGATATGCCAATTTGTTTTAAATTGGAATTTACATATTTAGATATTTTTTTTTAATTTCACACGTTTTCGTAAGATTTAATTACTTCATGATTAATTCATGAGAATCCACCAAACTGTAGTTTAGTTTTACCAAGCGAGTTTTGCTTGCCTTTATTAGTGACTAGCTTAAAAGCCGCTCTATCAGGTGGCAATTAAGCGAGCTCCTGCAGAGTACTCTTAATTAGGCCTTCGTTTTTTTTTCAGAAGTTTGGTGTCCCTAAGTCTATGCATATTCTTAGCATTAAGAGCTCACCTGGCTGCCATTTGACCTGGATTTTCATTTTCAAGAGACTTTCATTACTTCGCAGCAGCCTTGGCTCTTTTGATTGCATTCTGGTCCACTGTTGGCGGCGATTTCTTTTAGCGAAACATACTGCTACCATATTTGATAGGCATCAAGAAAACTAGAAAAGAACTCAAAACTGATCGTTGCATTTAAGTATTGCCCTAATATTTAAGCTTACCTTTAAAAAGTGCAATAATAATTAAAAGACAAACAATTATTATTATTTTATGGGTGACTTTTGCTTATTCCCAAATTTAGGTCCAAGTTATAAAAAATTGTTATCGTACAAAAAATTCGTCACAAAAATTCACGTAAAAAATTACCGATTGCGGTAATGAAAATTTGAGGATCCAAAATTTCAGGATTGCGATCTGGATCCGTCCTAGAATGTTTTTAATTTGCTCACGGAATCGGTTTTTATTCTAAAATGGTATATGTTGATTTAAGGTCTCTAGTAGTAATGTTGAAAAAGTATAATACACTGATATAAAATTATGATTAGTGAAGAGTGTTTGATTCCCACTGAACACGCCTTTTTCCTTGTGTCAATCGAAACAAAGCTTTCTAACTCTCAAATTGATTTAAACGTAAAAGTCTGCGATAAAATATGTTTTATCATTATTCCATATATATATATATATATATATATATATATATATATATATATATATATATGTATATGTATTTTTAAATTACTAGGTATTTGTCTCTCTTTTCTTTTCTTCTGTTGCTTCTGAAATTTTATAATTACCTTCTCTTCCTTCCGACTCAAATATGTCTCGTTCTTTCTTAATGTAAAGGGATTTGAAATTTGCCCATTTCCGTGCGATATGCGATTATAAATTTACATATTTCATTTTGCAAGTTTTGGGGGGAATTTTTGTTTTAAAATGGAATTTACATATTTATTTTTTTTATTTTTTTTTGTTTGTTCTTTTTTTTTATTTCACTCATTTTCGTAATATTTAATTACTTCATGATTAATTCATGAGAATCGACCAATGCAAAGGACAGGTATTAACGATAACAGAAATACATTTGAGTTTGTGGACAAAAGTCAAATTTCTATGCGTTACTATTTTAATGATTATGGTGAGATTAGACGTTTCCAGAGGGATGAAAAAAAAAATTAAATTAAATTAATTTAATTTACCCGAGTGATGGCGTTATTTCGATGGAAATTTATAAAATCTTTCTCTTCCGACAATTTTTCGTTACAAACGGCCCCTCACCTCCTCCAACATTTATCGCTCTTTCTAGTCCTGATGTGAGTTTATTTACTAACCTTTTGTTTAAAGTGTTGTGTAAAATCAACATCTTGAATCGATTATTATTATTATTCACCCTCCAAGTTTCTTGTGCTATTCATTTTAGTTGTTGCTGCTGTCCCCCCTGCGATTTCGCCTTTGTTTAATAATATTTTTTGTGTACGATTCTCTAGCGCGAGTCTGTGTGATCTGATGATGGATTATCATGGAGGAGTACTTTCCTAGAAGTTATTTGACCATAGAAAACGGTTGTATATAGCTGATAGTTTAGACATTAGATGGATGCAATATATGACATCCGCTTGAGTGTCTAAATCGGAAAAGACTATTGAGGAACACAACTTGTGTTCTTAGTTTAATATTTTGGCATGTAGCACATTGCAGTGTTGGACAAATCTACCCGTGGCGCAGTCTATCTTTGTTCCACATTCTTATCTCCAGTATTAAATTTGTTATAATGGACACATACACCAACTATGCGACTCCATAGTGTAGTCAAATTTTGAAATATTAAATAAATAAGTTATGAAATTACCTATCCTTAATTTTCGTTCTGTTGTCTCATGTCTTAAAAAAGATATAATCACTGATATGTCATAATGATCTAACGGTAAATTATGTTCTCCCTTATAATATACATACCAAGGAAATAGCAACTAACATTAATAAAGTCAAAAATTATTTGTTTTGCGCCGAGGGTATAATCAAGCAGGCTGTGATCTTGGTTTTGTTGGGGTGCTAATTCTGATAATAATCGTAACGCCACCTGCCATAGCACAAATTTAAACGATGAAAATTTGCCTATCCTCGAACCAAGTTGATGTTTTCGGATGTGAACGATCAATATTCACATTGGGACTATTAAACGGATAGCAAACATTTGCTTCTGAATTGGAGTATAATAAAAATCTGATTTTGACATTAAATAACCCAACAATAATTGCTATGCCGTAAATTCCACATTTCCTCGATAATAAACTGTAATATTATATATAGTACGCTTATTGTTTATAAAAGGCTAAGATTTATTAAGGAACAGAAATAGATAAATACATTTGAATTAGCGGACAGGAGTCGAATTTCAGTTGAAGCCATACGTCTCGATATTGTAGTAATTCATTTGGAAAGCAGAAAGAAATCAGCATTTTACTTATTCATAGATTTCGTCTCATTCTTAAAGACTAAGTAGAGTTCAAATAGTTCATTTGCCACGATTGTTAATGGAGTTGCGATTCCGTGTTCAAGCCAAAAATTTGCCCATCAGTAATTTATATGTCAAGGAATATAGCAACAGGAAGCTCAAAGCCGGGTAGTAAACCTTGAGAGAGTCCAAAATCTAAAATATTTTTTTCGCCGTTCCGATATTTCAAGTTCTCTGTCGTCTTGCTGTTTTCGGGCGTTAATTATGACAACACTCGCATGGTCTCCACAGTAAAGTGGGTATCATTACCTGAAGCTGCCATGTCGCAGCAAAAACATCGAATCCAAAAGAAAAAACAATATATATATATATATATATATATATATATATATATATATATATATATATATATATGTATGTAAGCTCTTGCTCGCCGATTGAGCACTATGGAGAAAGGGAAATTTTACCGGCGCCTGCTACCGCATAACACATAGCTCTTCGCCATAATTGAATGCTATGGGTGCTGATAGCTTAGGAGTAGAGTCTCTGACTGATGTCATAACTGTCGAGTTTCGTTCACGGCTTGAAGCCGGAGGGTCCAACGACTGAAATTTGCGGAATGTCACTTTGAAGCACAAATGCTTAAACGACAGTAATTCGCGGAATATTACTCTAAAGTTCGGGGAGCCCATCGACCGAAATACGCTGAATGTTACTCTGAAGATCAGAGGGTCCAATGACTGAAATTCATGGAATACTGCTCTGAGGGTCGGATGGCGTAACGATCGAAATTCGCAGAATTTTACTTTGAAAGTTGGAGGGCCCAATTGCAGAAACATTGTAATATTAACAACAAAGATGAGAGATATAGTGGTAGGTTGTTATCTCTGAAATTCAAAGTAGTGTCTTTGATGGTAAAATGGAGCTATAAGATCGATTCCTGTCACCGGCACAAATTGTCATTTAGTCCTTATTAGTCTCACTCTTAAAAAATAAAAATAAACTTAGGGATGGAAAATCAACACGTGTACCCTCTGAAAATCACGTTTATTGATATGAGAAATAATGTGGGATAATAAAAAAATGTATCTGTATTTCTGAGATTACTTATAACTATTTACATTTTTCGGGCAGCTGTCTTCATCTTTATTGCCATATTAACGACGTTTCGACCAATGGCTTTCAGGTGCAGCGTACAAAATTTTATTTAAATATTTGAAGATGAAAATTAACTGAGAAGCAAGACTCCAGGAGAGAGTTCCACAGGTGATAAGTGCGAGAGAAGTAACTATAGCATAGAACTTCCGTAGACACCGGACGGAAAATCATCGCACCCAATTTAGAGAACGGGATTAGAATAACTATCTATGCAAATGCTATCATTTCCTCGTAAAAAAAAAAAAGAGCTTGGGAGATCTCTACCCCTTTCGTGATTTGGCACAAGACGGAGAGGTTTGGAGAGAAGTGATAAGAATTATTTACAATGTTGGTGAAGATGAAAATTCTTGATTTATCCTGCACCTTCTTCAATCTTAGGATGATGACGACGACGATGATGACAATCATATTTCATGTACATACATATCTATCATAAGGTTTATGTGTTAGACACAGTATGTTATTAACAAGATTGAGGGCTAAAACCACAGTAAAATCATAGTAATATTCTGTATTAAATGTTCAGAAACGGATAGAAATTATCATTCTCAACGCGTTCATTTGACAAACCAGGCCCAATGGTTTCGCTTTCGTTATGTAACATGCGTTCTGAATTTGATTTAAAGGGAACGTTGTAACGTTTCTCTTTGCGATTTCTAAATTTTTGTTTTTACTTATAAAAGCGAGAATAATATATATTTCAAATATAAAAATAGCGCTTTCAGGTTTCTCCTTGCCATATTCTAATGTTTGACTTTAATTACGAAATCGAAATTTTTAACTTTTTCAATTTAAAAGCGAGTATTTTAAGGCTTCTTTCTGCTGTATGTGAATTTTGTCTGATAATGAAAACGGGAATTTATTTTTTCATTTTCAATTTAAAGAGCGCATTTTGAGGTTTCACTTTACCCTTTTCAATTTTGTTTCTCGTTATGAAATCGTGAAATATCTCATTTTAATTTTAAGGGGAACATTTCAGGTCTTCTCTTTTGCATGTCCAAATTTCAAGATGGCGATTGCTTTTTGTGATGGGTATTATGTAAATTTTATGAATTGTTTACATCTGTGACTGAACGCGAGCAAACAGAATTCGAAAAAGCGATTAATTGCGAACCACAGGGTTTATACCATACCATATTCTTCCTTGACAATGCATTTAGCCATTATTCATTAGTCAAACAAGTAAAGCATTACGTACGGTAAATTTCAGATCGAAATTCTGTTCATACGGATCATCATTTATTCAGTTAGGTCATTTTGCACCGCTGTAGTCATCCCACTCATCCATCGCACAATTGTGGTTCATGGTGATCTTCAAGGCGGAATAGTATACTACCTTGTCGGTTTCTTTTGTGCCGGGGATGTTGAGGTTAACCTGTCGCTTATCTTAGAAGTTCCTGCGTCCACTAGCAAAGCCGTTGACCTTTGAGGCACAGCCCATTGCAACTGGCCAATGGCTGCTTCAAACAAGTCGGTTGGAGAAAGTCCTTCCCCTTGACCGGTTGTGTCGGAAAGCCCTTCCAAATAATCTCACACAGTTTAGCCGGCAGGTCAGTGCCGTTGAGCAGTGTGAGGCCGTCGCGGTGCCTACTCGACTTCTTGTGAGAGTTGGAATGGATGGAGGCCTTGCACCAGTGCTGTATCCAAATTCACCTCAATAAAAGATTGGCCATTGCGCAGCCGATACACACCGAACACCCTGTAAATCGAAGGGAGTTTAAAAAATTCTTAACCTTATATTGCTACGAATTTTTCAACCACTTTCGAAATCAATCCCACATTCTACATGTGTATTTGTTTTCTGAATATCTTATTCCATTCTTTTCTTTTGCTTATTAATCGTATGGAAGATTTCCAAGGTTCGGATACGATTCCTAAGGATTTTAAACTATCAAAGCTCTACGTTCTTTTATCAGGTTTTTCAAGGGGTGCTATTAAACTGTACCAACGCAGTAAATCACCATAGCTTCAAGGTTGGAGTAAATAAAAACAAACAAACAAAGAACTCTGCACAGAGAATAACAATAAAAGAAAAATACAAGAAAAAAAAAAGCAAATAGTAAAAATAGATCTTTTTTCCCCTTGTCGTCTGTATTTGCCTGATGCAAACTGAAGTAAGAGTAATGGCTGCCGAACGAAAATCCGATAAGAATGAATGTGCCTGAGAATCAGTACTTAATTACTGAGATGGATCCCTCTGGATGGTTTAACATATATCATTTGGACATTGAAACGAACAGGCCATTTTCACCCAGCGCTTTCTCTTTGTCTCTTTCTCAGTGACGAAATAGATCCAAATTGTGGATGTTGCTAAGACGAAGAATTTTGCTTTTCGCTACCAGATAGAGATCTTTGTTTACAATTACTGCTTCTCCATTACAGGAAGACTTCTACGTAAGAGTTTTGCCTCGAGATGGGCAAATTTTGCTGCGACGTCTTTTCTGAACTATATGAATTTAATCGCATTACATGATTGGGAAATATGTCTCATTGTTTTACTGTTGAAGTAGATCAATGTAACCGTAGGTTTTATTCTAATAGTTTTTCTCGCACTTCTCTACTGTGGAAGTATCTTCCGATTTCTTGCATCCCTGTCACATACGTTCTTTAAAAAGATAAATGCAATGTCAATCACCATTTTCTGATTTATCAGTTATTTTATTACCCTTCTTCCTTACAAATGTTATAATGTATTTTATCCCACCCCAAGAGTTTGAGATGAAAAGATTATGCACACACACACACACACACACACACACACACACACATATATATATATATATATATATATATATCGTTCTCTGAATTTATTAGGAATCTTGAGGCCACTAATGGATTTATGTGTTCCTTTGATATCTGCAGCCTCTTCACTTGCGTTCCATTGTCTGAGACTATAGATATTTGCAGTGATTTGCTATATCGTAGTCATTTGACACCTCCGACAATACCTGAAGATGTTTTTACTGAACTCATGAACTTTGCTACCATGTCTGTCGATTTTAGTTTCGATAATATTATGTATCGACAGATTGATGGTGTTGCTGTGGGTTCCCCTTTGGGTCCTGTTTTAGCTAACATTTTTGTGGGTTTCTATGAACAGAGTTTGTTTACAGATTCCTCTAAGCCCACTGTTTACTGCCGGTACGTTGATGACACTTTTTGTGTGGTTCGTAATGAATTCGAGGTAGACAAATTTTTCTCCCTACTAAATAGTGTTCCTCCTGCCCTTAAATATACAGTAGAGAAGGAAGTGGATAACACTTTACCGTTCCTTGATGTTCTAGTTCGTAGAACACCTTCCTTATATACTACTACAGTGTATAGGAAGTCTACTTACACGGGTCTTTACACTGGTTGGTATTCCTTTTGTCCCAAACAGCAAAAGATTAATTTAATTAAGTCTTTGACCCATAGGGCTTTGAGGATTTGCTCAGATGACACTTTGAAAGATGAGATTAAGTTTTTAACTAACATCTTTACTAGTAACGGTTATCCTTATGATATCGTTCAAATGGTTATTCGGCAAAAGTTGGCGGACTTTAATAAAGTAAAACCTGTGCTTGTTAAAAAATGTCCCGTTTATTTACGAGTGCCATATTTTGGTAGGGATATCGAAATGTTGGCTAAGCAAATTTCATCGAGTTCTAATCAATGCTATTTTGGAGCGAATGTACGTGTTGTGTTTAAAACAAGATCTGTTCTTCCATCCATAAGTAAGGATGTTCTACCTCCTCATCATATTAATTCTGTAATTTATCAATTTAAATGTAGTTGCAGTGTCGACTACATAGGTAGAACTACAAAACGCTTGGATGTTAGAATCAAGCAACACGTGCCTGCTAAAATTTATAATAAAAATGTTTCGATTGGTGATACCGTTCGAAATACATACGGGTCATCTATAGCGGATCATTTCATAAATAGTCCTGGTTGTGCGGTGGACTTCAGTGTGAATTGGTTTTCTGTGTTGTCCACTTCACACTCGTTGTTTCATCTGAAGGTGTTGGAGACGCTGTTTATCAGGTCTGGGCGACCTTCTCTTTGTAAACAGAGAGATTGTTTGCTTGGGCTTGCTCTTCTGGGTCTCTAGCATCTTTAGCTGTTACAACTGTCCCTTCCGTTCATTCACGTCACCCATATATTTTTTTTTTCATAATTTTCCCCCGTTTACAGCTCTGAAGAGAGGGGGCGAAACCGGTCGGCTGGTATTTTATTTTAATAACATCATGGTCCAATGTAAAAATATTCTTGTTTTTAACGCCGTAATATATATATATATATATATATATATATATATATATATATATATATATATATGGTATAAAATGACAATTGGAAAAAAATCTTAGATTTTGCCGACGCTTTTCTTCCGACTTTTTCAAGGCAAAAATGAAATCGAAATGTCTTTGTTGTTATAAGTTGCTTAAAAATTCCAATTTATCTGGGAATTTAACTATATATATATATATATATATATATATATATATATATATATATATATATATATATATATATATATATCGTGGACCAGATGTCAATAAGCAGGATGTCTTCCACAAAAGTTTCCTTCGCGCGATCTGTGGCTGTACTTTGGACGATAGGGTGTCCAATTCTGATCCTCTCAATAATTGCATTATTAGTGCAATTGAGGCTTTCGTGACGAAGTGAAATTTTCATTGGGTTGGTCATGTTGCAAGTTTGAGTGACGACAGAATAACTAAGGTCCTCAGGTATAGCCAGCTTGACAGTGGACAAAGGATTATTGGACGACTGTGTGTTAGGTATAAAAACAAGCTGAAGAGTGAACTTTCAGCTGTCAATGTGCATCGTACTAACATCGAGTGAGATGCCCTTCGTAGAGATGGAGATATTTAGGTAAGAATGGTATCTGAAATTTCGAAATCTGTCGTATTGACTGGCTAAGACACAAAAGACAACGTCGAAAAGCGTCAGTAAATATTCCTGTGGATATGTACCGATATCTTCGCTATTGCACGGGACTGAAGTGTCACATACGACACAAACATAAAAAAATGGATGAGGTTGTTGGATCCTCAAACGTCGAAGTCGACGGGAGACTCCAATATATATATATATATATATATATATATATATATATATATATAATAAATCCTAGTGAACGAGGTACAGTCTACCTAGGTTTCACCACATGGGATCATCAGGATGAACTAGTTTCTGGTTCTTATTGTTACCTCGGATGGCGATTTGTCTGAAAATTGTGTTATCCAGGTTTTTTCACCCACTGAGTTTAAATGGATCTATCTATCTATCTATCTATCTATCTATCTATCTATATATATATATATATATATATATATATATATATATGTGTGTGTGTGTGTGTGTGCGTGTGTGTGTGTGAATGTGTGTGAACATAAAGAAAAAATAGGGACGGTTTATAAATCTTACTGGTTTCACTTATCATAAAATTTCATCAGTAAATTCTGATGAAGCTTGAATATAAGTGAAACATATTAATTTGAAAAAATCAAACTTTTCCTATTTGTTCTTTATTTTATCATTTTGTCGGATCTATATTTGACCCCAATTCATATATATATATATATATATATATATATATATATATATATATATGTGAAAATTTCTCACTGAGTTCAAATGGATCTATCTATCTATCTATCTATCTATCTATCTGTGTATATATATATATATATATATATATATATATATATATATATGTGTGTGTGTGTGTGTGTGTGTGTGTGTGTGTCTATCTGTCTCTGTGTGAATGTGTGTGAACATAAAGAAAAGATAGGGAAGGTTTATTTGTTCTTTATTTTATCATTTTGTCGGATTCAGATCTATATTTGACCCCAATTCATACGCACACACACACACACACACACACACACACACACACACACACACATATATATATATATATATATATATATATATATATATATATATATATATATGTGAAAATTTCTCAGAGTTAACCTGTAGAAAAGACAATATTTATAAATATAAATGAATATAGGAAAACAGTAGTAGTTGCTTACGCGTTTCGTCCAATATGGACTTTCTCAAAGTAAAAAACGAAATGAATTTAATTAAAGAAAGTAACTAATAATAACAAAAAACAGAATGTTCTTAACAACTGGAAGAATGTAGAGAACGCTATTTCCATATTGTTAACTGAAAATCACGTCAGTTACTATCACGTGTGGAGAATATTGTCATTATAGCTGTGTTGTCGGATTCAACCATTTTCTTTTGATATTATGATATTGTTGTGTACGTTTGTTTGGGAGAGCAGTAATTTTTTAAAGAAAGGTGAAATAGGGAAAAAGCCTGGACATAGATTTGGGTAATATTCTATGGCGGCACTCTCTAGAATTTTCCTTCTGAGCGAGTTATTTTCTTTTTTTTGAGTGTAGCATTTTTTTTAAATTTTAAGTATTTATTATCATTAAATTTTTACGACATGGGGGGGGGCGTTTTGTAGGTGCCCCTTGTGAGGATGCGGTATTGTGGTGCATGGAGGATTGATTGGTGACGGACGAGTTTTGTGGTGAATTTGCAAATTGTAATGAGTGAATAGGTCGTGAATCGGATTAGTTAGGTATAAGATAGATAGTGAAGACCAGCCTCAACCCCTCCCCTTCATTCGCCTTGTGTCATAATTGTATTTATTACAATAAATACCGTCCACATTGGACGAAACGCGTCAGCAACTTCTACAGTTTTCCTATTGTCATATATATATATATATATATATATATATATATATGGAATTTTCATATATATTATTTATATATTGTATATGCGCGGCACTTATTGGAAAGAGCTCAGTATCAGTGATTGAGCTAACATATTTAATTGAATTGATGTGAGTTTGTGACCCGGGGTTTCACGCTCTTTGCAGCCGTCAGACAAATGACGATCGCAAATAGCGTGAAACACAATTACCAATTTCGATCGATACGAAATATACACGTCGACACCACAAATATAATACACTCCTCAAGGGAAGTCTAAAAATAAAAGATGCTTCATGATATAAAACAAAACAAAATTTACTAACAACATTTAAAAAATAGTCATAGTGTACACAACTTACACGAGAATAAAATTGTCATGGATTCACTAAAAAAATGAATTATGTTTTGTTTTCGAGGGAAAGTGCCAACTTCTCAAGAGATAATTTCTTGTATGATATGCAGTCTGCGAGAAGTGCTTTTATAGAATTTTCCTTCTTCAAAAATAATTTATGGTTCCTCTTTGAATCTGCGAGGAAAGCTTGTAGGATTTTTGTTTCTGGTCATAGACGTTCTTGCAAGATTTCTCCAGACATAATTTATGTATGATTTCGAGGTTCTTTCAAGTATTTTTATTTATTATATGTGAGGCCTTTGCAAAAATGGAGTCAGTCAGTTATGTGCTGTGCGTGCTATACGCTTAGACGATCATGTATCTTTTTCCCTCAGTAGGTTGCCGTTTCTTTCTGCGGTAGACCAGTTACCATCCAAGGCTATAGAACCCGGTCTGTCCTGTTATTTACCCATATCTGGAGGCAGAAGAAGAGTATTCATAATTTTCCCAAGCTTATTAACACGTAAAGTGAATGTAACGGATTCAAGTGGAATTCGAACTCGGCTCTCCGATTTCTCAATCCGAGCCGGTATCCATTACTCCACCGTGCATAGCAAGCCCGATTGATTATATTTCAAAAAGCACTTTCTTTTGTGAGATTATATCTACATCAATGAGACAGTGTATTGTATTAATTTCATTTATACACGTAGAATATTGCTGCTTCTGAAATATGCAGTCGAAAAAGTTTTATGCACACATTGGAATGGATAACAGCGAACGGATTATACCTCACTATGAACAGCAAACCGCCTGCATACAGAGAGAAAATTAGTTCATTAGATATACAATAGAAAGAGTATAAAAAGATGTGTCTTCTCACCGGATTTATTCTACTATACAGTAAGGCAATTCTGATAGAATTAGATGGTCTACCAGGATTCAGTATTGGCGGCCAGAAACTTTACAATATAAGATATGCAGTTTATACAGTGTTGATAGTAGAAAGTGAAAAGGAAGACGTAAGCATTTAATTACAAGAGAAGATAGAATGCATAGTTATTAGCAAAAGGATGAACCCAAAATGCGAATTAAAATCGGTGATACCAAAATCAACCATACACAAAAATTTAAATATCTGGTAAATGTTCTAAGAGAGGACGGAAAATGCGACACAGAAATCCGAAGCTGCATTGGGATAGAAAAGATGCTTTCCAAAAGCTAAGTAAAGTATTTGGAAGAACTTCATTAGATTCAAAGAAAAAGGTACTGGACTGTCACGTAATATCTGTCTTACTGCATGGCAGTAAAGGATGGACAATCCCCTCAAAGAAGAAAGTACTTGCGGAAAACAAAAACGTGGTTCTACAGAAACATTCTGAGGATACTATGGACCGAAAATGGAAACAAAAAGGAAACTTATTTCCATTATTAACATTGATTGGACAGTTGCCCTCATCTTTGTTGCCATATTCACGACGTGTCTGCCGTTGTAAGCTCCTTCCTTCTTTAGGTTAATGGAATTTCGAACTGAACTCTTTATTTCGTCCACAGGGTTAGATGGTTCTAATTCCACGTGCCGAGCCTTTTCCGGATATCACATGTATCAGTTATCTCCCTTTAACTCACCTCTCCAAATTTTTTGTTCACCTCAGTTTTAGCCAGGTATTGAACTCACAACTCTTTGAGAATACATGGCTCAAGGACTCTTAACCCAGTAGATAAAAGCGTTGGTTGAAACTAGTTGGGTGTTGAATACCTGGCTACAGCTGAGGTGAACAAAAAAGTATGAGAGTAGAGTTAAAGGGAGATAACTGAGACATCCGGAATAGGTATGACACGGAGAACTAGAACAATCTTGTACCGTCGACGAAATAAAGGGTTCAGTTCGAAATTTCAATCGAAGAAGGCCGAAAAGATGAGGACATCAGTCCGGACAAGTTTGATGAGGACAACAGTCCGAACAAGTAAATATTATAAATATATACATTACCTCATCTCAGAAATATAGATAAAAAAAGGAAACTTATACTTAACATAGGGAAGAGACAGTTGAAATTCCTGGGTCACATAATGAGGAAAGAGGGCTTGGAAAATAGGTTACTCACAGGACCAATTGAAGGCAAGCGAGATAGGAAAACCACGCATAATTTAACTTGAGCTTGAGTAAATGGAAGGCGAAACAGGGTTTAGAAATAACGGAAAGACATAATTTATTAAGAGCTGCAAAGGGTAGCAAATTAAAGAATGCCATGATCGCCTACCTCCTGAGGTGGGGGGATACGGCATACAAAGTGCGATATCATAATATATCATTACCATAAGCGTGATATGCTAACACTTTGATTATGGCTGAAAACAGACAGCGATATGTCTAATTAAGAAGAAAACACTACCTATACATATTCACAAAAGCTGCACGCTAC
>OZ010592.1:43764449-43814449 GCA_963932145.1 Acanthosepion lycidas | reverse complement strand
TAAGTATAAGCCCTTTCTTTGTTTGAATCCTCTCTAAGACCTCACCGTTGTTCACACGCCCAGTCCATGATATCCTTACGCCCTTCTATAGAACCACATCTCCGTCGCCTCGAGTCTCATGTTAGAGGAAATCGTCCATCATTCCCTGCTGTAAAGAAGGACAGATGTCACGTAACAGCTCAGTATTCTTTCCTTCGTTACCAAAGAAATTCTCCTGTCTTGCAATACTTTTGGAATCCTTGGCCATCTTAATACGTCTATGGATCTCAGTGTTGCATTTCCGTCATCTTTCAAAACGCTTCCTAGATATTTAAACTTTCGCGTTTGCATGCTTATAGTGTTCCCGACCGACCTGCAAATCGCTTTTCGGGCTCATCTTTTTACTGATGATCACGCATTCTGTTTTATGTGATTTACGCTTAGTCCTTTCTTCTCACACCCCGTCGCTACTTTCTGTAGTAGAGTTTGTAATTTCTTTTCCGTGTTTGCAATCCGTACTGTGTCATCAGCGTATCTTATGTTAAGATTGTGGCCGCCAATGAAAAATAACGGCAGGGTTTCCAATTCTCTGTAAATAGCTGAGACAAAACAAACATGTATAGTCTAAAGATTGTGCAAAAGCGTAAAACACACTGTCGTCGTTAAGTGTTGCCCTCACTGTTCATTATGGTTGTAGTTAGGACGAAAGTTATTAGCGTTATTCAAAAGGTGGCGTTAGAATATATTATATCTTCCCAACTATTTTTTTTTTTAAATATATTCAGAAAGGTGGCATTTTCAAAGCGTCTATCTATACCAATCGTGAGTAGATGGTGAATGTTATTTTTTTCAAGTTAAGTGAGTAAATGTAAGATAAAAATAAAATATGCTTTCATCATTAGAGTTTTTTTTTTTTTTTTTTTCGGAAAAGAAAAAATAAAACACTGGAAAGAACCAAAAACGGAATTCATGATTGTGGCGTCATTCCTAAAATATTCGTTAATTCATAATGCGAGCTGAATACTAAGCCGATGTATTTATGCGCGTTTGACTCTTTCAGCTTACAGAAAGCGCACTTAATCTTCTTTTATGTACCGTGTCCCTTTAGGACGTAGGCAATCGTGGCTCTCCATTTCTTCCTGTTTTGCGTAGCTCTCAATAAATGTTGCCTTGTTATTTCTCCGAGACCCTGTTCTCCCAACCACTTACTTAATGCCGCTAAATACACAACACATTGCGTTCCCTTGTTCCTCTTTCTGCCCTATGTGTATCAGATTTTTCAAACTCTCCTTTCTCATTACGTGCCCCAGAAATTTCAGCTGCCTTTTCCTATTGTTAATTATAGGTTTCCTCTTTGTTAGCATCCTTTCCAAAGTCTCATAGTTGCTCACATTTTCGGTCCATTATACCTTTAGCATCCTTCTGCATTGCACTTACCGCCCTCTGTCAGAAGATTAAGCAGATATTTAAATTTTTGCACCTGCTTCACTTTAGTGTCCTGTAAATCGCATTTCGGTCTCATCATTTTACTGATGACAATGCATTCTGTCTTATGACGTGGCAATCGCTGAGTTGAGTCTTCCTACGTCTGACGTCATCATACCTTGCGCATTTTCTCCTTGTTTTTTTACCGCATAATTTCAAAACTGTCTTTACTCTCTTCTTTATATTCATATACCTATAAAATGTTGGCTAAGGGAAGAAATATAAAAATTCTTGTTATACATCAGTAAAATTCTTGTTATACATCAGTAATATTTGTTATACATCAGTAATATTTGTGGTCCGATATTCCAGCCGATATCATTCAGTTTTCTATTAATTTTGTTTTTATTGTTATATTTTTTTTTACTAATGTTCACCCAACACAAGACACAAGAGACATCCAAGGTAGATTATTACAATGTGGTATTGTATGAGCGTTGGATTTATTGATTGCTTTTCTTGGGCTTATCAACCCTTTGAAGGTTATTTATAGCCAGAAAATAATTTTTTTTTAGATTATAAGAATATATTTTCTCGATAATAATGGTTTACAAGTCTTACTAATTTCTTTTAATTAATTCTGTTCAATCAGTAGATTGATTGGTTAGTTTTTTTACGATTTATCAACCCCTTGCAGTTTATTTAAAGCCAGGAAATATTTTTCCGATTGAAAGAATATATTTTGGCGATAATAATTGTTTACAAGTCTTACTAATTTCCTCTTTTAATTTATTCTGCTTATTCAGTAGATTGATTCGTTTTCTACGGTGTATCACTCCATTGGCAGGTTATTTAAAGCCAGAAAATATTATTTAGAATTTAAGAATATATTTTGGCGATAATAATTTTTTACAAGTCTTACTAATTTCTTCTTTTAATTTCTTCTGCTTAATCAGTAGATTGATTGATTGATTCGTTTTCTACAGCTTATCACCTCTTTGCATGTTATTTAAAGCCGGAAAATATTTTTTAGATTGTAAGGATATATATTTTAGCGATGATAATGGTCTACATGTCTTACGAATTTCTTCTTTTAATTTCTTCTGTTTATTCAGTAGATTGATTTGTTTTTTACGGTTTATCAACCCTTCTCAGGTTATTTAAAGCCAGAAAATATTTTATTTTTTTAGATTATAATAATTTAGTGATGTAAGTCTTATTAAATTAACTCATATCTGGGGGAGGGGATCGTACTTTTCCCTATGTTATTTGCGCATAAATGTATATATGAAACCGAGTGGGAACTGGAAATCGGCTTTCTGATTAATAATTCTGATCGATTATCCATTACACTCCCGACCCTGAATCCCCAAGCGGTCACCAATCTAACTTCGGTGATCGTACGAGAACCGATGTTTCAATGTAATGTGGCAGGTAATCCTTGCTTGATTTGGTTTAGTTTGGTTTGGTATGTTTCACGGCATATCAACCTCAATGGGTTATTTAATGCCGACAAAATTTCTATTGCTGGTCACGTTTTTCTTCAAAAATCTATTTCTGGGAACATTTTTCCTTGAAGAAATCTATAGCTGGTCATATTTTTTTTTCGAAGAAAGTATAGCTGTTTGTATAGCTGGTAATGTTTTAAGGTAATAATTTTGCTGGTAATGTTTTTCTTCAAAAATCTATTTCTCGGAATATTTTTCCTTGAAGAAATCTATAGCTGGTCATATTTTTTTCAAAGAATGTATAGCTGTTTGTATAGCTGGTATTTTCTTTTAAAGTATTGCTGATAATAATTTTTTCTTCAAAAATTATTGCTGGTAATAATTTTTTATTACAACATATTTCTGGTATTAAAACCTACTTTTACACAAGTTTGGGTGTTAACTATTTGCTCATAGCTGGGACCGTAACAGGTTCATCACCGCGGGTCAAAATGGACTTGTGATCATCAGCATAAGAGGTGGTTCCACGCTCCTCAAAACCTCCTGTTCAGGGGCCTTGCTGCTGGGCGTAGTTTATCGTCTTACCCAGGACGAGGATGTAGTTTATTGTCATTACCCAGGACGGAATCCTTGCTTGAATAGTTGATTTTATTCAGCTGCATATCAACTCCTATGGGTTATTTAATGCCGTAATCTAAATATTTTGTGTACACAGTTTTATTATATTTCTGGCGATAATAAACGTTTAGTGATACAAGGCTTACTAATTAACCCATAGTTGGGGAGAAATGAGGTGTATTTATTTGCTTTCCCAAGAGTATTTGGCAGATGAGTGAATATAAAGAACTTGACTGGAATTCGAACTTGGCTCTCCGATTAACAAGTCCTCGTCATTATCCGTTGCACAACCCACACATCGAAGCTTACAGCAAATAGTATTCACAAGCAGTCACTCATCTACGTACTGACCAGGCTTGGCGTTGCTTAACTTCGGTGATCGTACGGGAAATCGGTTTAAGAAAAAGTGATGTGGCCGTAAGTATACACGTTTATGTGAACATAATTACTAGAGACAGTGATATCTGTGTTTTCTGTTATAGTTTGGTTCAAGTTATGTTTTGGAATACAATTTTTTTTTCTTTCAGAAATTTAGGATATATGGATTAATTATATGGATTAATTTAGGATATATGGATTAATTATATGGATTAATGTCATGAAAGGGTTCTTTCGTGATGGTTGATTTTGTTTAGCGGCATATCAACACCTCTATGGGCTATTTAATGCCGGAATCTATTAGGTTGGTGCAAAAATAATGACGTAATAATGTCGTTTTTTGACGTATTTTTAACGTCAAAAAACGACATAATTGCATTATTATTTTTCACTAACCTAATAAATATTTTGAAAACAAGTTTATGGCTTCAACTAAATATATTTAAAGCGCACTTGTATGCCTTCATCTACACATAAAACATATTGTTATTCAGTTTGCTTCAAATATGCATTGCTGGTAATTTTACTAGAAATAGGTGTAATGAAAACAGGACAAGAGATTCTGTCTAGTAATCTTTTATTCAATTAAGAGTCTTACTACTCGTCGGAATTTATCAATCCACCCACGAGGATCGAATGTGGCACAAGGCCTTTTTAATGTGGGTACCCCGAGCCTCTAGGCTCGGCCAAAAATATGGCCTTTCTGAACCCGCCTAGACGGGTTCAGGCCCTGTCAACCTTCCCGGACGAAACCTTGCCCTTCGGCAAAGCCTCGTCCGGGTTCCTCTAGGCTAATGCAGAGAGTTCGACAGTCGCCGACGAATCTTGCTTCTCGTCTGTATTTATCCATCCACCCACGAGGATAGAATGTGGCACGAGACCGGTTTGAAGTGCGTATTTCCGAGCCCGTTGGCTCGGCCAAAAATATAGCCTTTTTGAACCGGCCTAGACGGGTTCAAGGCCTGTCTACCTCCCAGGACGAAACCTTGCCCTTCGGCAAAGCCTCGTCCGGGTTCCTCTCTGCTAATGCAGAGAGTTCGACAGACGAACGCAAGATCGATTCGAATCTTACTACTCGTCAATATTTATTATTGTAAAAAATACAATAAATGTGTCATAAGGACAAAAGAGGAGATGGGGAAAGAAGGACGGTCATCATATATCTTAATTTAAACTTAGCTATCAAAAACCACTGACCCAAACATACTAAACAATATTCCTACTACCAAAACACCACATTCATAATTACCTTTCTTACTAACAACAACCAAAATACCTCATTGTCTCAATGAGAATCCTAATTTACCCCATATCTACAAATAATGTCTGTGGGGGGGGGGCAAAATTTAAAAAAAAGTAAAAACCCCCCAATGAATATGTACAATATGACAAAAATATTTACATGAAACTAAACAAAATCCTGTTAGTAATAAAAAAAAACCACAAACCCTAAATGTGACAGTAAAATCAATTAACTGGACGAAATCGACACGGAACTTTAAAAATATAGAAAAACAATCATCCCTCCAAACCACCCACACAGGCACGCACTGAATCAAACGAAACAAAAGGCGTCCCGCATTCACCAGAGAACTGAAAATACTGACCACCTAACGAGGGATGGGATGGGGAGTTAAACTAAAACAAAAAGAAAAGGGGGCAGAAATAAAAGAGGGCCAATGAGCAAACACACCGTAGCTAAGTTTACAGAAAATGAAGAGAAACTAAAAATCAAAAACAAAAACCTACTCTAGCCTAAAACCAAGGGTGGGTTGCCCAAGTTCAACCCAGGAAAAACAATATCCTAATGCCTAACCGGCATCAAGATGCCACTCAAGGTCAGCCCCTTTTACTCGACACATACGGGGAAAATTCACCCACCTTTTGCCAAATTCTGATGAGGTGAGCCGCCGCCTTTCCGTCCTAATCTTGACTTTAAGCTGATGCTTAAAGAACAAGATCAGTTGGGAAGAAGTGAACTTCTCGCCCTCATAGAATTCCTTCTGACGCGTCGTCCAAATGACGACTCTCATAACCCCTAGCAAGCAACAGAACACATAGTGTTCAGCCTTCGTCATCTGCGGCACCACATTGCTACAAACAGAACTGGCTTCAAGGACAAAAAACCTTCACTGCAGCATGCGAACCATGAGTTCTTCAACAAACCTGCACAACGACACTACCGCCTCGCACTGAAAAAAGGCGTGACCAATGGCCTCGACTTCCCCCGTACAGCGACGACAGTTTGGATATTTTTCCAAGCCTGCTGAACAAAGTCTCTTGCCGACCCAGAGGGCTTCATGAATCACCAGCCAGGTGAGTGATGCCTCATCGTTATTGAGGCATTTTAACCCAGGCGCCGAAGGCCATATAGAGCGAGCCTCCTGCTTCGTAAGACCAATCTCGCCAATTAGATCATCTTGAACGGCCCCCCTAACTAACACTTGATACAATGCCTTACGAGACAACGCCTGGGCGTTGCAGAGGCCATCCGAAGCCCGCAAGAGGAGCTTCAGAGCGCGACAACATTCAGGATAGAAGGAGCACTCAGTTCGTGGTGAACGGCCGGCCGGCTTCTTCCTCGTACGAGTGCACACTTCTCAGGGACGGGAAATGTTTCCGGGCGTCTTCTTTCCAAAAGGCACCCTCCTCATCCGAGCCGCGACACACTGGGTCTAGAAAGGTGATGCGAAGCATATGTTGACGAATCTCAATGCTCGGCATGCCCAAACCGCCCTCAGAGGGATGAAGGCAACAGATCTCGCGAGATACCATAGGGGCCTTGTCTCTCCACAAGAAAGAGAACAAGGTCAGTATTAATAAAATTAGTCTGGCATACGAGAGTGGAAGTACAGAGAGTCGGTACAGGAGAATCGGATAGATGTGTGAAACACATACTTCCGCCCTTCCCTTCAGGGAAAGTCTCCTCCGAGACCACAGATTAACAGCGATCTCGGCCTTCCCTTGCACCTCCGACAAATTCATTTCCAACTGGAGATCAGGACCCTAACTAGACACCGAGTATCTTGATCGGCCCATCCGTCCAGAGGAAAGGTCCGGGAAGAGAAACTCCCTTCCACGCACCCAACCGCAAGCCAACAGACTTATCGCGGTTGATCTTGGCCCCTATCATCATCTCATACCCACTGATCACTTTGCTGACTTCGTCGATCTCGGCTCTGCTCGACACAAGAACCGAAACGCCGTCAGCATAGGCAGAATAAAAACGGGCGACAACCTCAAGTACACTTCGTAGGGCAGACCATCTAGTCATGGAGATTTATCCAGGCTAAACTGCTTCAGCGCTTCCCAGATTTCCGACTCTGTAATGGGACCCTCACACCTAGCCGCTTCAGCTAAATAGGCGTCGAACTGAGCAGAGCTCAGACCGGGCTCCCTGGTGAAAAGATCCTGGAAGTAATCTCGAAAGGCATCGCATATGCCCGCGTTTGTAGTCACGGTCCGCTTATGCGGCAATGTGACGCACGCTATATGTCGCCTAGCCGCGTTCCGATTCACCTCTGCACGCAGTTCAGCGGCCATATTCGTCGCCTCAGAAGACATTCTTTTTAACGTGGCCCTAACTACCAGAGCTTGATCCTTCTTGATAAGCAAGGAGGTCAACTTTGCCTTAGCTATTTCCCCACTAACACGGGATTTCACGGCCCGATCAACTTTTTCTTTGCGCCGCTAATCTATCTAGATTGAGCTGACGACTAAAATCGGCAGCAAACGTTCTAATTTTGGATTTTAATTTATCACACCAGGCGTTTCCGACAACCGCCCCCGTCAATTCCCTCTGAATCATTAGTAGCAGCTGGTCCCGGAAACCCTGCTCACCAAATAATGAGCAGTTAAATTTCCAGTAACCAGCCATTCTAACCTTAGGCTTATCTAAATTTACACGGCCCCGGACAAGCCTATGATCCGTATAAACTATATAGTGGAAGCTTGGACAGCCAAAGAGCCCTACGTCGACTCTCCTAACTAGGACTCGGTCGAGGTAGCTCGCAAGCGTCCCAGGAGCCGAGTTGCCACTATTAGTCTAAGTCCATGCTACCTTCCGAGGGTGTTCATTCCGGAACTTATCGACAAGATCAAACTCATTGAATAAGTCCCGAAATGGTTTCACGTCCGGATTGTTAGTACCCTATTTTTGCCCTATACGATCTATATCGGGGTCAAGGACGGCATTCCAATCCCCCGCTAAAACTACCCGACGAGATATTGTCAAGTACGGCGCGATCTGCCGAAACAAAGCAGGCCGCTCAGCATGGTTATTGGGCGCATAAACCACAATGAGACGTAGAACCTTATCCTTTATGGTAACATCCAGCACGCAAAGTCTGCCCGCCGGATCCGCGAAGACAAGGGTACATGCAGCCTTCAAAGACCTGCTCACTAGCCAAGAGACACCCCTCGAACGACCATCAAAACATGCTGAATAAAGGGCGAACCCCTTAGACAGAATGTCCTCACGGTCATGAGAAGAAAACCGGGTCTCTTGCACACAACACACATTCACCCCGAGGCGCTGAAGGACACGAAAGAGCCTCGCCCTGCGAGACTCGGACCTCAGGCCCCGGACATTTACACTAGCTAACCAGAGCGCCATCATGAAAACAGATTAGGGTTATACTACTGGTTTGAACATAGTCGGTGTTAGGATACCAACAGCCTCTCCCATAGACCCATGGCCCATCTCAGTCTTGATGGTGCCGTCTTGGGAGATTCCGCTGATATCCCATGGAAACGTTAATTTTAGGGCTCTATACAGGGATGGGTGAACTAAAACGGGGACCCTCCCTGCACAAAATTGCTTGAGATGTTCCAGCTGTTTGTTTTGGACAATTGCTATCGGTAAGACCATCTTGAACGCAATGATGGCCTCATCCACCATTGCCCAGATCTGTTTAGTGCTCAGACCATTTCTTATGACCGTTAGGACTCTTTGGGCTTGTGGAAAGTTCTGCGGGTCCTCAACGTCCAGGTCGGCATACTAGCTAATTGACAAATATTTCAGCTTCTTTATCCGATTGCCGTAGTCTCGGTCTCTTTCGGCCTGAGCCGGCGAAATACGACAGACATCCTGACCCGTGTTGAAGTTGTGCTTTTGTGGCCTCTTTCTCCGTTCTTTCGGATCTAGAGTAGGGTTTCTTTGCCGTTTAGTAGCGGGAGGAGGCATTTCAAATTTTTTAGAGGGGAAGGACTGGGAGTTTGCCGAGGTGTATAGGTGGATTTTTGTTTAACAGGGGAAGGGCTGGGAGTATGAAGGGGTGTGTAGAAAGACCTGTGTTTGTAAGGACTGCGATCTCGAGATTTGGGTGGGGTTGACGAAGGAGAAGGTTTCTTCTTAGGAGATGGTGTGTGCCGGGCAGAAGACGTAGACGGAATCGGATTTAACGGTAGTTGTTTTTTACCATCCGATTTCTTCTTCAGTTCCTTTATTTTTTCAGTTTTTTCGAACCCTGGGTCGTACTTTTTTTGCTGCTCCTGAAAGTTTGGGAGAGCGGCCGGGGCATCGCTCTTAACGTTGCCTGAGGGAGTGGGGCTGTGCGTGTCCTCGGACTTCAGGGGACTGAGTTCCCCCTGTCCGGTGCTTCCCTCTACCAGCTACCAGCCAATCCCCCTCTCCTTCTCCACAACTGCACTAGCAGCGGGCGAAGGCTCTTTGGGGATTGTGGCCTTTGATGTTAAACCAACCGGAGGATTAACCGACCCGGTCCCGGAAGCTAGTACGCCCATTACAGGCGAGGCGGAAGGTACAGACGCGGTCAGAGGGGGATCTTGGTCGACTGGAGCTTGACTACCAGAGGCCTTCTTCTCTGGGCAGGAGGAGAAGAGATGACCAGTCACTCCACACCTCCAGCATACCGGTCTTCGGTCCGTTACAATGACCGGTAACCAAGCTTCCAACATCCAGACAGTTGGGTATGGAGCCTAAGGCTTTCTCGTCAAACATTATATCAAAGCTCCACCCTCCGCTCAGGCTATCACTAGGCGTCTCGCCCAGAATTTTGCCGTACTGGGGAAAAAAGCAGCGACAACCGGAGGAGGGACCTCGTATACTGCTAGTAGGGAACTTCTTCGGCCTTCGTTCTCCGTTTTAAGGATAAGCTCTTTCGTTATTAGCTCGCGGCTAGCCGCGGCATCGCAGTCTTCTGGCGTGGGTAACAGTATGTCCCACATGAAAAATTTGGCACCCTTAACTACTCGGAGGGGCTTAAATCCCAAGGACTCCAGTGTTTTCAACACTGTGTTTTTCGTCGAGCGACAAATTTTGCGCGTATGCTTGTCGACGACGAAAACTGACACAATTCGTTTCTCAATTTTCTTCAATTCTTGGGGGTCTTCTAAGAGTCCACCTTGTACGACAAGTTGAGCGTAACTCTTAGCACGCTCCAAGAACTCCGCTAACAAGAGGGCGATTCCCCGGCCTTAGTTTTTTCTTGTGAACCATTCTTGGCATCCATGTCATTATTGAGATTATGGCCATTATTGGCCTCCTTATTTTTTTCTTTTGGGTTATTGCCATTATTGGCATCCTTATTTTTTCTTTGGAATTATTGCCATTATTGGCCTCCTTGTATTTTTCTTTGGAGTTATCGCCATTATTTGCCTCCATACTCTGAGTGATTAAATTCAGATTTTCTTTTATCCCGGCACTGTCATCCTCACTAGAAGAATTCGGATCAAGGGCTGGGTATTCCTTTAAACAGTTTTTATCAGGGGGATCTTTTTTTTTTGGTGGAGGGTTAAACAAATGTTTTCTAACAGACTTTCTATAGTCTGGCAGATTCGTTTTTTTCTTAATTATTAACAACGATGGCGCTTTTTTTTCCTTCTCTTCCATTTTTTAGGGGGAAGGAAGGGGTAAAAAGGGGTGGGAAATAATAAATTCCGCCTTAAAGGCGAAAACAAAAATTAAGGAAATATTAACGTCCCAAAAAAATTTCACAAATATTAAAAATACAAAGCGAGACAAACAAATAAAAGCACAGAAAGGAAAAAAAATAAAACGTACAATAAAAAGATTTAAATGTTCGCCTAAAGGCGAAAAACTATAAATTTAAAAAAAAGGAAAGCTTGAAAAGAAAAATCGAAAAAGCTAGACAAAAAAGAAAAACAAAGAAAATACGAAAATATGAAAAACAGACAAAGCTAATCACAAATACAAGATGGCTGACGCCAAAACTAATAAACAATAAAAATTAAACAATACAAACGTTATAACCAAATAAAAGGATAAATAAATTGGCAAATGGTCAGAAAAAAAAGTTTAGAAAAATTACATACAATACAAATATGGAAACAAAAACACGAAAACTTAAAAGATATTAAAAGGGCAAGAGTTAAAGAATTAACGGTAAAAAAAAAAACGAAAAACAGGTAAGGGTTATAAATAAAAGAAAACGAAGATATAATTAAAAGAGAAATTAAAGAAACTTGAAATGAAAAAGGGTAAAACTAAAAAAAAAAGAACAAAGAGAATTATAAGGAGGTAAATATTTAAAAAAAAGAGGGGGGTAAAAAAAAGGAAAAGAAAAAATCAAAAATCTTTTTTCAAAAACAGTCGTAATTAAGAAAAACGGTAATAAAAGAGAAAATTTAACAAAAACTGAAAAAAGTCCAAAAGGTCGGGCGGCAAACACGTGTCAAAAAGAACAGCCAAAATATAAACGACGTAAATATCAAAGAAGTTCGACGACAACGCGTGTTCGAATCTTACTACTCCTCGGTATTTATCAATCCACCCACGAGGATCGAATGTGGCACAAGGCCGTTTTAATGTTGGTATCCGCGAGCCCGTAGGCTCGGCCAAAAATATGGCCTTTCTGAACCCGCCTAGACGGGTTCAGGCCCTGTCAACCTCCCCGGACGAAACCTTGCCCTTCGGCAAAGCCTCGTCCGGGTTCCTCTCTGCTAATGCAGAGAGTTCGACAGTCGCCGACGAATCTTACGACTCGTCTACTTGACAAGCGGAAATGTACAGGTTTTATAGCTTGGATTATCAAAGAGGAGATAATCCATATTCACAACAATAGATTTTGTTACTTGGTTGATTTTTTTAGCTGCATACCAACCACTATGGGTTATTTAATGCCTGAATCTAAATATTTTGCTCATAAGTTTTCAGGCTTTCAATTAAAGATATTTTCTAAGTAATTTTTGTACTTTCAGGGTTTTTAGATGTATAAGTTGTAAATTATAAAATGTATTGTTGGTAGTTTTATTATAAAAATATATTGTTATATTTGTTTACTGTTACATTGATTGTTATTTTGCTATGAAAATGTATTGTTGGTCATTTTACTATGAAAATGTACTGTTCATTTTTGTTTGGTGGTTCACTATTTGCCCATAGCTGGAACCCTAACAGGTGCTACTATCACGGGTCAGTTCAGACCTGGGAACAAAAGTAATTAGGTATTTACTCCCGACGAGTTGTGACACAAGTTCAGTTTTTAAGACGGGGACCCGAGCGCGTACACCGGCCCGCAGCTCCCCCAACCGTCGATTCCACTGGCGATGGTGAGAGCACCGATAGGGCGCGGCCACCGTCAGCTGTTCTCTATGGCTGATCACCTGTCAGTATACTTTTCCTCAGATGCGACTTTGTCCTTTGACAGAGCCGTCCCTGAGCGCACTCTGCCCAAAGACAGAGACGCAAATGAGAGATTATAAATGATGTGTTACAATCCACTCAAGAGCTTTTTACACACTTTTGGTTCCAAGCTCTTTAAAAACCTCTAAACTCCTGATCAGAGTCCTTGCTGGTGGATGTAGTTTATTGTCATACCCAGAACGGAAAAGACTGAGTGTAAGAAAAGGCAGGGTGTGCTGTTACTAAGGTTATGCGTGAAAGATAACGGTTAATCCAAGACGCGAATCGGTCAAGATTATAGTGATCGGGAAAACATCTTGCCGGGCGTCTGTACCTCAACGCAGCTGTCTTTGGGAAGAGGTTGTCTGAGGAAAATTTACTCTGTAATAATGGAATATGAAGGAAATGCGGATGATTCATACTTGTGTACTTGGTATGGTGTGTCTCAGCTGATAAATTCAGGGCAGATGGAAACAAGGAATATAGCCCGTGAGAACACTTGACATGGAAATAGCGATAGGTTAGCGAGAAACCTGTGACGTTTTGTCTGTGTGTTGTAGGTCTGAAAATATTTCACCGCCCATAAGACCGGGTAGACGTTTTTAAAGACAGGTAGGTTAGGAATGAGAAAATTCAACCAATATAGGGCAGACGTTATTTTTTATTATTACCTCATGCCTAGAATTTAGCCATGATTAATTTGATAATAATATGTCCCGGAAAGGGATATATTTGAACGGAGTAGCTAAGTGGTTTTGGCTACTATAAGCGAGTAGAATACGGTAGCAGTAATCGATTGGTATGTGGCGTAGTCGCAGGTAAGAAGTGTAGATCAATGGCGTAGTCCAATGGGCGTCGTTATAGACTTAGCTCTCAGACTAAGGCTCTTTGACTCTCGGTACCTACACGTCCTTCGGTATTTATGACGGACACCAGCCACTCATATTTCAGTGAGGGGGAACTCAGGTGTATGCATATTCCATTATATTAGATAAATAGATCTGTACGTCAAGTCGGGTAAATTTGCTAAGGAGAGTAACGTTGATACAAATGGTAGTGAAAAAAAAACTTTCTAGAAAAATCTAATCTGACTGCCTAGATAGAGAACAAACCACTTTTCTTTCAAAAGTTCATTTTATTTTTTTTTATTTTTTACTGAAAATTCTTTTCTCGGGATTAAAGAGTTTTTATTTAATATTTACTCTTTTTTTTTAAATCATTTCATCGGAAGCAAGGCAATAAAGCTCCTAAGACGCCAGCTGTTACTGAACGAATATTGAAATCAAGAAACATTATTAAGGAAAGAAATTTATAAAAGGACAAGAATTAAGACAAAAGATTACGATTGATATTGCACTGAATCTCTTGAAGATCAAAGTTGACGGAAAAGCATTATGACGGAGGAGAGTTGCACTAGATGGAAGAAACTGTTAGCATAGAACTTACGGTTACGGTTATATTTAGTCATGTCAACTGTAATATGATACGACATTGTCTATAATATATTACCGCGCTTAAATTTTTAAAGTCTAGATACCAAAGACGATACCTCATCAGAACAATTCCATGAAATTATTTATAGAAAACTAACGAGAAAGGTACGTTACGCCGGTGGAAAAATGACCGAAAGCAATCACCAAGTCAGGACCATTAACATTGCAGATTCTTTTTATCAAGAATCTCTAAATACATAGCAAAACATCAAACCAGATGTAACAGCAATATTAAATTCACGGTATAAACAAATTTTCTAGAACGACACTGTGAACCAACTTTCCTATCAGCGGACCTAGCAATTGACTCTATGAAATACTTCTACTTCATGTCCACAGCAAACTGTAAACAGAGAAAGCACAACGAACCACTCTTTTGAAGGGTAGTATCTACCTTGCTGATGACAAGCAAATAAAGGTTCTTTAAGATGATTAAAAGCAAGTAGTTTTGCTTTGGAGCGTTAAAATTAACAAGCCATTTATTGCCTGATGTAACAACGTATATTTATCTCTGTTTGTGTAAATTTTAGGTCTACCGGCCTATGTATTCAAAAGAATTCCGGCAGGATTTAAATCTTCGCCTTAAATAGAGAAAACTTTTTTTTAATTTTTAAAACATCAGACTTAGATATGCTCCATATACTATTTTCCACTGAGTAGATAAGATTTTCATTTGCGACAAAAATCATTAAGTGTAAGCTTATAGCTCTAGTACTATCACATCTAGCTATAAGCAACATTGATTTAAAAAAAAAATAAATTCACTGTCTTATTCAAGTTACCGTCATATTAGTATAGATAACTGCAAATATATATATTATGTCTGATCCATTCTTATTATGTACCATGTGGTAACACACAAAGTGTTACTTAAACGAATAATGGCGACCATAGGATCTATTGTTGGCGGGAAAAGTTAGCAAAAGTGCTGAAAACCTGAGCGGACAGTAGAAGATGTCTTCCATTACTTACCCTATAAAAGACAGATTTTAAAGATCTCGAACTTACAACGTAAGGCAGCTCAACTGAAACGAACAATTGATTTTAACAATATATGAGTTCATTGTGTCTGATTTTCTTTCTTTTTGTTTTTTGTTTTATTTATTATTTCTAAATCAAAAGAAAATACCAAAATTCTTCGGTCAATTCAGCAAGTTTATGCAATAAAATGTTTGTTCGGTGCCTGCAGGTTATTATAAAGCTATTCCCTTTTCATGATTTTGTTTTATCGTTGGTACAAGAGAAATACAGCCAGGGCCACACCGATACAAATGTAATAAAAAAGGTAATAAATGTGTGTGGCCATCGGCAATTGGACAGTTGACCGATTTCAGAATGTAACTGCGTTCGTACTGGAGGGATATTAACTGCAAACATTGCCTGGCTTAAAATGGGCAACTACATAAGGGGCATTCTTACCAACTCGCGTAATATATAGATATACATCTATTTAACGGAGACGGATGAAAATAAAATAGACCGTTCTAAAATTCTAAAGCGATCGCACGTAGGTGCAGCAAAATAAAATTAAGACTGAGTTTTTACCTCGTTTAGCTTAGTATCGTGCATCACAGCTCAAAACTGGTGTTCGGACAAAGAAGACACTACACAATACGATACTGGAAGGGAGCGGTTACGTAAAATCTGCTGTTGTTCTGCTTTTGTATATACAGGGTGACCCAAAAAACGAGAATTATTGAAGTGCGTATTGCCAGACATGAGCAAGTGGCAACACTGCGAGACAGTGACCTTGAGCAAGTAAACATTTCGCCATTTTGAATTCAAGATGAAATTCACAGTATCCAAGCTGAGATATCACAGCAGTCAATACGGAATCTCAACAGCAGATTTCAAGAACGCATTCGTACAGGAGGACGCCATCTACAGGAGGTATTTTTTTTTAAAATGAAAATTCCATCATTGTTTCTTAAATGGCGTATTTTAAGGTTTCAATTACTATGAATAAAATATTTTTTCTTCCATCACTCTTGGTTTTATAGGATCGTTAAAAATTTCCCGTTTTTTGGGGGTCACCCTATATTTGGTCTGAACCATAGAAGTTAATGCGAAAAGATTCTTTCGAAAGATCTCATGACACAAGCTAATATTAGACGGTGGAGGTAACTTTTTTTTAAAGCTATAAGGTGTCGTTATCGACACTTCAGTTTGAACATAGATCGCCAGTGAGCAAACACAGGCGAACCCATTATTGAATTAAGTATGCCACGTGATCATAGAGGAAACGCATATACGTAGAAAGTAGCGTGACGTCTACATGATCCTCATTTCTAGTCTATACCCTATTATTATTTCGGATCCTTATTTCTACCCTATCCTCTTTTACTATACGGAGCGCTTTTCTCTACTCTATTCACTATACTATTTCTATTTTCGGATCACTATACGGATTACTATTCGAGCGCGTATTATCGAGCAAGTACTATTAATGCGAGTGATACTCGAAGGCGTCTGACATCAGTATTGTTCAACGGCGTACGATAGCTGTATCTACGATTACAAAATCTCTACTACAACGAGCATTACAAAAGTGACAGCGTGTATTCGTTGGCATCGACAAAAAATATCCACTGGTTTACGGCACTTGTTCTACATTAGAATTTACTGATTCGGGATATCGTCCGTTTCACACAATCCCCATTTTTTTAAACAGAAGTAGAGGTTATTTCCTGTTTAGGAGTGGGTTTCTGGTTCCTTTTAAAGTCTACTTAAACTCTACTATTCTAACGTCTCCGCCTAAACTTTGAAATTTTATTGATTACATTTTATTTATTTTTTTTTTTACTTCAGTAGGAGTAGATAGGTTCGCCTATCATCCGATTAATACGTCTCCAGTTTTTTTGAATAGAAGTAGAGGTTTATCTCTTCTTTCCTCTTCAGGATTGGGTTTCCGGTTTTTTTCTAATGTCTGTTTCAACTCCATACTTGCAACGTCTCTGAAAATTTAATTTAATTTGTTTTCATCTGTAGTATTAGATAGATTCGCATCCACCCTGGTATTTTGAACAGGAATAGAGGTTTATTCCTTGATTCCTTTTTAGAATTGGGTTTCAAGTTCATTCTAAAGTCACCTCATTCTCTTTCACTTTCCATAGTGTGTTAGTGGCTTTATTCCCTTGCTATTGATTAAAAATAGTCTGGAAAAATGCAAGTAAGAAAGGTTATATATAAAATATCCCATTTATATGCAATGTTCGTTGGCTTTTCTAAGGTACTATTTATTTTTGTCTAAGAATTGGCTTTTATTTTTGGGAACCTTAGTGGAGTGGTTTCTCCTCGCCTAAGATATCATTACAAGTAGAGATATTACGAGAGAAAGTACCTATCATTTGCCCTTCGGCAACTGCTCTGTTTTCGTTCTTAATTAGACCGTCTGGTAGCAGGCAACACAAAAAGAAATATCAAACCAGCTATCAAGAGGCAAAGATAGATTTAACTAATACCTCTCCGAAATCGCATTGGTATAGTGATTGATGTTTTCCAAAAGCTAATCAAAGTATTAAGAAACGGGGACACGTCATTAATATACATGAGCAGTAATTAAATTAAGAAATAGAAAACTTTTGATAAAAATATATTTTTGCTCTGGTTTATAAATACCAGTTACTAAAGAAAACCCTTGCATTAGTCTTGATAAAGTCCTTCATAGAAAGAAACGCGTCGGATAAGATAAGTTTTAGTTTTGTCTTTATTCATTTAAAACAAAGAAAACAGTAACGAACTGTTATATAATATATCGGCCATCCTGTATAGAAGTGAAGTGAATGAAAAGAACAAATTAACATATACATATATAAGTATCTCTCCTTGAAGCAAACCAACCCAGCTCTTGGGTTACAGAGCCAGGTAGACTGGGGTTTCTTGTATAACGTGCCGGTTAGTCTAGGAAAAGCACTTCGTTGAAGTTATCTCCAGCTCCATAATTGGACCACTGAATCAATCAATAATATTTATTGAATATGAAACCCTGTAGAAAGCAACGTAGATCCATTCTTCTCTATTTCCCAAGACGCTGGAGGAATTTGGAGATAATAACAAAGAAATGTGTGACGAATCATGATCGCCCACATCCGGAGCAGACATTGCTCTAAAAAAAAAAAAAAAAAACACCAAAAAAGACACACACACAAGCTCATGGCTCACGCCTAATTGGCGACCGAAACCTTATGTTCGGAGGAGTCATTGTTTAAGACAGGAAATTGTAATCTTACTTCACCGAAAAATATTTAAAAAAAACGTACCATTTTATTCCGATAATGCTATTAGATTAACTAAAGGTGTCTGTCTGGCTCATGTATTGAAATTGCAGTTAAGATCTGAAGCCAATTAACAATACAGAAAAATATTGCAGAACCTTACTTCATTAACCAGGCTGTAAAATTTAATCAGTTTCTACATAAATTATCTTCATCTTCTTTTTCTTCTTCTTCGTTGTAGGAGTCATAGTGAGCGAGCACGTGGACTCAATAAGAAGTCATACGGCGATACAAAGACTGTATATATATTTTGCTACTAACCCGTATTCCTGGAACTACTAACCTGCTTTACCAGTTTGTATTATTACGTTAATACATTATTTTCATATATTAATTCCTGGCGTTTGTTATTTATTGATACCAGATTTCATCCTGAAATCCACAACAACATGGCGGCGAGGATTTCGAACTCACACGGGAAGAACAAACAACAAAATCCTCCCTCGTCCACAATAATTATTATTATTATTTACTTTGATTTCTGGTGTGTACTCATTACATTCCGGGTCCCGACCAGAGACCTAAGGTCAGAAGTGGCATCATAAAACTTTCTACTGAGCACTTAAAAAAAAACATATATATTTTACATAGATAAAGCTTTTTGTTAATCTAGGCTGTAGTCGTGTGAACAATCTTTTGTATTTCTTTAAGGCATGGGCTTCCAGGAATCCCTTCAATGAGCCTATTGGAATATTTTCCAATTAATCCGTGGACTCCAACTACATCAGGAATTGCTGATGTTCCCAGGTGCCACATTTTTGAGATTTCGATTACAAGGTCTTTGTATTTTGATAGATTTTTGAAGATCTTCAAAGTTACATTGCAGTCTGCAGAGACTGCCATATCAATAAGAATGTACATTTTGTCTTCGCGGTCTCTAATCACGATGTTAGCTCGATTAGCTTTGATTTTTCTGTCTGTGTGTATTGTAAAGTCTCGTAAAATTGTTGCAGATCCTATCTCTATAACTGGGTACGGGTGTTGTTTATACCCATTTCTTTCAGTTTCCTTTCCGTAGAAGCTGCATATTTTCCAGTGAGGATATTGGCCCACTCTTCATTTTTTGTATGCACATTTCCACCCGAGTCCCAATCAGAGACCTAAGTTCAGAATGGCCTTATGACATTGTCCACATTGCATTAAAATATTTGAAGGCTAAAGTTGATTGGGAAGAAATAATCCAACAGAGTGTTTCACAAGCCTGAAGTACGAGAGAAGAAAATGTTAGCATAGAACTTGCGGTTACATCTAGCAATTTAAGTTTAAAAAATAATGAGACCTTGCCGCCAATCTAGTACTGCGCTTAAATTCATAAAGTCTAGATGACAAAAAACGCATCAGAACAAATACCATGAAAGTATTTATAGAAAAAGGTACGTTATGGTGCTGGGAAAGTGACTGAAACCAAGATACCTGGTCAAGATCAATATTGCAGATTCTTTTACTAAGAATCACTACATACGTAGCAAAAACACCAGGCTATATATAGTGATTTTCCAAGCGTAGCTTAGACGTGCCACATGGACGAATGTAGGTGATATCTAGTGAGGATCGAACTCACTACTTAGTAGTAATAGATCTAACGAGACAAGCCTGCCTCGAGATGCCCCACCAGACTATATATAACAGCAATATCCAATGCATTGACGAATGGTATAAACTAGATTCTCGCCACTAAGACTTATTAAGGGTTTATTCTGAGTGAAATAATATGAGGAAAACGTACAACAATAAGGAAACAATAAATGTATATTTTCATGGCAACTATTCTGATGAGTTATCTTCCCTGATAACCCAACTACATGAATTTCAGCGCGCTACTAGATTGGCATCTAGGTCCCACCCTTTTCCTGTTGAAATAGTTAAAGGTAACCGCCACTTCTACTTCAACAGTTTCTTTTTTTGCACTTCCCGACAGTGGAACTCCCTTCCGTTTCCTTACATCCCTGATAACTACAACCTTAAAAAATTAAAATGCAGCACCAATCGCAATCTTCTATCGTTTTGAACCCCGTTCATCTTTTATCCTTTCTTTAACCCTCCCCTATACCCTGTCTTTTCTTTCACTTTCTCTCTCTCTCTGTAATTCTCGTGCGTACTAGTAGGATTCCTACCTTGCTAGGGGTGAAAAGATTTAAAAAAAAAATGAAATGAAGATTATGAAAGCAATTAAGAAGAAAAAGGATAATTGTTGTGGTGTCTTCCCTCTAATGAGGTTATTGTGGACTCTTCCACTTACTATAAAGCTAGTAGGAAAAGTAAATCTCGGGGGAACAGTGATATAGACTGAACGCTGGTCAACTGACACACACTCCCAAGTCGTGTAATACTCTTCTGTTGTATTTACTGTTCAATACACGATTTATCTGCAACCTCTTGTTTTGGTATTTCTTAACCAATTACTTAGTCAAAACAATAACGAGTGTCACTGCATTTAAATTGTTGACGAACAAGTTGATTGGAAAGCATAAGCCCTGAATAAATTTCTACAAGTGGGAAAGAAGAGACTGTTAGCATAGGATTTACGGTTTCATCTAGCCATTCCATTTATAAAATGATTAGATCTGCCGTCAATCTAATACTAAATTCGTAAATCCCGATACCAAAGAGAAAATATAGCTAAAAAATAAAAAAGACACCGGGAAGCTATGTTACGGCGGTGGAAAATGGTTATTATTTTTTATTTTTTTAAGTTTAAATGCCAGGTCAGGACAAAAGTTTTTTTTTATTTGAATTTTAAGAAAAATCTCTAAATATGTAGTAGAAGAATCAGACTAGATGCGACAGCAACATTCGCTGAACTGACAAATGGTAGACTTCTAAATACGTATAAATACACCAGGAAATTACGTAATATCATTAATCTTAGAGTTGACTATCGGTCATTTCACAATAAATCATGAATGAATGATGTCCGTTGGACTTTTTACATGCGAACCAGTCAAATTCAGTCGAACCCGTTTCATATATTACATTATTGTTATAACGGCTTGAGAATAAAAACAACCTATTATAAAGATGAAATAAATATTAGTCAAATTTTTAATAATAATAATAATAATAATAATAATAATAACATGACTGTGGAACTCATAAATGTATCTGTAAAACAAAGAAAATAAATATTAATCAACATTATTATTATTATTATTATTATTATTATTAATAATAATAATAATAATAATAAAAATAGTAATAATAATGAAAGAAATATAAAAAAAGTTCTTACAAACTCAGCCCACACCTTACGAAGGACTTTATATATTGATGTATCTGCAGTTGCGATAAAAAATAAAAACAACCTATTATAAAGATGAAATAAATATTAGTCAAATTTTTAATAATAATAATGGTAATAATGGTAATAATAATAATAATAATAATAATAATAATAATAATATGACTGTGGAACTCATAAATGTATCTGTAAAATAAAGAAAATAAATATTAATCAACATTAATATTATTATTATTATTATTAATAATAATAATAATAATATTAATAATAAGCAAGATAAACCATTTCATGGCCAATACTCTGCCCGTACCAAACAAGCTGACGTAGACAAAACCCGTACCCATCAGTGGCTACGCAGTGCAGGGTTGAAAGCGGAAACTGAAGGTTTTATCCTTGCTGCACAGGACCAATGCTTGCTAACTAGGAATTATCAAGCACATATACTAAAATATTGTGTCAGCCCAAAATGCAGATTCTGTGATAAATATTTAGAAACGAATGATCATCTTGTATCAGGTTGCACGATGTTGGCACCCACTGAATATAAAACCCGACATGACAGAGTGGGCCAATATCTGCATTGGAAAATCTGCAACTTCTACGGGAAGGAAACTGAAAGAAACTGGTATGAACACCACCCAGACCCGGTTACGGAGATAGGACCTGTTACAATTCTATGGGACTACACAATACACACTGACAGAACAATCAAGGCCAACTGCCCAGATATTGTTATTAAAGATCACAAACAAAAACGGTGCCTCCTTATTGATATAGCAGTCCCTGCTGACTACAATGTATCTTTGAAGATATTCAAAAAGCTGTCAAAATACAAGGACATTGAAATAAAAATCTCGAAAATGTGGCATATGGGAACATCAACAATCCCTTTTGTAGTTGGAGCCCTAGGACTGGTTGGAAACGGTTGCAGTAGACTAATTGAAGGGATTCCTGGAAGTCCATGCCTCAAGGAGATACAAAAAATTGTTCTGACAAGTACAGCCAACACTTTACGAAGAGCTTTATCTATGTAATTTTTTTTTTGTCAGTGGAAAGTGTCATGATGCCATTTCTAACCGTAGGTCCTTGGACGGGACCCAGAAAGAAATGTGTAAACGCCAGAAATCAAAGAAAATAAAAGATAATAATAATAATAAAAGAAATATAAAAAAATGTTCTTACAAACTCAGCCCACACCTTACGAAGGACTTTATCTATACAAAATATGTGTGATTTTATTTCTCAAAAATGCTCAGTAGAAAATGTCATGATGCCATTCCTGACCTTCGGTCTCTGGTCGGGACCCGGAAAGAAATGAGTATACACCAGAAATCAAAGGAAATATAAAAGAATGATAATAGAATGTAAACACCGGAAGGAAACCACATAAAATTGGTATGAACAGCACCCAAATCCAGTTACAGTGATAGGATCTGTAACAAGTTTATGGATCTTTACTATACACATAGATAAAACAATCCAAGCTAATCACCCAAAGATCGTGTTCATAGACCACAAAAACAGAATGGGCTTTCTTCGTGACATAGCAATTTCTATGGACTGCAATGTATCTTTCACGATATTCAAAAAACAATAGAAATTCAAGGATCTTGAAGTAGAAAACTCAACAATGTGGCACATGGGAACATCAATAATTCCAGTTGTAGTTGGAGCCCTCGGTTTGATTGGAAAAGGTTCCGATAGACTCATTGAAGTGAACCCTTGTATTTCATGCTTTTAATATACATATAAAGTATAGCTCACACCTTCGAATGTCTTCATCGATGTAAAATGGGTGTGATCTTTAGGTGACTATTTTATTTATTTAATTTTTTCTTTTGCAAATATGTTCGGTGAAAAATGTCATAATGCCATTTTTGATATTAGGTTTCTGGTCGGGAACATGAAAGGAGATGCGTATACATCAGAGATGTAAGATGAAATAATAAAATAACAATTATATCATGTCCTGGGGAAAATAAAATTATGTCCAAAACTAAGATTATTTTTACCCTGCACATGAGACATTCACCAAAATTGGAAATACCAAGTGGACTTGAATGATTTCCAAAACATCTTTTCAAATATCACATGAAACACGAATTTGTGTCATATTTTGCGCGACGTGGACGTATAATTAGATACTAGCCCTATGGGAGTCGAACTCACTATACGAGAAAATTGTTCAATGAAACGACTTCCTGACTCTCTATCTACACCCAACACCCAAGGTAATCTGTCCGACATTAGGATATATGAATGAGTTCACGAGTGATGATGCAATTCACTGAAATGGCGACATACTCTTTGAACTGAGAAAGGTCATATACAGAGTTATATGCGCATTTTTATTTATTTCTGTTTTATTTTCATGTCGTTTATAAAAATATATAAACCAACTGGGGTTTAATAAAAAAGCAAAAAAAAAAAAAAAAAGCAATAAAAAAGTAAAAAAAAAATAACAAATAAAAAAAGCGGTGCAATGAGTTTTACTAAAATGTGTCATTCGCATCGAGAGAATTAGTGAAATGAGAAAAATAAATATTCAGTGAATTTTATGGTTTTATTCGTATAATTTAATTTTCGTCTGGCGTTCAAATATCTACGACGGAAAACGTAATTTAAATTTGCAAGTTTCTCAAATAAATAAATAAATAAATAATTCAATAAAACAGACGTTTAGAATATCAAATTGCGTTGACGCATTTTTCTTCAGCTGCTCGTTAAAACGAAGTATAGAGAAATCATTTCTTGTTCATTTTGTAACAATAAAAAATACGGCTAGCGACGAGATCGTAGAAGGAGAGTAAAAAAAAACAACCGATGTAATCAACCTTTGAAAAGCAAACTTACGCCTGATAATCATGCTCCCAAGACTAAAGTGAAAGGCAGCTTTGGACATGTAAGGATGCAGTTTCCAGTAATCACTATTTCAGATGAGGAGAGACGAAATATGTGATTTCGTTCTGATCCAAATGGCTATGACGGGCGGTGGTGTTGGCAAGTTCATCAGAGCATAGACATGACACGTAGAAATCTTGGTCAATCTCCTGCATCCTGTAAATCTCTGGTCGTAGCGACTCCCAGTGCCAGAGGATAAGGGCGCCCCAGATAGAGGGTATGATGTGACACCGGAGTTAAGGATTTTGTCACTCTAAATTCATCTCACCCAGCTCTGTTTTGAAAATCCACTCAGAACCACGGATGGCAAGACAAAGATTTCATCGAACCTGAAGAAAAATAATGATGTAGGCGTTCTACACATTACAGGCACTCTCTCTCTCTCTCTCGCTCACACACACACACACACACATATATATATATTTATATATATATATACATGTATATATTTTTGTTGTGATCAAAGAGTGGAACATCGCTGTGCAAATGTATTTATATACATGGTTATTTAAAGTATATAAGTCGACAGTACCCGTATATTTCACCCAAAAACTAATCAAATTAAAACAACAAATTCTCGAAGCAATCATTATAAAAATATTAAAATCAACACTTAACAAAATTAATTATGAATATAGTCCAAATTTTCTGGAATGCTTATAGTATATAGTAATTATAGAAAAATGTTATTTAGAAATATATACGTTAAAACTAAACAGTTTAAAAGCAACAACAACAACAACAAAAAACAAAACAAGTAAACTTAACTACCACAAGATTTCATTCGTAACTAAGTTACCTCCCCTATATTATAAACTTTACAATAAAGAAAAATTTCAAAAATCACTTCTTGCGACTTTGCGCATGACCGTAATCGTTAACCGTTTATCCCAAAGACAAAAAAATTAGGTCTCATTCTAGCTATCATAATCCTGAAGATGCTATTGTAAATATGCCGAAAGTACTCTAAAAATAAAATGAAAAAGGCAATCATGTTACCTTTCTTACTCAATTTAATCACGAAACAGCAACTCTTATACATGGATGTATCTTATTAAAAATAAACAAACACAACATAAATAAATTGTTTAATCTGACATTCATAAATTAAAAATATGCTGCCAAAATATATGGAACACACACACACACATATACATACATATATATATATATATATATATATATATATATATATATATATATATAAATTTAAAGAAAAACAGAACACTTTAAGGCTACATTTGTTCAAACTTATTTCACCAAGGAATTTTATTTTTCTTTGGATCTTCAGGCTTCACTTTCAAAGGTGAAACGAAAAATGAATTTAAAATTTACACTTTTGACGGGCATTATTAAGCTTATATAAGTTGACATAGAGGGTGGTGAGGAATAGTATGAGAGATATGGTCGCGTTTAGAGAAGGAAGTGAGAGTTTGAATTTTTATTTTTATTACAATACTTAATATGTACAATACTTTATATATATATATATATATATATATATATATATATATATATATATATATATATATATAGTGTGTGCATGTACAGGGTGCGATGTATAAATTGTCTGTATTACGCAAAAATGAAAATAACACTGATGTTTCATTTTAGTAGACATATTTACCAAAATTACACAGAAATATCTTGAAATACTAAGGAGTAAATTAATTCAATAAAATCGCAATTGGTTTCGACCAGGCCTCCAGACGACTTTGGAATCTCCTGCAACTCTTGTTTAATTTGGTGAATGCCTCCATAATTCTTGCCTTCTGTACATTTTTGGTGTTACAATTTTAGTTAGTCTCTCGCTCAACTCACATATAATAATCAAGAAGTTTGTAGTCTGAGAAGATTGCTGGTCAAATGTAAGGGGTGATGTGGTCGGAAAACTCTGTGACGGTCATGACTGGATTCTCCTGCTTGTATGGCATGGTGCATAGTCCTGTTGCCAGACACAGGGTCTTTCATCAGTCACAGTTTTGACCCAGAACAGCACTACCGCCTCAAGGCACTTGATGTAGGCGTCCGTGTTGAGTCTGAGGCCCTCCGAGGAATGGAGGCGTAACGTCGCCATCACTAGTGACCAATCCAAAAACGAAATCATCATTAGAATCATACAACTCTTTCAGAATCCTCTACATTTTCCTCAGATTGACACCCAAACTCACTGAAATGTTCGTATTGGAGCTTCCAGCGCCAATGTCAAACTGTACAGTATGCCATTTCTAAATCTCTGGCGGAGTGAATTACGTCATGGTGTTCTTCTTCTCACAGACGGTTCGCAACTGACCTTATTATACGGTGCCGTCGACAAAATTTCAAACAAAAAAGCGCATGGACAAATTCAAAGTATAAAATGGCGACAATTTGCTCATTGCGCCCTGTATATACTGAGGGGGCAAAAATATGTATGGATATCTATTCCTTGACTTCTGGTGTCACGTGTGTACCTGGGATACCTGATGGAGAACAATCCTCACCACAGACAATCATGATTTTCAGTGTCGATCTGAAGTACATGTTTGCCTATTATACAAATAATTTCCTATTTTGATAGTACGTACTCCATTAATTCTTGACCTATAACAATACCTTCCTGATATCCAATGCGTTTATATTTTAATTTCTAAAAGAATATTCGTTTCATTTCGAAATAATAAATAATTTTGTTTCTATGAATTGCGTAGGCAAAGTTGCTTTCGCGTAAATTCATAAAAATAATCACCTTTTTTATAGTAAAATTGACAACAATACATTTCATACCAAAATGAAAATCAATACAATTTATAATAAACTTGATACAGGGCATATATTGTTTGTTTTTTTTTTGTTTTTTTTCTTCATTTATTTTTTTTTAAATTTGCTATGATTAATCTCCTTTCTTGTAAGAAAAAACACGTTTTCACTCATCGTTTGATTTTGTAAAATTATTTGGTTAAAATGCTGCTAAGTAATTATAATTAAAAATTATAAATTATAATTTAATTATAAAATTTAATTTTCTTGAATTAATTATAAAGTTTAAATACTTCATATTTAGGTTTCGGGATTAAATAACGGATAGAGGTGTTCATATGTTGCTAAACAAAAACAACGGAACCGAACCGAATTTTCATTTTCTACTCCAGCCTGAGGTCATATTGAATGTTATCGCTTTATAGAACCTTTATCAAACAGCATTGATATCAATGACAGGTGCAGCCCCTCCCGGTTTATCTGAACGGGATAATGTCACAATCCACCGTCAATGCAAGGCCATTGTCTAAACAGGATGAATATATTCGGTGATGGGTTCTTTCGGAAACAGTGCTAAGACGAAACAGAATTACACAAGAACCACCCCCACCCACCCAAAAGGCCGAACGATTTTCAAAACCTTTCAATATCCAGTGATAACGTTTGACGGGATTCGAAGTTAACAATGGGCTGTGAATTTCTGCGAAATCGACGAACATATTAGGGAATGTTATAATCTTATATAATCTGTGGGTTCAAATCGCTTTGTGTTTTAACAGTTATTCCAGAAATGTTTTAACAGTAAAAGCATTTGGTTTGAATGACTTAACATCTTAACTAGGCATGTCCACTGTTTTCGCGGAAAAACAGCATAGCGTAAATGAAAAATGCCACAAACTTAAAGAAAATAAAGTATTATCAACAAAATGCTTATGTTATTATTAAGATGAAAGAAAAAAGTATTTTTTAATTATTTTTTGATATTTTTTATTATTTTCTAAAACGTTCGAAATTTTGGTTAGTCTTCTTTTGTTTACGTCATCGCGGTGACGTAAAAATAACATAGTTTTTTTTTTGCGCTTTTTTCCCGTTGAAAACACATTGATTTGGAAATTCTTGTAAAATTAAAGTAATTGTCCAATTTTAATGAAATTTGCAGGACTTATTCACAAATAAATGAAATTATTTTTGAAATATTTTGTTTTTAGAAATTTTTGGTAAAAAAATATTTTTTTTTAAATATGTTAAATACTTATTTAATTTCATGAAATTTCGCCCAAAACCTTTTTGGCTCATCAATTTTTTTTTTTTTTTGTTAAAAGGAGGAGTCTTTGGAGATGATAAATAACCTACTTTTTTTTTCAAATTTGAGCTATTTAACTGAAAATCTTGTCTGAATTGAAAAATAATGAATCCAATAAAACAATGATATTACTTAATTAGAAAAGTTTTTAATTGTTTTGTAAATAAGTAATATTAAGGACATTATTGTCAGAAGAAATAATTTTTTCTGATGAATAATTAATTTTTACAAGAATTTTTTCGTTTTTTTAAAAAATTTAATTATAATAATTTATAATAGTTTGACATCGTGTAAAGGTCTGTATTAGGAGGGCTCCTCGTTATTATGTAGTAATTAAGTAGAAAAAAACTTTACGAATCCAAAATTGCTAAGTTTAATAAATTTAGTTGAGCTACTTTTTTTAAAAATAATTTTTTATGTTGTATTTTTTTACTTAATACATTCCTTATTTCCATGAATGATATACTGAAATTGTCAGTATTATTACAAGGTCACGTGATTTAAGGGTTTTGTCCCTTTACGCGGACTTTTCAACATTTCTTATTTTCCGTTCAACTTTAAAAGTGTAAACTTTAAATTTTAAAGTAATTTTTCTTTTTTTCATTTACTATTTCACTAAATAATTTTATTTTATGTATTGTATTTCCATTAGTGTGGGTCATACTCAAATAGAATAATTTTTTTTTTTTAACTCAGACTTTTAAAAATTATGTCATTGATGGTAATCCGTAGTAGCTGTCATCGCCTCGTCATTCAACAATCCATCAATAGGTGGGTCAGATTGACAGGATCGATCGTTAATAATTGGTTGTATATTATTTTTTTACGCTATAAGTAAGAAAGATTTCTTTCAAATCAGATTACTTTAACTTTAATTTTTTTAATTTTACTAAAATAACGTGTCAGAAATTTTTTTAAATATTTTAAAAATCGATAAATTTGTGTTTGTTTACAAATTTCTTAAAATTAAGAAAATGGCCGTTTTTAAGAAAATTTAAAATTAAATTTGACAATCAAATGTATATAGTTTCTATCTGAAATACACCAGAATTGTTTAATTAATAGAAATCGTGAATTTAATCATTAAACTTTCAATTAAAGCTAAAATGAAATCTTCAAGAATGTTTTTTCGTTGTAAAAAATTCATTTTAAACTTCAATATAGAAAATTTATGCCGAAATAGTGGAGGTACCTAATCTTAACCCTAAATGAATTTGACACATACATGAGATATTTTGCATTTTGATTCAGAACAATAAAGTTTAGAAAAGGAGATAACTATCCTGTATTTCCCTTGGGGTTTAAGATGTCTTCCCGAGGAGAAATGGGGCACATTGATTAATCACTATGTGATTCTCTGGTTGAAGAAAAAAAAAAGAAAAATGAAAAGAAAAAAAAATAACCATTTCCTTTTTATACTGTTTTGTGCAATGCCACCTAACGGAAGTTATAAGTCTACTTACATCCGATCGCACAAATAATCGGTTACTAATTAAACATCACGTGGTCTTAACGCTAAGTCCTGATCCTAACATCGGAAGAGTTAATCATTTGAGCTCTGCGTTCCTGAACAATTTAACCCTTATGCCTGAATCAAAATTCGCATATAATTAATGTCATTTTTTACAGTAGATATAAAAATAGTTACCAGTGTTTACCCACCGTTCAACCGGTAGCTGAGCATTAAGAGATTTTTCTCTAACACTGTTCAACCGGTGGCTGGCTATTACGTCATTTTTCTCTAACATCGGTAAAGCGTTAATGGTTAAGAATAAATACTAAACGGAAGTCTGTTCTGCCTATATCTTCGGGTTCAGAAAAAAAGAAAAGAAAAAGAAAAACAACCCCTTTTTTTAAAAACGAAGCAATTAAAGAAAATTATTTCAGTATTTGATGACATGTAAAACAGACATAACTTTTTACCCACTAATATGCATATTCTCAAATAAATAAATAAATAATTCAATAAAACAGACGTTTAGAATATCAAATATTTACCAGGTTCATCTGTGAATATGAGGTATCTTAGTTAATATATATATATTACTATGGAAAATATTAGAGTTTAATGTGAGTGCATGTCCCATTAAAATCCATTAGGATTTTAGTAGAACAGTATTTACTGCAGCCTTGGTGCATCTAGAAACAGTCTAACGGAAGCCATCCCTCTTCGGACTTTTTTTGAATTCAGTTTTCCTATTTCTATAGTTGCTAGAAGAGCTCAGGCTGCCAATGCTATTTAGTCCATAGCTGGGGGAAGATTCATGCTTTTCCCCAAGTGAATGAGACATGATCGAGGTGGAATTGGACACGGCACGCTTAAATCGCTTTCCGCGCCGATATCCTTTACACCAACCACGACTACTAAGACTGTAATATTAACTGTAAATAGGAAAGCTTCTTGGATGCTTGCAAATCCTTCTTCTTTTATGTGATCTCTCCCTGCAAGGACGTGGGAGATTCCTTAGAATTTTCATACGGTCAGTGATTCTAAGCAGTATTTATCTCCTCCCAGTCCCTTCCAGCTCATGTTTAGCCATCTGCTAGATGAGTCCTTTTTAGGCCATGGTATTGTTGATTTTTTTTTTTTTTAAATTTAGGAAATGTATTATGTTTAAAAAAGACAGAATAGATTGACATAATAGATATGATGGAGACTTTGGCGGCCCTGCGCCCTAAATTTCATTGCTGCGAAATGAAATACTTTTCAAATTCGAATGCCCGGTACTCATGAACATAACCATATATATATATATATATATATATATATATATATATATATATATATAGTGTAACCCGGATATAATAGAGATTTTCTCTGGTCCCAAATTAGAGCCTGTGTTAATGTATATAAAATAGACCAAACCCGGATATAAGAGACTTCTACTCCGGCCTCGACAACTCTCTTATATCCGGATTACACTGTATATATATTAAAAAGAAGAGAAGAGAAGTGCCGCAAACTTTTTCGGTTGTAATGTGGATTTTTTTTTTAATATGCTTTATTTTCCATAATTTTACTAAACAGGTTTTTGGTCTCGCGACCGGCTTCAGGTAAAAGATTTCCACATATTATTAAATTTTTCCCTTATGTTTTTCAATCTTAAATATTCTCGATATGAGACATTCTCTGTTTTTGTGTTAGTAATCCGAATGTCTTTCTTGAATTGGCAGTGAAGTGTTCCGATATATATATATATATATATATATATATATATATATATATATATATATATGATCAATGTTTATGTTGGTTTTGCATATTTTTGTGATATAATACATATCTCTACAATAGCTTCAGTCACTTGAAAACACCGAAGATTCATCAATAAAGTTAATTAATTCTCTGTCTATATTTCTAAGATGAGGTATTATGTACACTATTTACATTATTCGGGGTCTATTGTCCTCAACTTTATCGCCATATTTATTGCAACGTTTGGACCGTTGTACGCTCCGGCCTTTTCAGGTGGTTGGAATGTCGATGTGAACCCTTTATTTAAGTGGCGACCCAGAGACATTAAATAAAGAATTGGTCATTATATGTGCACTACAACGTAAAACTCTCCTGGTAGGCTCCTCCCAAAACTGGGATAGCCGGGTACAGGAGTAGGACAGCAACACTCAGAAAACAGTCAGCCTGCTTTATGTGAAGGAGTTATCAAAGAAAATACAAAGGATCTGCGGTCCATATAACATCAGGACAACGTTCAAAAGATGGACGACACTTCGCAGATATCTCTCCTGAGTAAGACCCCCCCATAGAGGGGAACATGAGTAAAAACTGTGTGTACGCTATCCTTTGCTAGAACACAAAAACGCTGTAACACGAGGGGAATTGGAAAAATCAGGCGTGGCTGACCACATATGGAGAGAAAAAAGAGATCACGGTTCTCTGTGGGATCAGGTAGACATCATAGAAAAAAAAAACTTGGAACATTCGTAAACTTAGAATCAGCACATATGCTAGACCTCAAAAATCTCCTGAGCCGACCAAGCGTAGAAATGAATACAATATGGGAACCAGTGATAAGGAGTGCCAGAGAAAAGCGATAATAACAAAAAAAATTTGCAATATGAGCTGTGGTAAAAACATGATATAATAACAGCAAAATTGCAATATGAGAACTGGTAAAAAACGCTTTCTGAAGATTTATAATACCCATAAATTCATACACAGATGTCCCCAAGGATATATGGCAGAGTGGATAAATGCGTTAGTTAGATCCAGTGAGAGGAACCAAAGAGTGGGAGTTCAACAACTGTTTTAAGCCAGTGGAGAACTTGGAGAGGGGAATTAACGGGAGATATCTGATAACTGACATCCATTAAACATGGCACGTGGAACTAGAACAATCTACCCCAGTGAGCAAAATAAAGGGTTCAGTTCGACATTCCAACCACCTGAAGAAGGCCGGAGAGCCAAAACGTTGTGATAAAGATGAGGACATAGTCCGAATAAAGTAAATAGTGGTAATTCATTCTGTTAACTGTATAAGGAATTCAAAACAGTTGCACAGCACCGAACAATTACTCATCTCCTGAGAACTGTTTAATTTCATTATTTTAACTGTAAAATTGATCAGGACAAATCCTGGACCCCACGCATCTGTTGCAAACCCTATTACAATACACAAACCGCATAGCTCCATAACACGAGGTCAGCCTTCAACTTGGCTGTCCTGATGGTCTGGGGAGAGCAACGAATCCATGCAGATATTTTTGTCTAACAAATACAATTGATTTCAGTCTTTCTTCCAAAAAATCTTCCAAACTTCCTTCAGCTATGAGATCCATTCCTTACTCAGGTGATATGCTTGCCCCTACACCCCCAGCACATAAAGATCTTATTTCTTCATCACATGAAACATTGCCTTCAGAGTAAAATTCTGCAAAGTCGTTCTAGAAAACAACGTCCCCCCTTATTCTGGAGCAAAGGACAAGAACCCCACTGGATCACCCAAGAAGACCTGAATAACCTTACCCGTGATTTATATTTATCTATGCAGCAGTCGGAGCTCGTGGTATCCGGGCTAAAGCGGTGGATCCTGGTCATCGCAGATTTAAGCATATCAAATCTCAAGACACGAAATAATGTCTTGGCCTCATTCTCCGCCATGAAAAACATGTTGTGCTACTGCAGAGATTCTAATCCTAAATGAACTGAGAGTATAGGACATATTTAAATCATCCTGCCAAGGTTCCTTGGTAACAGATATACAGGTACCAGACTACTAAAAGTTTATCGAGAAAATGGTAAAGTCTTATGAGCATATGGCATTTACTTTCACCGCTGACACATTTATCTTCATCCCTTTGACCCTCAGAGCAGTGAGTGATGGGTATAGAGTAATGTTTCACCAAAATATTACTAGGATGAAAAGAAGCTACCAATGCTAAATGGAACCGCAGCATGACGGTGGGTTGTCTGCTGTACTAGGAGGTGTATGTATTGTATTGTTCAAGTTCCATCAATGCTTTGTATTACTGCTGCTTTTGTACTATGCATTTATCAAAGATAAAATAAACACATTATGTTTTAAATTAATATGCAGTATAATAAAAATGTGATATGTGAAAGCTAAAAACAAGAGATGATAAAACGCTTTAGAAATTTGAAGTCACCAAATGAAAGCTAGTAAAAAACATCTGTTCACTTGCTTGCCTCAGAGAGAAAAAATATTTCTAAATCAGTGTTATCAATGCTGTAGGAGTAAAAATAAAACTCGTAATGAAAGTAAGCATTCAGATGAGTTAACGGTTAGCGAGGTAGCTGTGGTGGCTCGAGATAATCACCGTGAAGAAGGTAATAAGAAACCACATTACTATCATTCATACCAAAAAAAGTAAATACATATGGAAAATAGAAAATGGCGGTTGCTCGACGAAGGCACGAGATTTTCATGTCTATTCATTGATCACCAAATACATTAATCTGTCGTTGCTTACGGTCCATTATAAAATCCTTCATAGCAAAATACTAATTTTTTCAATTGTTATTTAAGGAAAGGAGGAGATTTTAACAGAAATATCTATGGCTTACACATGCTAAGACACAATAGCATTTAGTAGTTCTACAAGAATATAAAGTCATTTAAGAATACAAATCTGCGCTTCTACGGGAGGAACATTTTATCTATCTATTTATCTATCTATCTATAAGGAAAATACAGAGATACAAAATGAACGAGAATAGAGGAAAATAAATAGAGAAAAGAGAGAAATAAAAAGAGCGAACGAAAGAAAAAGAAAAAAGTTAGAAGAGTGAAAGGAAAGATAGAAAGGGTGACAGATAAACGAAATAATGAAAGCTTAAAAGAAAAAATAAGTACGAATAAAAAAAGAGAAAAAGACTGAAATTGTAAAAGAAAGATAGAAAAACAGAAGAAAAAAAAAGAACGAGAGGCAGAGCGAAATAAATTACAAATAAAAAAGAGTGAAAGATTAATGGTATTTAGTAAAAAAAAAAAAAACGGAATGAAATACGATGAAAAAAAAGAAAATATTGAAAGACAGAAAAATGAAAAGAAAGAAAGATAGGAAGAGCGAAAAAATGTACAAATAAAAAAGAAAATGACTGAAAGAGTAAAAGAAAGAAAAAAAAGAAAGAAAGAAAGAAAAGAAGGAACATTGAAATAAATTGCGAAATAAGGAAAAATTTGAAAGAGCAGATGGAAGCAAGATAGAAAGAAAGAGAGGATAACAAAATTTAATATGAAGAAATAAAATGAAAAAAGCAAACCTGAAAGAATAAAAAGAAAGAAGGAAAGAAAGAACGCGCGGAACATCGAAATAAAAGACGAAATATGGAAAAATTTGAAAGAGCAATGGGAAGAAAGAAAGAAAGAAAGAAAGAAAGAAAGACAGAAAGAGAGTAAACCCAAATTTAAATATGAAGAAATAAAATGAAAAAAAACAAACAAACCCTGAAATAATAAAAAGAAGAAAGAAAGGAAAAAGAAAGAAAGAATGAGCGGAACTTCGAAATCAAAGACGAAATATGGAAAAATCTGAAAGAGCAAAGCAAAGCAAGAAAGAATGAAAAAAAAAATAAATAAAGAAAGAAAGAAAGAAAAAAATGAAAGAGAGGAAAACCAAAATGAAATAGGAAGAAATACAAATTTTAAATAATGAAAGAATTAAAAATAGAAAGAAAGAAAGAAAGAAAGGGAGGAAGACCGAAATAAAGTAGAAAAAAAAAAAATGAAAAAATAAAAGATTAAAAGGAAGATAGAAATAAAGAAAGAGCTAACGAACTAAAGTGGGAAGGAAACAAAGAAAGAATGTCTGAAAATGTTAAAAGAAGATAGAAAGAAAGAACGAGAGGAAGGCCAAACGAGAGAAACAAAGAAACAAGAACAGATTATGTAAGTGAGATAAAGAAAGAACTAACAGGAAAATAAGTGCAAGAATGCAAATGAAAGGTAAAAAAAATAAAAAAAATCATATGACAACAAACAAGAAAAAAAATGCCATCAATATTAAACGTGCCAAATGGAGCAACAGGAATGATTTCTTCTTTGTGAAATGCTCACGTTTGTTTCGTGATTTAGAGTTTTAAAAAAAATGCTCACTTTTGCATAACAAGTGTCAAGGATCAATGGAAAGGTCAACTTAAAATGAATCTCAGAAAAAGGTGGGGGTGTCAAATCTCGTTTTAATCACGTGATATCTCGTAATGTATAAGAATCTTGTTCACGGAAACCACCTACCGCTTCCTCTCCCGAAATTCGTGAAAGTAAAGATGAAATGAAAAGCCGGAGGAGAAAAGGTGCGAAATGGAATGGTTATCATATTTAGAATTTCTGTCGGAAATAGTGTGCTGTGATAAAATCAGTTATTAATAAATTGAGCAAAATCTATCTATCTATCTCAGCCTATTCATTTCTTTCTTTCTCTCTCTCTCTATCTATCTATCTATCTATCTAAGCCTATCCATTTCTATCTATCTATCTCTCTCTATCTATCTATCTATCTATCTATCTATCTATCTCAGCCTATCCATTTCTATCTATCTATCTATATATATATATATATATATATATATCTTTCTATCTATCTATCTATCTATCTCAGCCTATTCATTTCTATCTATCTAAGCCTATTCATTTCTATCTATCTATCTATCTCAGCCTATTCATTTCTATCTATCTAAGCCTATTCATTTATATCTATCTATCTATCTATCTATCTCAGCCTATTCATTTATATATATCTATCTATCTATCTCAGCCTATTCATTTATATATATCTATCTATCTATCTCAGCCTATTCATTTATATCTATCTATCTCAGCCTATTCATTTATATCTATCTATCTATCTATCTCAGCCTGTTCATTTATATCTATCTATCTATCTATTCAACATGACAAAGATAATGTTAATTATATTTTATGAATATGTCCTGAAGATGGTTTTATTAGACCGAAACGTCTGATGTTGACATTAACATTAAAACAGCATAATTGCATATAAGGATTTTTGTTTGTTTTTTCCGTATATATTTCTTCATACTGTCGGATCTATATCCATATATTTGCTTACATATATATATATATATATATATATAATATATATATATATATATATATATATAGGTGTCTGTATGCCTCAGTCTCTGTATATATATATGACGAAATGGATAGTGTTTTGTGACGCGTTTCATCGGTTAGGATTTAATCGGACTGTACTTTGTTGCCGTTGCCACGTCCATACATGCGCCCGAAACGAGAGACGCTGGTAGTTTCAAAATATTTTGAAAAATAATTTTTTCTGATTTTTTTTTTTTATAAATACTGTTTGTTGATATATAAAATTATTCAAAATTATATATCATTATATCATATATATATATATATCCGATTCAAAAAGGATCGCACTGAAATGCTTATCAAGTAGATTAACTATTTTATTTAATTTTTCTTGCATACCTACAAGCGTTTATTATCTGTACATGAAGTATGGAATACTCTCCGAATGTTCTATATATCCGAGAGCTTTCGTCTATTCTATTAGCCATTGTGAAGCGTGTTTCTCTTTAATACAGAATATGTAGATTCTTATATGTTTGAACCTAAGGATATATATATATATATATATATATATATATATATATATATATATAGGCTCGGAGATACCCACATTAAACCGGCCTTGTGCTACATTTTATCCTCGTGGGTGGATAGATAAATACAGAGAGAGAGAGAGAGAGAGATAAAAGGAAAGAAAGCCGTGCAGACTGAGATAGATAGATAGATAGATAGATAGATAGATAGATATCAACCGAGTTAATATCTCCTGAACAATTTATTTCAGTTGTGTTCTCTGGGGAGGAAGTGTGGGTCTGTAAACAGTGACTATTGCGGCTAATAATGCAAGACTCTTCGGTAAGTCGAATCGGGTTCTCTTAGTCACTGTGGATTTATATAAAAATAAATACGCTTAAATTCACCTTCATCCCTGCCGTGCGCCAACGGCTTAGTAGAAGATTCCCCCGACTGACGCCAGTTCAGTCGGGTTTCGGTCCTAGTTAGAGGTAACCGGACATCTAGCCACACTGATGATGACAATATGTAGGTAGGTATGGGGAAATCTTCATGTAAATCGTTAGAAATAAACAGATCTGAAGAGGGATGGCAACAGGCTGAATCTGAAAAAATTCACAGATTTTACAAGTATGTGAATATATTTTATTTCTCCTTTCAAAGGAAGTGTGGCCGATCTTAAGCGATGAAATCGTACACACGGCCGTTTCATTCGATGCACAAGATCCACATCAGTAATACAGCCAACATGCATCTCCAGATTGAATTTAAGATAGATATGAAAAGTATGATTAAATATAGATATAGATAGAGAGTGAGTGTGAGAGAAAGAATGAAAGAGAGTTAGAGAGAAAAAGAATGAGAGAGAAAATGTGCGTATGAGAGAAAGAGAGAGATAAAGTAAAGAGCGGAGAGAGAGTAATGTCTAGAAGAATTTAGAATCGATATGCTATTCTTCCCAAAAAACAGGTATTAAATGTCAAGAATATATTGACGAAAACGTCTCAGCATTGATATTTTTTTAAACAGATAATGAAGGGGAAACCAAAAATGGGCTTTTCAACCAGAAATAAAACTTTTGTTCCAATTCATGCATAAAGATCTTAAGAATAGAAAGCGAAATCCATTTTTTTTTTGTAATTTTACACTTTATTGAAAAGGTTTTGATAAAAGAATTGAAAGAGTTATTCTTCTTTTCTAGAAAATTATGTGTAACAGAGGTGAATGAATAAGCGACACTCAACAAAAAAATATAGGCGTTACACGCAGCTGTTATAAATACATCTACACATACATATGTACATTAACTCGGTATAATATCTGTGTCAATTTATTATACAAATACGTGAAAAAATTCAAACATTCTTATGAATACAAATGTAATATCAAACCACGTCCTTGCGTTTGAGAATAACGAAATAAAATAAGCGTAGTTATATTTCAGCGCGCGGATTAAATTTGAAATCGAGTCTCTCTCTCTCTCTCTCTATATATATATATATATATATATATATATATATATATATATATATATATATATATATATATATATATATATATATATATATATATATATATATATATATATATATATTAGGAGAAACGGTGGAGTAAGCGGCTTGGAGGAATCGGAGAGCCGAGTTCGAATTCCAGTCGAATTTATAACATTCACTTAACTGCTAATACCCTTGGGAATGGTAGGAAACCTTTTCTTCTTCCTCCAGCTATGGGTAAATAACAGAAAAGACAGGGTTCTATAGCCATAGATGTCAACTGGCCTAGGATAAGAACAACTCTGATTTCACAACCTGCGGAGGGTCGTTTGGGGAACTTGTGGCATTTAGTGCACCAGGTTTCTGTATTCGGCCCTTCAAAAGGTGTGGATGGTTCTGCACAAAGCGTTCATCACTGCAATCAAATCACATGTCGGTTCCTAGGAACTGAGATATATATATATATATATATATATATATATATATATATATAATTATATATGACGTATGAGGGTCAATATATATATATAAATAATGCGGAATAGGTGCCAGTAGCGTAGCGTTTATGGGCCTGGACATTGAACTTATGAAACCTACTTCAAGAACCGCGACCGAGGCTGTTGAAAATCATTTTCACTCGAATGCATTTAGGAAGCTCATGGATACATCTGCTCTGCCCCCTTCTTTGGCTAATATACCAATTGAACTCTACTTTGAGCAATAAGAATCTATAATTACTCTCCAAATTTAACAGAACTGTGATGAAATCGATCATAAACGAAAATGACATGTTCATCATTAATTAATCATAGCTAAGGGCCGGAAGATTCTGAAGTATTGAAATAATGTTCATATATATATATATATATATATATATATATATATATATATATATATATTATTCTAGGATAACTTGTTCAAGATTATTTTCACCCTCTCTAACCTTCTAACCTTCTGTCCTGGATAACAAGATGCCTCACTTGTTTTACTTACGATTTCATTTTCAAGTCTTTTTTTTCATTGCTGTTTTGACTGTCATAGCTGAACTCCTCTCTCACGTGCCAAATGAATTATGGATTATGAGTCAGATCTTTTCTAACTGATCTCTAAGTTGAAATGATGATCCATCTTTTTCTTGCAACCTCATGATCCAGTTTTTTCTTTGTACTGTTCCCACTTTTTAAGGGTTATTTACCGTACTCTTGATGGCTTCTTGAATGGACTTTGAAGATAGAATCAAGGGTACCAATGCTGGTACTATTTCCTATCATCATGACTCATTTAGGAAGAGAGTGGAGTTGACACGATTTTAACCTGCGCTCTTTCTAGCTGAATAAATCAAAGATTTGTTTTTCAGTGATTCTTACGACAAATGGCGTCAAGGTTGATAAACGTCTAATCTAAAAACTGTAAAAAAAAGAAGCTCCATAAGTTTATTGTTTCTTTATTTGATATTAAACATTTTGTGTGATGGAAAATTATGCTGTTACACGTTTTGAACACTTTTGTTGTTATATCCGGTATACTAGATCAACATGTACTTTAGAATTACATTGAAAATCAGGAAGGAAATGATATTTAAGCTTAAAAACAATTATGAAAGTATTACAGATAGTTTATTACATGTTAAACTTTTACTAGAGAAATGCATAAAAATCACGATTACAGGTATTGTAAATTATTAGGCATTTGTTTATTTATTTATTAATAACAAAAAAATGTTTTTGTTTTTTTTTTATATGCAAATCATTTAATTATTTATAGCTTGCACGCAGTTGCTTTTTTCAGTTCTAGAATTTATTTTGCAACTCACTGACGGAATCTACATGTTATTTAGTATTGTTGAAGTTACCACTAACATTTTTTGTCGAAATTTAGAAACTCTACGAGTCATTCAATTTTGCAAACCAGTCCATGAAATTTGAATGATTTGTTTAGAAAAATACTTTAACAAAAACCGTAATTCGCGTTTTAAAATTTTTTTTTAATTTAATTTTGTAGAACTTCATGGTAAACAATATTTTTAAGAATTTTTTCCCCTTTTTCCGTTTTAACAGCGAAGAATAAATTCTTAGGAATTCTTACTCTTGAGCATGCAGCGTACAGCTGGCTATGCGTAAATATTTATTTCTGGAACTAAATTCCAATTTTATGAAGCTTTTGGCCTTTTTATTTGCTTGTAGTTCTCGCAAACGGATGACGAACTGGAAACTGGATTCTTGTATATATAAAACTTAAAGAAGATATATGCAAAAAACAATATTGCATTTTTATTAAATAAGTATTTGTTATTTTAATCGGTAAATAGTTTTTTTAAAATAGTAAGATTATTTTGTATTTTTTGTTTTTATTAGTTACCTTCATTTCGTATTTTTCATTGATAAAGTCCACATTGGCCGAAACGCGTCAGCAATTACTAGTTTTCCTATTGACATTTTTATTCATAATAAAATATTTTGTATGTTAAATAATAAAATTTCTAACTTTTCGAAACAATTAATGAAAATTGTTTGTACTAAGCTACGCACCCTAATAAAACTAACTCTAATTTGTACCCCCTTAGCTGTTTGCACATTTAGATTTGATAGGTCAGCGTGTGGTTATTTTAGAGGGTGTGAGTACGAGCGAACGGACTAACAGACGTCATAGAATTTTATATAGAGAAATTTAAATAATTAGTATATTTTTGGTTGATGCCGAAGATATACCGAAGATATGCTTTCTTCATTCTTTTCACTTTTGGTGTGCTAGTATTCCATGGCAGGTAGTTATCCACTAGACAAATCTTTGAGTATCTAACTGCAACGCCAACTAAATCTTACCCTGGAGAGAATATAGTGATAACACCGACATTCAAGCCAATATAAACTGCTTTACTCTTACGGACACTTTCTGGCTTTTCTTAAATCCGATTCCGTAGAAGAAAATCAGTTTATATATTCGCAGATTCCAAGAAATCTGTTCCGTTTCTGAAAAGATGACAGATGCGTTTCGGTCGCGCGCTTTTCCCAATTTCACAGAAAATAATTTTATTTAGAAAAATCTCCAAAACGATCCTAACACCAAGGACATTTCTGATCATATTTAAATGGAAGTATTTCCGACAGCTACGCTCTTTTGAGCGATGTCCAAAATAGTACAAAATTCAAAGAGAATAGAAACCAGTAGAGATCTGTTGGTGCCTATAGAATTGCGATAACTGCATGTATTTTTCTTTTGGTAAACTTCATCCAATAGAAGGCCCCAAATCCGCTCAAAGTAGAGGGTTACTCTGTGTTGTTTTATGAGCATAAGAAAGAACAAGATGTGAAGCTCTTGAAGACTATATAGGAAAGAAAATGTCCAACTAGACAAGGTCAAGACTCAAGATTTAACTAGTGAATAAAATTTCAAATATCATTTGGAGGCGTTTGAAATATAAAGTGGTAGGAGACTTTAGAGGAAACCTGAAACGCAATCCTAAACAGGAAACAAGGGATAAACCTCTACTCCTGTTCAAAAGAGCGGGGAGAAGTTTGAAGCGGATTATAGGAAAACCTATCTACTCTTATTCAAAAACAATATGAAAATAGATTGTAATTTACTCTCTCTGCCGCAATATTATTATCAATTAAAATGCACCCCTAATCTACCACACTCTCTTTCAACAACAAAAGAGGGAGTATTCATTGTATTATATATTAAATCATATATCTGAATTCTTCTTCTTCTATATGCCCTGTCCCTCCAGGACGTTGGCTCTACACAATTTCTTGTCGTTTTTGCTTTTATTTTTAATCAATTCACCCCAAGCAAGGCAATAATGCCACTAAGACACAAAAAGTAAAAGTGAATAAAAAGACATTAGAATGAACCAAAAATCCAATCCTAAACAGGGATAAACCTCTATACCTGTTCAAAAGAACAGGGAGGATTGTGAACCGGGCAATAGGTAAACCTATCTACTTCTATTAATTTGTAATTTTTTCAAGTTGGCTGCCACCCAAGGACAGAGAACCCAATATACCTTGCTATTTAGCACTCAGATGCATTGAACTCGGCCAGATTTTGAAACCAGCTCACTAATGACACTCTCTACCTAAAAGAAGAAGCTCCTATTGTTCGTTGCTCTGAACAAACTTTATCCTTTACCAGACCTCACACACCACTGTTCTGCCAATTAGTGCTTAATAACAAATACTTGCATATTCAGTAAATGGATGTTTTAAAAAACAAATGTAGTGAGTAAATTTTTTTTTTAATCAATTCACCCCGATCAAGACAATGATGCCAGTTAGACATAAAGAGAGTGAAAAAGAATGAGAAGATTTTAGAAGGAATCGGAAACCTAATCCTAAACAGGAAACAAAGAATAAATCTCTACTCCTATTCAGAAAACCGGAAAGGAGTTTGAAGCAGATTATAGGAGAACCTATCTACTCCTATTCAAGAACAATATTAAAATAAGATTTGAATTTACTCTCTCTGGTGGCATATTATTAGTAGTTAAAATGCACCCCTAATCTACTACACTCTCTCTTTCTCTCTCTCTCTCTCTCTCTCTCTCACTATATTTGAAATCCAGATTAAGAAAAGAGGTAATATTCATTGTATTATGTATTAAATTATATATCTAAATTCTTCTTCTATGTACCATGTCTATTCAGGAGGTTGGCTCTGCACAATTTACTGTTTTTTTTTCTTTTTTTTTCTTAATCAATTCACCCCAAGTAAGGCAATAATGTCACTAAGATATAAAAAGTAAAATTATGCATTAAATCATATATCTGAATTCTTCTATGTGCCTCTTCACAGCATTGACGATCATGGCTCTTCACAATTTCTTATTGCTTGTTGCTCTCAACAGACTTTGTCCTTCACCAAACCTTACACACCACTGTTCTGCCAATTAGTGCTTAATAACAAATACTTGCATATTCAGTAAATGGATGTTTTAAAAAACAAATGTAGTGAGTAAATTTTTTTTTTTTAATCAATTCACCCCGAGCAAGACAATGATGCCAATTAGACATAAAGAGAGTGAAAGAGAATGAGAAGATTTTAGAAGGAATCGGAAACCTAATCCTAAACAGGAAACAAAAGATAAATCTCTACTCCGGCCAAAAAAACAAAAACAAAAAGCAAAAACAAAAAAAAAAAACGGAGAGGATTTTGAAATGGATTATAGGAAAACGTATCTACTCCTATTCAAGAACAATATTGAAATAAGATTTTAATTTAATCCCTCTGGTGCCATATTTTTAGGGTTTTTTTTTTTTTTTGTATGAGGGTCAAGCAGCTCTCCAATTCCTCAATCCGAGGCGTTATCCTTTACTCCATGGTGCCTTCTTATATTTACATATACATACGTGTGTGTGTGCGCGCGCGCGCGAATCTGAATAAAATGGACAGTAGGAAATCTTTATTTAGTCTTTGCCAACGTGTTTCGTCATCTTTCTTTATCAAGTGAAGATATTATTTTGTTTTGTACATTGTATCTAATATAAACAAAACCGGAATGTTGCTAGTTAATCGAAATTCAAAATTATATAACACGCTCATAAATATTCATCAGATTAAATTACGTGACGTAATGTAACCTTATGGCGTATTTCAAATAGAAATTTTATAGATTAGAATGTCAATCTTGCTCGCTTTCACAGAATCTATTACAAGCGACGATTTTCCACATTTTAAGACATATTTGTAAACACAATTTAATTTTCGGTTTTAAAAATCTTCCAAAAATAAAATGTATATCTGTGACACCTTATTTGAGGAAAATTAGCAGATATAAAGTTAAGTTAATCTGGTTTTAAATAAATATTACTTACTTATTGCAGAAAAAACGCAGTATACAAGCATTTCTCAACCACGACGTGTTAATTTATGTAATCGACGGGTTAAGGGGTTGTCAGCTAAGTATGGAAGACCGGAATCGAAAGTTTACGAAATCTGAGTGTACGCATTTTTCTTGGTTTTTAACTAACTAGTAATGTTTACAAATTAACATATTTTCAGCAATTATGTAATATTTTATTGAGTTTTAGTTACAGCCTTTCGTTTGAAAATGCTTTCATGAAAAGTAACAAAATTTAAAATACTATAAAAAGAATAAACTGAAAAAAACTAAGAAATTACTAACAAAAAATCATTTTAATCTAGATTTTTTTTCTTTCAATTTTTTAAAGAAATACTCAAAGTATGACTCGAACTGAAATAAGCACATGAAATAAAAAATATTAACTGAAATAAAAATTAAAAAATATCTTATTTTAAAGTTTTAAAACATTGAAGGGATGATGTGCATAACCTGTTGTGGCATAAACACTAAATGAAAAACGAATTGCAGAGAAGATAATTTGTCAGTAAATATAGGACAATTCTTACAAGTGGCCTTTTAATAACGTTATGTATAGAACACTATACATACAAAATAGAAATTTTTAAACTAAAAAAATAAAAAAAAATTTAAAAATGTTTGCGCAAAACGATTTATGTTAATAAGCTTTACAATTTATGATTCGTAAATATAGTTTCCACTTGACTACAATATCAACTAAAGCTCAAAAGGAAGTAAGTAATGCAGAATTTTATATTGCAGTAATGCAGAATATATATATATATATATATATATGAATATTATATTATGAAAGTTTAGGCGCTATTCTTAAGTGGCATTTAAGAACAGCTCGTGATTTACAAAGGAGGCCACGTATAGAGCAAGTGTGAAGTGTGTGACATGAGATCACTGTTAGATTGGTTGATCTTTTAGATCTTGCTCTCGCTTCTTGAAGATGATTAAAAAAAGCAGATTGACAATTGCTGAGTACACTAAAATACGTTGATCTCCATTCTAACCGCTCCAAAGGTAAGCGCTCAAGGGTGTTATATGGTATATTAACTGCTGAGAAGTTGCTTTTCATATATATATATATATATATATATATATATATATATATATATATATATATATAGTATATATATATATATATATATAATGTATATATATATATAGTATATATATATATATATATATAAATATACGTATATATATAGTATATATATATAAATATATATAGTATATATATATATATAAATATACGTATATATATAGTATATATATATATATAAATATACGTATATATATATATATATATAAATATACGTATATATATATATATATATAAATATACGTATATATATATATATATATATATATATATATATATACTGGTCATGTATTGATAATGTCTGATGACAGGATATATATATATATATATATATATATATATATATATATATATTGAAGATTTCTAAGCAACGACAAACTTGCGCATACGAGACTCTGGAAGCGAAAATCGCACCGCAGCTCATGACGTCACAAATGACCAGCGAAAGTGAAAACGAGAATTATTACGTAATGGAAGCCGTTGGTATAAACCAATGCCTTCTGTTATCAATTACAGACATTTAAGAATATTTGTAGAAATTTTATAGTTTACTTTGTTCAGGTAAGGTTGCAACTGATTTATGTACATAGGTTCAAGAATTTTAAGTTTAATACTTCTCGTTTTCACTCTCGCGTGGTCATATGTGACGTCATGAGCTACGGTGCGATTTTCGCTTCCAGTGTTTTGAATACATGAGTTTGTCGTTGCTCGGAAATCTTCCATGTAAACAAAAACAGACTCTCAATATTGTTTTAAAACACAAATATATATATATATATATATTATCAAATGGACAAAGTCCGACAATTATTTTAAGACATTTTTATGTTTATGCTTTTTTTTTATAGATAGAAATATTTCATTTATTGCTCTGTTTATAATAAACAGTATTAACATTTAACGGCATGAATCTCCGAGAAAATTTCATAGAAAATATTTGTCCTCCGACAGGAATCGAAACGAAATTCTATACGAAACTGTGATATAGCCTGACGTGCCTTAACCGAATGCTAACCGAACGATCCTCTGTGGCTCAAGCGGTTAAGTCACGACAGGCTATATGACGGTTCCGTCTAGGATACAGGTTCGATTCCTGTCGGAGGACGCATATTTTCTATGAAAATTTCTCGGACATTCAGGCCGGTAAATATTATTAATACTGTTTATAATAAACAGAGCATTTACTTAAATATTTGTATCTATAAAAAGAATGTATAAACATAAAAATGTCGTATATATAAGAGAAAGAACATTTTTCATTTTTGTTGAGATTTTACGGCAAAATCCTATGAGGTTAATGCCATAAAATGTCTAATTTAACTTTATTTTATTTTAGCATTTTAAACATCAACCGATTCCTTCCTTGGGTACTATTAGGTACAACAAGAATTGATATCGATTGAGAATTGGAAACATTTCATTTTATCTATAGAATCATTTATCGTCAATATAGGATAAAATTTCGGAATAATGAGATTCAAATCGAGTCTTATCAAGTCTTATCGAAAAGTATTTCTTCGTTGTGAGTTCCAGTGAATTAATGTAACATCCCCACAAAATATTAGGTTGGTGCAAAAATTATATATCTATAATATCTTTTAACGTCAAAAAACGATATTATTTTTGCACCAACCTAATAGAACCTGAACAATTGAGAAAGCATTTCATTATGTAACAACACCTAAAATGCTGTAGATTCATCGCCTCGCCGAGAATGGAGTTATGGAAATATTGATCCTAACCATTACCGACCCTCATTTGAAAGCACTTGACCTTTTATTTTGGCACATTGCGACAAGGGTGACGTTTTGGTCATACCCGCAAAGAATTCACTTTGGTTGAAGAGCCAATTCATGTTATTTGACGAAAGGTCAGAATAGCTATAAATGGCCTTCCCAGACAATGGATATTATCAGTGAAAGCAATTTACATTGTTATTGGTTATACGTTCGGGCTTTCCATATAATGACCAATTACTAAAAGTGTTGGAAAATCATTACGTAAGCTTTCATTTGATTAAAAAAAGAATTCTGTTAAAAAGAAAGAAAAGTACGGTTTTAGTTTTTGTTTTCCCCCCTCTTACATAAAAGATATAAATCTTTAAAGTCTGGTTGTATGTTTGGCGGTAAAAGCAGAGACCATTCTTAATAAAACTCGTCTCAGACAATCCATGGCAGAATTAAAAATAAAATAATTCACGGTAGGGTGGAATCATTTGAATAAACTTGTGTTTAACGGTTCTATATTAGAAACTCTTAGATCGAGAAAAAAAAATACATAATTTTAACGAGAAAATGCCGAAAATAAAACAACCAGAAACATATATAGAATATAGTCTGATGTTAATATTAGAGGTTATTTCGTTAATGATTGGTTGATAGATTGATTTGTTTTCTACGGCTTATCCGCACTTTGCTGGTTATTTAAAGCCAGAAATTAATTTTTGGATTGTAAGAATATATTTTGACGATAATAATGGTTTACAAGTCTTACTAATTTCTTGTTTTAATTTCTGCTGCTTAATCAGTAGATTGATTTATTGATTCGTTTTTTACGGTTTATCACCCTTTGAAGGTTATTTAAACCCAGAAAAATATTTTTTAGATTGTAAGAATATATTTTGGCGATAATAATGTTTTACAAGTTTTACTAATTTCTTCTTTTAATTTCTTCTGCTTAATCAGTAGATTGATTGATTGATTCGTTTTCTACGGCTTATCAACCCTTTGCAGGTTATTTAAAACCAGAAAATATTTTTTTAGATTGTAAGAATATATTTTGGCGATAATAATGGTTTACAAGTTTTACTAATTTCTTCTTTTAATTTCTTCTGCTTAATCAGTAGATTGATTGATTCGTTTTTTACGGCTTATCAACCTTTGCAAGTTATTTAAAGCCAGAAAATATTTTTAAATTGAATGAATATATTTTCGCAAAAATAATGATTTAGCCATCTTGACACATTGTTTGTAAGAATCACAGAAAACCCCTTTGAGTTATTAAGCTAGAAAGTGAACAGGTTAAAATCGTTTTCTACCAGCAGCACTGTCTTACCAACTGAACAAGGGTGAAAGGAAAACGATAATTCATGAGTTTGGTAATGGTACCTGCATTCAAACTCTGGCTTCCATCTTCAAAGTCAAGAACCATGAAGGGAACGGTGAATATTTTTTAAAAGATGGAACAGTAGAGAGGAAAACTGAAACAGCAAGAGGGATCATCCTTTCAGCTTAGAGCTAAAGAGATCAATTAGAAAAGATCCAACTCAATCTATAATCTATAAGACGTTTTGTACGTGAGAGAGGCGTTTCAGCTATGACAGTCCAAACAGCGGTGAGAAAAGACTTGAAAATGAAATCGTACAATGAAGCGTCTGGTTAGCAAATGTGGATGAATGCTTAACAGCGCAGCACATCAAATCAAGTGATGGTTTCCTTTGGGTTTACAGGTTCGATTCCGGTCGGAGAAGGACATATTTTCTACGAAAATTCTCGAACATTCAATTCGGTAGATGTAATTAACACTGTTTAATTAAAAAAAGAAGAAGCCTTTATTTAATGTATTATTTCTATCAAAGTAAGGCATAAATGGAATATATATATAAATAATTGTCGAACTTAATCCATTTCATTATATATATTGAAAATTATAACATAAATATTGTTGAATATTAGCTAGTTTGCCAGAGGTTTAGCACACAAGTAGGCAAATGTAGCCAAAGCCAAAACTGACTTGAGTCATTTATGGAGAAATATATAGCTGAACAAAGACCCCTCATGCAAATGTATTGGGAAGGTCCATTCTAGCAAAATGGACCAACCCAACTGGTGTATTAGGCGCTCTCCTATAAAATAAGGTAAAACCAGCTTTTACAAGAAAATAGAAGGAGACAGCCATGTTGGCAGGTAAGTCACTTGACTTCTATATCTCCCTCCTCTCCCCATTGCGGAAGCATATTGGCCGTTGGGGAGGAAAAGCAACTCAGAAGATTTCAGCTACCAGTTGGGTTGGTCCATTTTGCTAGAATGGACCTTCCCAATACATTTGCATGAGGGGTCTTTGTTCAGCTATATATTTCTCCATAAATGACTCAAGTCAGTTTTGGCTTTGGCTACATTTGCCTACTT
>OZ010592.1:43696949-43759449 GCA_963932145.1 Acanthosepion lycidas | reverse complement strand
CTATTAGCCTCTATTTTGAACAGTAAGAACTTATTTAGCTCTAACTTGAATGATGATCCCTCTTGCTGTTGTGACTTCATGATCCAGTTTTCCTTTCTACTTTTCCCTCTTTTTTAAACTTATTCACCGTTCTCTTTGAAGATTGAAACTACAGTATGAATGTCGGTACCATTACTGAAGGCATTAATGGTTTTTTTCCTTTTTATCATTGCTCAGTTGGGTAGACATAGTGTGGCTGACAGAAAACGATTTTAACCTGTTCTCTTTCTAGCTGAATAACTGAAACGGTCCTTCAGCAATTCTTACGACAAATTGTGTCAAGATGGTTAAACGTCGTATCTAAAAACCTGGAAAAAGAAACTCGGTTTAGTATTTTTTTTTTTTTTTTAGATTTTAAACATTTTGTGGGATGGACAATTATCCCATTCTGTTCAACGATTGGACAATTTTGCTTTTTCGCATGTATAAATGAGCAAGATTTATTGTGACAAGATAAATACCTGGTACTCCACAGTGAACCAACATTCCTTGCTGTAGACGTACAAATTGATTCAATATAATGGCTCAACAAATCACAAATAATTGCTCAGCCATGCTGACTGCGGGAATGGGTCTCTTTGGTGATTAAATGAGGGTATTTTTCTTTAGGAGGTGTTAGAATTGACAAGTCAAACCTTGCACCAGTTAACCACTGTTTTAATTTGTCGGACCAGTCGAACAGGCTATTAAGACAGGAATAAGTAGTTATTGTGTCTTCGGCATAAGTACCTCGTTGGAAGCTGATATATCACAAACTGTTCATTTCCACAGAGAATGGCCACTTGTTTGAAATCGGATCAACAGCCCGATTGCTTACAATCTTCATATTTACGGATATGCAATAAAGGGATAGACAATAAAATGTACTGAAACGTTATATCTTTGCAAATAAAACCACAAAGCAAAATAAATTTTCAAACTATTTTGAAAAGATTTTCCATCGCTGTATGACGTCTTCTAAGACAAACAAAACATAAACATTTTACTTCAAGAAAAAACAAAACGTCTTTAACGTAGTATTTTTCAGAGATACATCATGCAGACAGACACACACATATATATATGAAAAGATATATATATATATATATATATAAGTAAATATATACGTGTGCATAGCTGTGCATATATATATATATATATATATATATATATATATATATATATATATATTCATATATACATATGTATATGCATATATATATATATATATATAAATACATAGATATATATGCATATAGATGTGTACGTATGTGTGTATATGCACGTGAGTGTCTGCGTGCATTAGATTTTCAGCGAGAAGAAAACATTTTTATTAAAATCCTCTGTTGTTTGTAACATTACATTTGGTCTTAAGAATTTTATATTTTAATACCAAAACAGGCGTAAACATATCACATGTTTATCGGAAAAATGTATGTCATCATTTTTCTCTCTCAATCGATATAATACCAAGAATTTTCTTTGAAATAAATTTAATCCACACAGAAAACATAAAGAGAAATCTCAAACATGGCTTCCTATCTCTTTCCCTGGCTCTCTCTTTCCTCCATATACAGACCATTCTCTCTCTCTTTCACACACACGCATAGATCTATCTATCAATACATACATACATTCATATATATATATATATATATATATATATATATATGCATATATATATTCACATAGAAATTAAAGTCTGATATAAAATGTTTATATGATATAATGTATCAAAAGTATTTATGTCATGCTACAATTATAGCTTATAAAATCCAGATATTGATATGAGTTACTACAAAAATAGCTTGTAAAATCCAGATATTTTTATGAGTTACTACAATTACAGCTTGTAAAATCCAGATATTATTTTGAGATACTGCAAATATAGCTTGTAAAATCTAGATACTGTTATGAGATACTACAAATAAAGCTTGTAAAATCCAGATATTATTTTACGATACTACAAATATAGCTTGTAAAATGGAGACATTGTTAAATAGATACTACAAATACAGCTTGTAAATCCAGATATTATTTTGAGATGCTACAAATATATCTTGTAAAATCCAGACATTGTTATGAAATACTATTAATATAGCTTGTAAAATCCAGATTATGTTATGAGATACTACAAATATACCTTGTAAAATCTAGATATTGTTATGAGATACTACAAATATACCTTGTAAAAGCTAGATATTTTTATGAGTTACTACAAATATAGTATTTTCTTCCGATTTCAAAAATGGTGAAACCTGTTTTGCATTAAGGACGAAAGATTGTCTCACGTTTTAATAAGCCTTTAATCGCAACAGCCCTATACTATTCCTGTCGAATTTATTTTCTTAGGCGTAGATAGGTCTTTAAAGGATTCTTCACATGTTCACAGCAAGTTAGTAGTCTGTAGTGTTTTCAGACCAGGATATTACTGTGATGTAGTTGTATTCGTAACATAACGTAACGTATTCGTAACGTTAACAATATCTGGATTTTACAATCCAGATATTGTTAAAAAGTAACATGTTTCATTATGCATGATAAAATTGAAAATGGATTCTACTTTTAATCAAATTATAGCCTTGTACTGTAAGTATTTTGAATCAATTTGTGGCCTGACTCTCTTTTCAATTATTAACCTGTTATCTCGGAGATTTCAATCAATTTATAGCCAGTCATTCCCAGAGTTTGTAGTCACTTCATACGCGGGTACTTCCACTGTTTTAACCAAATTATAGCCAGGTACACTCAATGCTTCCAATCTGGTACATCCTCAGTTACTGTCAGATTTTCCAGTGTGTAAACATGTATAAAAACTACTGCAAATAATTGTATTATTCTCATTTCCAAATGATTTTAAAACTTTTGTTGCACGTTCGATGGTTGTCGTAATCAATTTCTTGAAGAACTGGAGGAAACTTCAACGAAGCTAGCGTCAAGATGGGGTTACCGCCTTATTTGAGAACGATTCCAAAGAGAAATTTCAGCTATAGGGGCCTACGATATAGACTTGATCCTAATATCATTGCATGAATAGTTCTGCAACTTCTAAATGAATCGGATAACTTTGAGTTTCGCTCCAGAAAAAAAAAGGCGGCCACTTTGGGTTTTATTCACAGGAAAAAGCACTCCATATCTACAAATACAAATTAACATAGACCATAAAGAGAAGTTTTGATTTTTCATTTAGTTTAAGAAATTTAATTTCGATGATCCTGATGGATTCTAATGTCTTTAAGTAAATTTTATGATCTAGAATATTTTTTAAAACATCGATTTAGCGAATGGTATCTTATTCCATATGACCATTTTGACTTGGTGGTGATTGAAGGCAAGCAAATCACTCAGTGCTACAATCGAAATATTTGCTAAGAATCTTATGCAATTAATACTAGGAAGATATAACAGTTATTTATAATAATAATAATAATAATAATAATAATAATGTCATCCCGAAATGGAGCGAATACAACTAGATCACAGTAATATCCTGGTCTGAAAACACTACAGACTACTAACTTGCTGTGAAGAATCTTTTAAAGACCTATCTACGCCTAAGCAAATAAATTCGACAGGAACAGTATAGGGCTGTTGCGATGAAGTAAGTAAACACACCGGATATTTTAAACAATAAATTATTTCGTCTACCGGTCTTCACACTCGAAAAACATATAGAAAATGTACCCTACGGGAGAATTCTAACCTGTATTCCTTTTGCAAGAAGAACCGGCACTTGGTCAAAAGTAATTTGACCACTCGGCTACGAAGAGCTCCGGCATTAAGTGAGGTTGTACTTTTCTTTAAGGCACATTCAATGGTTCGTATTATCTCGAAATCTGTTTCGCATCCGAAACTGTTGTATCCTTAAAAGGTTAGAAACAGACAAAGGTGGTACTCGAGTGGAAGGAACAGCAACACGGTCGTCGATGGAAGAAAGAGAGGTTTATTGTAAAAGAGAATACATTACTGATAGACTGGGAGTCTACTAACAATTTCTTAAGCTAGTCAGACTGACAGTTAGATTTGGCCATGTCCTGTGCACACTACATATATTACCGATATAGTCAGTCCAAAATAGGTAATAGGGAGGGTGGAATATTCCATTACAACAGAAATGTAAAGAAATTATTTTCTAAAAAATTAATGGATTTATTTCTTAATCAAACATATTTTTATTAATTCTAAAAGTTATCCCTAATGGATACCCGTTTTTGATTAGACGGTCCGCTTATTTTAAACAGTATTTTATTCCGTCTACCGACCTGCACACCCAAGATAAAATATTAAATAAAATGTGCGGCAAGATTCGCACCGAGCGGTCAAAGTACGTCTGTTGAAACTGTGGTTTCCCTTGAAAATGTGACTGCGGGTTGAATTTTTTAAAATAAGACAACGTTTTTTTTTTGTTTTTTTTTATTATAAATCTTGTTTGAATTCAAACTTTTCTCATTAATAAAAAAGCGTTACAGTATTTACCGTTTGTTTTGTTTCTTTTCTAATGTTTCTTCAAACTGCGATCCACAGATCCCAATGAATCCATGACATTTTTTTCAGCTTGCAGGATCTTGAGATATTTATAAATATCTAAGAATCATTCCTGATTTCCTTAAGAAAATGATTTTGTTAGAGAACTTGATAACATTTGATGTTTTTATACATGATATATTCCTCGATCCATCTATAGAATTGTTCTTTTGTATTCTTGTTTGGTATAAAATATGGTTGATTACAAAATAAAAGAAGAAACCGAATGTTTAGATTTATTTACATCAGGGTTTTCAAACCTGGGCGATGTGCCCCTCCAGTTGACGATTTCAACTGTTGGGTGGGCGATGAGCAACCAAGCAGAAAATGTTAGGCGACTGGAAATTTTAGTGATCAATGTGAAATTTTAACTATTAAAAATATATTTCAACATATGTTACCCGAAAAAATATATATTTAAAGGAGATATGCCAAAAAAAAAAAAAAAAAAACTGCATAAAAATCAAAGAGAAAAAAAAACAGGAAGCTACATGGAAGAAACTGATACATATTCCTTAGTTAAGATATAAACATACTCGCAAAGGAGGAATATTTTAGTATTTTCGATGGTTTTGAGAACGGTCTTTAACATTCAAATAGTTCATCTGACAAAATAACTTCGGATATAAATCGAATGAGAAGGCTAAGCACAAGAAAAATATTCGATGAATTATTATTAGTTGCTAGTAGTGTATATTCTTTTATAATTATGAATAAAGATTATTTTTGTCAAAATTTATAACGAAACTAACAATGATCTTAAAACTAAATTATATATATATATATATATATATATATATATTAAGTACCTCCACTAGGTCACGTAAAAAAACAGCATAGAATGAGGAAAAAAGACCCATAACTCAAGGAAAACAAGAAAAAAAGTTTTGTCATCAAAATGTTCATGATATTATTAAGAGAAAAGACCAAAGTATTTTTTAATTATTTTTTGAAATTTTTTCCTCCTTTCTAGTACGTTCAAAACTTTCGTTATAAATCATTTGTTTTTATGACAGCGGTCGAAAAGAGAAAAAAAAAATGTTTTATTTTGCGTTTTACCAGATGAAAACATAGATTGATTTGAAAATTCTTGCAAAATTCAAATAAATGTCGGATTTTAATGAACCTTTCAGGAAATATTCAGAAGTAAATGAAATCCTATTGAATTTTCTTACTAGAAAATCTTGGTAATTTTTTTTTTTTTACATGTTTCCACCACCTTACACATTTTCATGAAATTTTGAGTAATTATGATTTTTTCATTAGTTAAAAACAGGACTCTTTAGAGAAAGTAAATCATCAATTTTGGGGGGTTAAAACACTGACCTGTTTTATCGAAAATCTCTTCTGAATTGTAAAGAAATGCAAAAACCATGACATTATTTAATCAGAAAAGCTTTTATTTACTTTTGTAAATAAGTTATATTAAGGACATTATTGTCTGAAGAAATAAAACTTTTTAGATGAATAATGTATTTTTACAAGAATTTTTTTCAGTTTTTAAAAATTTAAATTATAATAATATAATAGTTCAAAAATCTTTTGAAAATTCTTCATTACTTTTAAACATGCAATGTGATGATATCGTTAAGTGAAAAGTAAATTTACGAATCAAAATTTCAAAAGCTCATAACAGTCGTTTGAACCCGAATATTTTAAAAATAATTTTAAAATAAATTTTTACTGAAAAAAAAAAACGTTTCTAATTTCTATTTATGGGAATCTATACATGACGTAATCCTTAAAAAGGTCGCGTGATTTGAGTCGTCTACAATTATTTCTCTTCAATGTCCAGTTCTGTTTCACATCATTAACGTGTTTGCAAAAAGTCCTTTCAAAATTTCAAAGTAAGTTTTAATTTTTGTTAATTACTCTTTTTACTAAATATTACATAATTGCTGAAAAAATGTTAATATTTAGAAATTACTAGCTAAAAAACAAAAAAACGTGTTCGTTTACATTTCGTAAAATTATGTCAATTTTGGTTATCCATTGTAGCTGCCAGCACCTCGTAATTTCTCAATAACATCGATAACATCCTGAAAAAATTCAGACACATCGTTAAGAAATGTATGGATATAATTTTTTTATGCTATAAGTAAGTAATGTTTGTTTCAAATCAGATTAATTTATCTTTAAATTTTCTAATTTTATTCAAATAACGTGTCAAAAATATATAATCTATATTAGGAAGAAGTTAAAGATCGAATTTTTTCTTCTTTGTTTACAAATTTCTTAAAATTTAAGAAAATGGCCAAAAAATTTTAAAAAGTCGAGAATATATTTGACATTCCAATCTATATATAATTTCTATCTGAAATACACCAGAATATTTTACTTACTGGAAATAATAAATTTACTCCTTTAGCTTTTAATTAAAGCTAAAATAATTTTTTTTAAAATGTTCTTTTAATTTTTAAAAATTCATTTTAAACGTTAGGTATCGAAAAATTGACAGGATGTACCTAAAATATACATATTTTAAGGGTGATGTTTACTTTCGTTTTATTCCTTTAATAAGGAAGAAGAATAAAATAGCTAATTTAGATTTATTCATTCTCTCTCTCTCTCTCTCTCTCTCTCTTAGTATATGTATATATATATATATATATATATATTAGATTGGAGCAAAAATAATGACGCAGTAATGTCGTTTTTTGACGTATTTTGTAACGTAAAAAAACGACATTATTACGTCATTATTTTTGCACCAACCTAATATATATATATATATATATATATATATATATATATATATATATATATATATATATATATATATATATATATATATATATATATTTGATGATTATTAAAAAAAAGAAAGAGCAAATTTCAAAAATGTAATAAAACAAATGTTGAGAGACATAAACACATTCAACACATTACTAATAAAGAAAACATTTATACAAGATTAAAAATATCACTTCTTTTAATAACTTTGAACTCTTTCCTTCCTAGTAATGTGTTGAATATTTTTCTCTCTTAGCATTTGTTTTTATTAAATTTTCCAAATAATGTCCTCGTTCTTTTTAATAACCTGACATATATATTTTAATAACCTTACATACATATGTGGATTCCGGCAGCAAAAACTGTTTCAAATATGACTGCTCGAATAATAAGTTCTGTCTATCAAATTTTTTTTTAAATTTTCAAATTTTCGAATTAGTTATTTTATGTTATCGGTAAATTTCTCAAATTTCATATTTATTTTATTTTATTTTTCTTGTGTACTTTCCATAGTTGCCACAATTGTTTTTGGTTAATTCCAGCGTTCTCATGTTTGCTGGGAACATTTTAAAATAATTCAAGCTGACGTCATTTTTACATAATCAAATATCTACATAGTGACTGAGTAAGTTGCGTATTTTTTGAGAAGGCAGTCTTGGTTGGTAGATTTGTTTAGGGGCATATCAATCTAAAAATTTTGACCACAATTTTATGGCTTCAACTATATATAATTTTAATGCAATTCTATTCCTTCAACTAAATACATTTTGAATGCAATCGCATTCCTTCAACTAAAGATATTTCGAATGCAACTGTATTCCTTCAACTAAATACGTTTTGAATGCAATTTATCCCTTCAACTAAACATATTTTGAATACGATTGTATTCCTTCAATTAAATATATTTTGAATACAATTGTATTCCTTCAACTAAAGATATTTTGAATTTAATTGTATTATTTCAACTAAATATATTTTGAATGCAATTGTATGTCTTCAAATAAATATACACTGAATGCAATTTTATGGCACCAACTAATATGTTTTAAATGAAGTTGTATGCCTTCAACTACACATAAAATTTATTGCTGGTCATTTTGCTTTAAAAATGTATTGTTGGTCATTTTTTTTATATAAAATGTATTTCTGGTATTTGTATTAACAACATTTGTTTATATGCCTTCATCGTTTTGTTTTTTTTTTTGGGGGGGGTCACTATTTGTCCATAGCTGGCACCCTAACAGATACTACTACCCCGAGCCAGGGGTGGGCATGGTAAGAACAGGACTTAGGTGGTCCTACGCTACTGAAAATCGTCAATCTCCAATCAGATGCCTGCTGCTGGATGTAGTTTATCGTCAGACTCAGGACTAGAAGACAGTCTAGCTCTTCTCATTTGCGTTTTTGTTCTTGTAAATATTGGGTTAAATGGAGGTCGACGAAAATTGTGAGTGGTTTGTTGCGGGTCCTAGCCGTGAAGGTCAGACCTGGTGGAACCAAGAGAATAAGTTCTTCCATGCACTTTCAATGGCAGTATCAAGAGAGCAGCGAAAGGCTCGCTACATCTCACCTGTGAGAAAGAGGTTGAAGTAGTGGAAAATAAGTATGTCAAGACTCAATCTAATGTCTGATTTTTTTAAAAGCTAGTACATTTAAATCATTGCTTTCTTTAACACGGTCTCTTTTATTTCTTTCATAGAATCGTCGTTTACATTCTAAAACAAATAAGGTTAAAAGAGAAAAATAAAGACATCATGAAGCCAAAAGTCTAAAACAAAAGATTTTATAGAATTCTGATTCTGTAACCATTTCATGAAATGCCAGAATATATCGGATAATTTCCAAATAAAATTTCCTGGCATCTATGGCAACGGGCTGGGCGGAACGTGTTTTCAGCTCTAAGCACAACGATATTCTATGATGCTTTTTATAGAAACTGTTTAAATTGAAGAACTGTTTTAATGCGAAGAATTACTTTGTTTCATTTGGCGATCTGCGAACGGCTCGTTGCAAAACCGCATTGAATACTTCAGATATTTTTGTAAGCCAATGAAGGAAAAACCAGTTTCAGGAATGAATAAAATTTGAATAGATGAATAGGTCTGATTTGTATATTTTCTGTAATCGTATAGGATTCCAGACAAACGAGAACGGTGAAAAGGACAAAGGAACAACGCCAGGCATGAACCGAGGAATGATATATAATGTATAAAAACGTCAAATATTGTTCTTCTCCTGTGTTAGTTCAGGATGTGGTTAGGTCTCCACAACTTCCTCGCGGACCTTAGTAGCCTTTCACCTTTTTTCAAGCTTCCCGTCACCTATTCCCCCTTCCATCTACACCATATTGTCAGTTAGGTGTTTCGCTGCTTTCCTCTTTCTCTCTTGCTACCGATGATCTTAAACTTGTCCAGGCCTTCATTTCACATTATATTTTCAAATCATGTCAGCTGCCTCTTTCTAATTCTGTTTTTTTTTTTGTTGCTATTTTCTTTATAACTTCCTCGTTGTTTACTCGATCTATCTATGAAATTCTCAGTATCCTTCTCTAGAACAACATTGCCTCCTGTTTCCTCCTCATTTGTGGTGACAATGTCCAGCATACACTGCTATAGAAGAGGGTTGATATCACGTAGCAAATTTAGTTCTATGTGTCTAACAAAATTTTCCTGTTTCGTACTATTTCACTTGGCTTTTCGAAAGTGATCTTTCGCTTATCCGATGCATGTTCAGATTTAGGTCCTATGTTTTCCATCTAACGATACCACTTCCCATATATTTAAATTTCTCTGCTTGTTTAATGTTGACATCTCCAATTCAAGTTCCCTCATTATCAACCACATATTTCGTCTTCTCACAGTTGATAGTTAGTCCTTTCTTCTTGCTTTCTCCTTTACTACCTTTTAAACATAAGAATTATTTTTTTAGATGAGGAAAGCAGCCTAACTATTTTTGCCAGATTTTTATTTTTCAAGGGTGAGGATCATCCCAAGAATATAGTATTGCTGGTATATCATTTTGATCATTTCAACCCCGAGCAAGGTAATAAAGCCATTAAGATACAAATGATTACTGAGTGTTAGAGAATATGATAAAAATATACTATGGAGGAGAGAAGACAATAAAAGGACAAGAATTAAGAAGAAGCTTAAATTCATAACGTCTAGGTACCAAAGAGGAAAGCTCATCAGAACAAGTACCAAAAACAATATTTAGAAAAGGTAGAGTTAAGCTATGTTATCACAGTAGGAAAGAGGCCGGAGATGCCAGGTCAGGACGAATAACATTGCAGACTCATTTGTGAGAAGAGATTTTTAGCAAAGAACATACGGTTACATTTAACAATTTCAACTGTATAATGATGAAAACTTGCCGCCAATCTAATACTGCGCTTAAATTTGCGAAAAATCTAGATACCATAGAGGAAAGTTTATCAGAACAATTACCATGAAAGTATTTATAAAAAACTACGTTACGACAGTGGAAAAGGGACTGAAACCGAGATGCCGAATCAGGACGAATAACATTGCAGATACTTCTTTGGGTCTTATTAAGAGTCGAAAAATTATATAACAGGGGCACTATACAACATATATCAGCAATATTAATTTGAAATGGAGCTGCAAAATCCTCAATTTTCGCTGGATGTGTTTCATATGGCTAGTTTATTCAGTCGACTGGTGATCTACGGCCATATCACGTTGAAACAACGGTTCCCGTACAATCACCGAAGTTAAGCAACGTGGAGCCTGGCGAGTAGCTTGGTTGTTGACTGACATGGAATGCCAGGTACTGTTAGCTGTAAGTGCGAGTGTTGTAATCGATAATGTCTCGTTAATCGTTAATCGGAGAGCTGTGTTTCAATTCCAGCTATCTTTTTTATATTTACTTAAGGGAATCCACCTTTTCTTCCCACCCCCACCTATGGATTAATTAGTAGGATTTATATCAGCAAACTTCTTTATTATCATCCCTAAAATTCTTAAAATCTAAAAGTATTTTCTGACTTTAAATAACCTACAAAAGCAATCAAGCCATCAATATAGACATTTCGTCCCGCTAGGTAACAGACCTTTGATGTTGGTTGCGTTTAGAAAATTTTACACTAAATAATATGTTTAACTGTGGTCCTGTTTTGTTCTTTTATAAACTTGTTTCTGCTTTGTTTTCTGTTGAAATGATTTATAATTGTTTTATTTTTCACTGTGGTAAGATTTCTTGTTGTATGTTAAGTTTTACTGCTAGCTTGCTTTTTATATGCAGCAATGTTTCTAGCTACAACTGAAGTGATATTGCAATGTACTTATATCGTACATTAAACATTTCATGCTCAAATACACTAAAAACTTTTTTTTTCTCCTGAATGTTATGAAAGTGAGGCATCGCTTTTCTATGAACTGTCTCTGGCAAAATATCGTCTCTCTTTAAAATTATCCGAAGAAATTTTCCGTTGGTTATTTCGTAGTTAAGATGTGGTTTCTTTTTCTTTTAAATAAATCAAAGCGAAGGCAATATTCTTCCAGGACTTTATGTTTTCTTTTTTCATTTTTTTAAGTGGTCTCCCAGAAAATACATATAAACAAAGCTATTAAGCCCAAAACACATTTCTGTCTTACTCTTTGTAATGTCTTAACTCAGAGGAACTAGAAGCTTGGTCAACTCAGAGATACTTCCATTAAATACAAAAAAAAAAAAAAATGTGTAAATTCGCTACTCACTTTTTTTTACTTTTATTGTGTCCAAAAATCAATCTTTTTATTTTCCCTACCAATCTTTCCCCCCCAAAAAAATAAATAAATAAAAATAATTAAAATAAAAAAGCGCACGTCAACACGTTTATTTTCTTTTACAAAATCTTCTCCGAGTCAGAGCAATTTGTTTTACTATCGTCTGTTTTCTTCCAATTCTTTTATCGCTGAAACTTGTTTTCCAAAACGACCAATCAGTAACAAAACATTGTTTATAAAAATAACCAATATCTTTTAAAGACTTTTTTTTTGTTTTTATCAAATTAAACCTCGTTCTCTTTTTTTTTTCTTTAATTCATTTTAATAGACATAAATTCATAATTTAGTTTTAAAACCCCAGGGTGATCGCATTTTGTTAACAAAAAACTGAGTTACTCTCGTTAATTATTGAATGTCCCATTGTTACGAATTTTAACTCTGGACAAAATTCAAACATCGGTCTGCGAAGCCGGTTCGCTTAAAAGGAAAAAAGTGAAATTTTCTACTCAGGGGCCAATACAAGCAAGGATAACGTATAAAAAGTAAACACGAGATGTAAAGTTATACTTATTTCAATACAATAAAGATATAGAATGGGAGAAGAAGGAATCGATAAACAAAGAATAAGAGAGAGGAAAGAAAATATAAAAAAAATCATTAGAAAAATGGTCAGTGGTTTACTTATCTATTGAATAATCTTCTCGACTATTTTTGATCATTATTTCTATTTCTTTTTCTTTTATAAATAATTCAAGGTAGACAAATCTTGTTTTGTCTTCGTTGAGTTTTTCACTTTATACGTAGATCACGTAGATATATTTCGATTGATCAGTGCTGTTTATTTGATAGATTATCATCCTGAAAGCTCTTTGCTTTTCTTTTATGGAGGATACCATCCATCTTGGCTTTTGACTCTCTGATGATACTGGATGTTTCGAACTTTCTGTCTCAGGAAGATCGGAAGACAATTTTGCGTGAAAGCCAGCCCACTGAGAGGAAATAATCTTCAAGATGTAAACAGCTACGATTCTTGTGACGAGTTAATGCAGGGACGTGCCTAACGTTGAAGAATACGCATGAAATAAAATCAAATTGTTGAATGCTAGATATGAAATTAAATCGAACCATTGAACCAATTTAAAAGCGGTCAGGGGCGTTTCGTTTTGACCTAATTCTGTGATCACCGGATGTTTCCGAATTCTCAATATTATCCAATTTTGAAGCAACAGATGGAAAGAATGAAAGATAAATTATCAAATTGTAGGGTGGGGCTTTATATATATATTTTTTTTTAAATTAATGGCGAAAGCTTTAAAACTTAAATATCGTTTATATTCGCCAGTTAGATATTTTACAACATTTAACACATTTCCAAAACGACTTCGTAAGGTTCATCAGAACACTTTAATCTATTCTTCTTCTTCTTCTTCTTCTTCTTTTTCTTCTTCTTTGTGCCATGTCCCTTCAGGACATTGACGATCATGCCTCTACACAATTTCCACTTGACTATCTATTATTAAGCTATACAATAGTAGTAACGGGTGGTTTACGCCCATATCACGTTCAAACACCGGTTCCCGTACGATCATAGAAGTTAAACTATGTCATGTCTGGTCAGTACCTAGGTGGGTGACCGCTAGGAAATATCGGGTGCTGCAAGGCTAATATCCGTATTTAGTTGGATAACGACTCGGAATAGTTAAATGCCACGCCGTGTTCCAATTCCAGTTGGGTTCTTTATTTTTACTTACGCGAAAATACCCCTGGGAAAGTTATGAATATCACCCCCTCTACAAGCTATGGGTCAGTTAGTAGGGTAAGGATCAGTGAATCATTGTCATCTCTACAAATTGTTACAATCTAAATATATTTTCTTTTCTATAACAACAATATGCACTAAAAAGGGCTTGGTCCATATCTCATATTGACCAAGTCCTTTTAGAAAGTAGGCGGTCATGGGTATCCACAACATCCTTTTTTATCTAAATAATTTTTAATGCTTTATTATACTTTTATGTCCCATGTATGTTGCCCAATTACAGAAGCTTCTTAAGTATTTCACTCTTTCTCTTCGTCTGCTCGCCTTTAGGGTTAAATATTTTCGATGCTTTCTTTCTTCGTTGTATTTCCAAATATTTTTTACTGTTTCTTTGTGAGTGTACTTATAAGATTATTGTTGGTTCTATTTTGTTAAGGCCATGTGTGAGCAAATATTTCATGCACGCCCTCATCATTTTCGTCCATGTATACAGTGGGTCGCGTCAAAATAACCACATATTTTTCCATACGACAATATATACCTTTTTAATATTTTCACCCCATCAAAGCAATAAAAGCCACTAAGATTCAAAAGTTTAGTAAAAGTGACCAAAACCGAGAGAACAATAAAAGTACAGGGTTCATGGAAACAGAAGAAGGTATTATGTTTATTTATTTATTTTTAATATCGTAGTTAACAGGACAACGATCATTATTCACATTATTCGAACTGTTATCCTCATCTTCATTGCCATATTCACAACATTTCGGCAGTTGTACGCTCTGTATTCATCAGGTGTGTGGAATTTAGAACATAACCCTTTACTTCATCCCCCTGGGTAGACCGTTCTAGTTCCACGTGCCATGCCTCTTCCGGATGTCTTAGTTATTTCCTTTTAACACAACTCTCCAAGTGTTGCTTCACCACTGCTGTGGCCTAGTATTGAACTTACAACTGTGAAGAAGGCCGGAGCGTACAGCAGCCGAAACGTTGTGAATATGGAAATGAAGATGAGGATAACAGTCCGAATGATGTACATAATGCAAATAATCATAATACCTCATCTCAGAGGTATAGGCAGAACAGCAATAATCCGGAAGAGAGTTCATCAAGCCAGAAGAACGGGAGAAGAAACTGCCAGAATAGAACATACGTTTACAGATTGAATTTTCAACAATGAAATGACGAGACCTAGCTAACGATCTAGTACTGTGCTTAATTTCGTTAAGTGGAGTTATCAAAAAGGAAAGATTTTCCGAAAATATTTGAAAATATTTATAGTAAGTACACAAGGACGCTACTTTACGGTGTTGGAAAAGTAACTGAAGCCGAGATGCCATATTAGGAATTATAACATTGCAGCTGTTCATCTCGAGGTCCTCGACAAAATCCAGAGACAGATATGCAACGTGATTGGTCCCGATCTAGCATCCCGTCTACAGTCACTTTCTCACATACATGCTGTGTATTACCTCTGTCTTATCTACAAGTATTTTTCTAGCAAATGCTACGATGAGCTATTTTCACTTGTTCCCAGATTGCATTATTTAAGCGTGCTACTAGTTTGGCATTTCGGTCCCACTATTTCACTGTCGAAACGGCTAAATGTAGCTATCTCTTACCTCCAATAGCTTCTTATCTCGCACCTCCCGTCAGTGGAACACTCTTCCTATCACTTGCTGCCTGTTAGATATAATCTTCAAATATTCAAATGTAATGTCAATCGATATCTTCTGACGCCTTGACCTTGATCCCTGTCCCTCTCTTTATCCTTTTTTTTACCAAACACTCCTCTTTAGTCCCACTCTCTGTAACCACTTGCGTGCTAGTGGTACTCCCCACTTGCTTGGGGTGAAATAAAAAAAAATGAAAAAAATCTCGTCTCCGGTCATGGTGCATATATTACACATGTTGTATTTGTAACTTTGTCATTATTACAACGGCATTTCTCAATATATTATATAAACAATTCTCTTTGTTAACTTTGCGTCACTTGCCTTCAATATACTCTGTCAGTGTCAAATTTATTTAATTGAGAAAAAAATCCTCCCCAAAAATCTTTATTCCGCATAACTCTTTTAATAGATATTCAGGATTTTAACATCCATCCTTTAATTTAGGCTGTGTTACATTATAAAAACAACGTTACCCGCTACTTTTATTAGAGACTCCCTGTGTATTTGAAACACAACTGTATTTGTGTCAAGCAATTCCTCCGAAATGTTTAGCTAGAGAAATACGTTATCTCAAAAGTGACATTAGGAATACATGATGGATAAATATATGATTTTATATTGGGCTTTAATTTAGAGAAGTGATGGTAAATTTCTCCTACGAAATGCTCCCAACTCTCAAGGCTTCAAGCTATCCGAAAAGACGATAATATTGATTTTTTTTAGCCTTTCTTTGTTTTTTTTTATCGATTTGATCAACACAGTCCCAAAGAATTCCTTGATGAATTAGACGCAAAACAAGAGTCGGCATTTGAGAGGCAGCCGTCCCTAATACTGAATTTCGAAATTTGACAAGAAGGACAAGTAATTTATTTGCAACGGATGCATCAGTTTCATCCCAATGATTTCCAGGACGTTTTCTGTTGGTTCATTGATGCTGAGATCACGGTTATGAACAAAGGGGCAGATATACATGACCACTGCAGATATTTGATGTTGATTCAAGAAACATACTTTTAAACTGAAATTGGTTCTTGCTTTCCCTTTTTTAACGACACTTTGAAGGCTGTTCTTTTGTAATTAACTCTTTTTTTTATCAACATCTTTCTCCTTAGTACCACACAAGGGATTAGAGAAACACAATTCACAATGTTAGGGTTTTCTTCGGTAGATTGAGTCGCAAGTAGATTTTTATGGTACCGAGTAGCCAGCATCACGCACAGCCGGTTTGAAGAATCGTTACCAATCAAAGCAAGCTGAAGCACATATTTTCTTTCTTTCTTTCTTTCTTCCTTTCTTTCTTTCTTTCTCCAGCTCTGTGTCATGTTCTTTCCCGACGTTGGTGATCATGACTCTCCACAATTTCCTGTCCTGTGTAGCTCTTTAAATTTTATGTCTTTTTGCTTTCTCCCCTAAACTCTGTTCTGCCATCCATTTACTCAAACTTTACTATGCATTGTGTTCCTCTGTCCCTCTTGCAATCAATATGTCCTGTGTGTATCAGATTTTCTAAGCCCTCGTTCCTCATTTTGTTTTCAGCATTCAAAGCTGGATTATGATATTGTTAAAATTACAAAATTCGTAAAAATGCTTTCTTGTTTTCCCGTTTTTTTATGATTGTATTGTGAAGTTTGTTCAAAACTTTTAACAACAAGTCATCTTCTCCACACTATCCTTATATATAAATAAAGGTACGTCAAGCTAAATAACGGTTCCGTATAGGATACAGGTTTTAATCCTGCCGGAGGACGAATATTTTCTGTAAAAATTTCTCGGACATTCAGGCCGGTAACAGTTGTTTAATACTGTTTATTATAAACAGAGCATTTACTTAAATATTTGTATCTAAAAAAGAATGTTAAACATAAAAAATGTCTTAATATATATATATATATATATATATATATATATATATATATATATATATATAATTATAAAATGTTATCGCTCAGAATTGAATTAGACCATGAAAGAGTAGTATTAAAATGTTCCCAATACACATATAAAGAAAATTTAAAAAAATAAAAATTTAACATGCAGAGATTTGAAATTGGAAAAAATTAGAAGGTCAGCCGATCACGCTATCTTGGTTTCAACTTTTCGGTATCTTCAGGCGAAACGGGCTAAATAATTTCCTAACGCTATATTATATAAAAATAAATAAATAAAAGCACATCTTGAAGTATAATAGAGGGGGGAGAAGAAAAGCTAGCGTATTAAAATTGTATCGGAGTGGGATTGTATGAAATGTACATGTTTCCATGTCTATTCAAACGAACTCAAAAGAATTTTGTGTCTATAAGCATCGTATCATTATTTCTGATTCAGAAGGTTTTTTCTGGTTTGGAAATGTTAATATTGCTAAACTTTTCTTCTTGGCAAAGATTACAGATATTACTATGATAGTTGCCAGTTTTGAAGTTTTGGCCTTTTTATTAAAGATAAATCAAAGACCATGGATTTGATACCACCTATCTGCTTCTCTGTCACTGTTGTAGCATACCTACGGATTATAACGGGTATTTCCCAAATTGGCATAAATAAAATAGTAAATACTGTATATTTGTCTGCAGTCGGAGATTCGTCTCCAGCTGTGCTGATCAAACTCTCTGCTTGCGGGCAGAGAGGTTTCTCAGACGAGGCTAAGTCGAAGTGCAGAGTCTCGTCTCGGAAAACAGTTACCCGATACTATGGAGAGGCCATATTAAATTACACTTTGAGCCACATCCGACCGCGTGGGGCGGTTGGTAGATATTCTGCAGTTGGAGATTCATTGTGGAATTCCCTTGATTCACTTTTAGCAGTTGACTACTTTTTATACGTAAGATAAAAGGACGGTTTCCGTATAGGAACACAGGTTCGATTCCCGTCGGAGAATGCATATTTTATACGAAAATTCTTGAACATTCAGACGGTTAAATACAATACTGTTTAATTAAAAACTGGGCATTTACTTAAATAAATTGTATCTATAAAAATAACTTATAAACAGAAAATATACATTAAATAATCGTCGAACTTCTGACATTTCAGTATACATACATACATACATGCATATATATATATATATATATATATATATATATATATATATATATATATATATATATATATATATATATATATATATATATATATATATATATAATAAAAATTCTTAAAAACTAATATTCCATGGTCATAATTTATTCCATTGGAATCGTAAATACGATCCAATTCATCAGGCCTACAAATTCAAAAAGAAAACAGAAAAGAAAAGTTTTTGAATTTGTAGAGCTGATAAATTGGATCGTATTTACGATTCCAATGGAATAAATTATGACCATGGAATAGTAGTGTTTAAGCCTTTTTATTATATCCTTACTCTGTCCTGGATATTCAGTTCTACCTGGATTCTATCCTCTTTTATTATTCAAAACATATATATGTATGTGTATGCATGTATGTATATATATTTATATATTTTGCATATGTATGTGTATATTTACCACTAATATTATATATATATATATATATATATATATATATATATATATATATATATATATATATATATATATAATGTGTATTTCGTAGAAAATATGCGTTCTCTGACAGGAATCGAAACTGAATACCTATATAGAAACCGTCATTTGATCTGACGTGTTGCTCTGTAGCCGATCGTTATAGCACGTCAGATCAAATGAAATACATACACACACACATATATATATATATATATATATTTATATATATATATATATATATATATATATGTGTGTGTGTGTGTGTGCTATTCTCGCTTTAAGTCATTATAAAACTGTGAATTCGTAATAGAAAGGAAGTGGTAGTACTACCTCAGCAATGATAATAGTCATATTCTGCTAAACAGACTATGCAACTTATAGAATACATCATGTTAAATATTCAATAGTTTTTCGATTTAGTCTTGTTTTAAATCTATCCATCTCTGAGACTTGTATTTTATCTTTTTGCTTTCTTTCTTTCTTTTTCTTTCTTTTTCTTTCTTTCACTCCTCTTTTTTATTTTTTTCATTCCTCTTCTTTCTCCTCACAACATCTAAAATCTTCTTTTCATTGATGTATTCATTCATTCATTCATTCAATCGTTTCTCCTTCCTAAACTACTTCCTTTATTCTATCCTTCATCCATTCATTCTTCATTTCTCGTCTGTTTTATTGTTTTTCCATTCTTTTTTTTATTTCTCTTTGTCAATGTATCTCTCATTTGTTCTTCCGCTAACGCTTACATTTTTCATTTCTTTCTTTTTTCACATTTACCATTACTTTCTCCCATATAGCACCTGTAATTTTCCGGCCAATAATTCAGATATTTTTCCATCCTTCCTTCCTTCATTCCTTCCTTCCTTCCTTCGTCTTTTATTCATTGCTTTTTTAACTTAGCTTTTTATGATGTTTACTTACACGTTTTTTTTATTTCTCCTTTTCAAGGTTTCTCTCTTCTTACGTCTTGCCAACAAGCATAATTTTTCATATTTAAATTCTTTTCATCTCTTTTTATTGTTTTACTTACTTTCTTTTTCACATTTCTTTCTCTCTTTCTATCTTTCTTTCTTCCTTTCTTTCTTTCTTTCTTTCGTTTCATCCTCTCTTTCATTCATTCTTTCTTTCTCTCTTTCGTTCCATGCTCTCTTTCCTTTCATTTCACACTCTCTTTTTTCTTTCTTATTTTCATCATCTCTTTCTTTCTTTCTTTCTTTCTTTCTTTCTTTCTTTCTTTCTTTCTTTCGTTGCATCCTCTTTCTTTCTTTCGTTTCATCGTCTCTTTCTTTCTTTCTTTCTTTCGTTTCATCGTCTCATTCTTTCGTTTCATCGTCTCTTTCTTTGTTTCTTTCTTTCTTGCTCTCTTTTTTTTTCATTTCACCCTCTCTTTTTTCTTTCTTATTTTCATCATCTCTTTCTTTCGTTTCATCGTCTCTTTCTTTCTTTCGTTTCATCGTCTCTTTCTTTCTTTCTTTCTTTCTTTCTTTCTTTCTCTTTCGTTTCATTCTCTCTTTTCTTTCATTTCTTCCTCTCTTTTTCCTTTCTTATTTTCATCATCTCTTTCTTTCTTTCTTTCTTTCGTTTCATCCTCTTTCTTTCTTTCTCTCGTTTCATCCTCTCTTTCTTTCTTTCGTTTCATCGTCTCTTTCTTTCTTTCTCTCTTTCGTTTCATGCTCTCTTTTCTTTCATTTCACCCTCTCTATTTTCTTTCTTATTTTCATCATCTCTTTCTTTCTTTCTTTCTTTGGTTTCATCCTCTTTCTTTCGTTTCACCCTCTTTCTTTCTTTCTTTCGTTTCATCCTCTATTTCTTCATTCCTTCTTTCTTCTTCTTAACCAATCAGTTTTATTTTTTCCTTTCTTTTCTTCTTTTTCCCTTCTTTTCATTTTATTGTTATTGTTTCCATTTTCTGTTCTTTTTTCAATTTCTTTCTTTCGTTTTCTCCTTCTTTTCTTCCTTTCTCATTTATTTGTTATATTTTTGCTACTACTTTTTTTCTTTCTTTATCTTATTCAAATTTTCATTCTTCCTTCCTCCCGCTAATACCTGTAATTTCTTACTTTCTTTCTTTATCTTATTCAAATTTTCATTCTTCCTCCCTCACGCTAATACCTGTAATTTCTTACTTTCTTTCTTTATCTTATTCGAATTTTCATTCTTCCTTCCTCACGCTAATACCAGTAATTCCTGACTTTCTTTCTTTATCTTATTCAAATTTTCATTCTTCCTTCCTCCCGCTAATACCTGTAATTTCTTACTTTCTCTCTTTATCTTATTCGAATTTTTATTCTTCCTTCCTCACGCTAATACCTGTAATTTCTCACTTTCTTTCTTTATCTTATTCGAATTTTCATTCTTCCTTCCTCCCGCTAATACCTGTAATTTCTTACTTTCTTTCTTTATCTTATTCGAATTTTCAATTCTTCCTTCCTCACGCTAATACCTGTAATTTCTTACTTTCTTTCTCTATCTTATTCAAATTTTCATTCTTCCTTCCTCCCGCTAATACCTGTAATTTCTTACTTTCTTTCTTTATCTTATTCGAATTTTCATTCTTCCTTCCTCCCGCTAATACCTGTAATTTCTTACTTTCTTTCTTTATCTTATTCGAATTTTCATTCTTCCTTCCTCCCGCTAATACCTGTAATTTCTTACTTTCTTTCTTTATCTTATTCGAATTTTCATTCTTCCTTCCTCCCGCTAATACCTGTAATTTCTTACTTTCTTTCTTTATCTTATTCGAATTTTCATTCTTCCTTCCTCCCGCTAATACCTGTAATTTCTTACTTTCTTTCTTTATCTTATTCGAATTTTCATTCTTCCTTCCTCCCGCTAATACCTGTAATTTCTTACTTTCTTTCTTTATCTTATTCAAATTTTCATTCTTCCTTCCTCCCGCTAATACCTGTAATTTCTTACTTTCTTTCTTTATCTTATTCAAATTTTCATTCTTCCTTCCTCCCGCTAATACCTGTAATTTCTTACTTTCTTTCTTTATCTTATTCGAATTTTCATTCTTCCTTCCTCCCGCTAATACCTGTAATTTCTTACTTTCTTTCTTTATCTTATTCGAATTTTCATTCTTCCTTCCTCCCGCTAATACCTGTAATTTCTTACTTTCTTTCTTTATCTTATTCAAAATTCATTCTTCCTTCCTCACGCTAATACCTGTAATTTCTTACTTTCTTTCTTTATCTTATTCAAATTTTCATTCTTCCTTCCTCCCGCTAATACCTGTAATTTCTTACTTTCTTTCTTTATCTTATTCGAATTTTCATTCTTCCTTCCTCCCGCTAATACCTGTAATTTCTTACTTTATTTCTTTATCTTATTCGAATTTTCATTCTTCCTTCCTCCCGCTAATACCTGTAATTTCTTACTTTCTTTCTTTATCTTATTCGAATTTTCATTCTTCCTTCCTCCCACTAATACCTGTAATTTCTTACTTTCTTTCTCTATCTTATTCAAATTTTCATTCTTCCTTCCTCCCGCTAATACCTGTAATTTCTTACTTTCTTTCTCTATCTTATTCAAATTTTCATTCTTCCTTCCTCCCGCTAATACCTGTAATTTCTTACTTTCTATCTTTATCTTATTCAAATTTTCATTCTTCCTTCCTCCCGCTAATACCTGTAATTTCTTACTTTCTTTCTTTATCTTATTCAAATTTTCATTCTTCCTTCCTCCCGCTAATACCTGTAATTTCTTACTTTCTTTCTTTATCTTATTCAAATTTTCATTCTTCCTTCCTCCCGCTAATACCTGTAATTTCTTACTTTCTTTCTTTATCTTATTCAAATTTTCATTCTTCCTTCCTCCCGCTAATACCTGTAATTTCTTACTTTCTTTCTTTATCTTATTCAAATTTTCATTCTTCCTTCCTCCCGCTAATACCTGTAATTTCTTACGTTCTTTCTTTATCTTATTCAAATTTTCATTCTTCCTTCCTCCCGCTAATACCTGTAATTTCTTACTTTCTTTCTTTATCTTATTCAAATTTTCATTCTTCCTTCCTCCCACTAATACCTGTAATTTCTTACTTTCTTTCTTTATCTTATTCAAATTTTCATTCTTCCTTCCTCACGCTAATACCTGTAATTTCTTACTTTCTTTCTTTATCTTATTCAAATTTTCATTCTTCCTTCCTCCCGCTAATACCTGTAATTTCTTACTTTCTTTCTTTATCTTATTCAAATTTTCATTCTTCCTTCCTCCCGCTAATACCTGTAATTTCTTACTTTCTTTCTTTATCTTATTCAAATTTTCATTCTTCCTTCCTCCCGCTAATACCTGTAATTTCTTACTTTCTTTCTTTATCTTATTCAAATTTTCATTCTTCCTTCCTCCCACTAATACCTGTAATTTCTTACATTCTTTCTTTATCTTATTCAAATTTTCATTCTTCCTTCCTCACGCTAATACCTTAATTTCTTACTTTCTTTCTTTATCTTATTCAAATTTTCATTCTTCCTTCCTCCCGCTAATACCTGTAATTTCTTACTTTCTTTCTTTATCTTATTCAAATTTTTATTCTTCCTTCCTCCCGCTAATACCTGTAATTTCTTACTTTCTTTCTTTATCTTATTCAAATTTTCATTCTTCCTTCCTCCCGCTAATACCTGTAATTTCTTACTTTCTTTCTTTATCTTATTCAAATTTTCATTCTTCCATCCTCCCGCTAATACCTGTAATTTCTTACTTTCTTTCTTTATCTTATTCGAATTTTCATTCTTCCTTCCTCCCGCTAATACCTGTAATTTCTTACTTTCTTTCTTTATCTTATTCGAATTTTCATTCTTCCTTCCTCACGCTAATACCTGTAATTTCTTACTTTCTTTCTTTATCTTATTCAAATTTTCATTCTTCCTTCCTCACGCTAATACCTGTAATTTCTTACTTTCTTTCTTTATCTTATTCAAATTTTCATTCTTCCTTCCTCACGCTAATACCTGTAATTTCTTACTTTCTTTCTTTATCTTATTCAAATTTTCATTCTTCCTTCCTCCCGCTAATACCTGTAATTGCTTACTTTCTTTCTTTATCTTATTCAAATTTTCATTCTTCCTTCCTCACGCTAATACCTGTAATTTCTTACTTTCTTTCTTTATCTTATTCGAATTTTCATTCTTCCTTCCTCACGCTAATACCTGTAATTTCTTACTTTCTTTCTTTATCTTATTCAAATTTTCATTCTTCCTTCCTCCCGCTAATACCTGTAATTTCTTACTTTCTTTCTTTATCTTATTCAAATTTTCATTCTTCCTTCCTCACGCTAATACCTGTAATTTCTTACTTTCTTTCTTTATCTTATTCGAATTTTCATTCTTCCTTCCTCACGCTAATACCTGTAATTTCTTACTTTCTTTCTTTATCTTATTCGAATTTTCATTCTTCCTTCCTCCCGCTAATACCTGTAATTTCTTACTTTCTTTCTTTATCTTATTCAAATTTTCATTCTTCCTTCCTCACGCTAATACCTGTAATTTCTTACTTTCTTTCTTTATCTTATTCAAATTTTCATTCTTCCTTCCTCCCGCTAATACCTGTAATTTCTTACTTTCTTTCTTTATCTTATTCGAATTTTCATTCTTCCATCCTCACGCTAATACCTGTAATTTCTTACTTTCTTTCTTTATCTTATTCAAATTTTCATTCTTCCTTTCTCCCGCTAATACCTGTAATTTCTTACTTTCTTTCTTTATCTTATTCGAATTTTCATTCTTCCTTCCTCCCGCTAATACCTGTAATTTCTTACTTTCTTTCTTTATCTTATTCAAATTTTCATTCTTCCTTACTCCCGCTAATACCTGTAATTTCTCACTTTCTTTCTTTATCTTATTCGAATTTTCATTCTTCCTTCCTCCCGCTAATACCTGTAATTTCTTACTTTCTTTCTTTATCTTATTCGAATTTTCATTCTTCCTTCCTCCCGCTAATACCTGTAATTTCTTACTTTCTTTCTTTATCTTATTCGATTTTTATTCTTCCTTCCTCACGCTAATACCTGTAATTTCTTACTTTCTTTCTTTATCTTATTCGAATTATTATTCTTCCTTCCTCCCGCTACTACCTGTAATTTCTTACTTTCTTTCTTTATCTTATTCGAATTTTCATTCTTCCTTCCTCCCGCTAATACCTGTAATTTCTTACTTTCTTTCTTTATCTTATTCGAATTTTCATTCTTCCTTCCTCCCGCTAATACCTGTAATTTCTTACTTTCTTTCTTTATCTTATTCAAATTTTCATTCTTCCTTCCTCCCGATAATACCTGTAATTTCTTACTTTCTTTCTCTATCTTATTCAAATTTTCATTCTTCCTTCCTCCCGCTAATACCTGTAATTTCTGACTTTCGTTCTTTATCTTATTCGAATTTTCATTCTTCCTTCCTCCCGCTAATAAATGTAATTTCTTACTTTCTTTCTTTATCTTATTCGAATTTTCATTCTTCCTTCCTCCCGCTAATACCTGTAATTTCTTACTTTCTTTCTTTATCTTATTCGAATTTTCATTCTTCCTTCCTCCCGCTAATACCTGTAATTTCTTACTTTCTTTCTTTATCTTATTCGAATTTTCATTCTTCCTTCCTCCCGCTAATACCTGTAATTTCTTACTTTCTTTCTTTATCTTATTCGAATTTTCATTCTTCCTTCCTCCCGCTAATACCTGTAATTTCTTACTTTCTTTCTTTATTTATTCGAATTTTCATTCTTCCTTCCTCCCGCTAATACCTGTAATTTCTTACTTTCTTTCTTTATCTTATTCGAATTTTCATTCTTCCTTCCTCCCGCTAATACCTGAAATTTCTCACTTTCTTTCTTTATCTTATTCAAATTTTCATTCTTCCTTACTCCCGCTAATACCTGTAATTTCTTACTTTCTTTATCTTATTCGAATTTTCATTCTTCCTTCCTCCCGCTAATAAATGTTATTTCTTACTTTCTTTCTTTATCTTATTCGAATTTTCATTCTTCCTTCCTCCCGCTAATACCTGTAATTTCTTACTTTCTTTCTTTATCATATTCGAATTTTCATTCTTCCTTCCTCCCGCTAATACCTGTAATTTCTTACTTTCTTTCTTTATCTTATTCGAATTTTCATTCTTCCTTCCTCCCGCTAATACCTGTAATTTCTTACTTTCTTTATCTTATTCGAATTTTCATTCTTCCTTCCTCCCGCTAATACCTGTAATTTCTTACTTTCTTTCTCTATCTTATTCAAATTTTCATTCTTCCTTCCTCCCGCTAATACCTGTAATTTCTTATTTTCTTTCTTTATCTTATTCGAATTTTTATTCTTCCATCCTCACGCTAATACCTGTAATTTCTCATTTTCATTCTTCCTTCCTCCCGCTAATACCTGTAATTTCTTACTTTCTTTCTTTATCTTATTCGAATTTTCATTCTTCCTTCCTCCCGCTAATACCTGTAATTTCTCACTTTCTTTCTTTATCTTATTCAAATTTTCATTCTTCCTTCCTCCCGCTAATACCTGTAATTTCTTACTTTCTTTCTCTATCTTATTCAAATTTTCATTCTTCCTTCCTCCCGCTAATACCTGTAATTTCTTACTTTATTTCTTTATCTTATTCGAATTTTTATTCTTCCTTCCTCACGCTAATACCTGTAATTTCTCACTTTCTTTATCTTATTCAAATTTTCATTCTTCCTTCCTCCCGCTAATACCTGTATTTTCTTACTTTTTTCTTTATCTTATTCGAATTTTCATTCTTCCTTCCTCCCGCTAATAAATGTAATTTCTTACTTTATTTCTTTATCTTATTCGAATTTTCATTCTTCCTTCCTCCCGCTAATACCTGTAATTTCTTACTTTCTTTCTTTATCTTATTCGAATTTTCATTCTTCCTTCCTCCCGCTAATACCTGTAATTTCTTACTTTCTTTCTTTATCTTATTCAAATTTTCATTCTTCCTTCCTCCCGCTAATACCTGTAATTTCTTACTTTCTTTCTTTATCTTATTCAAATTTTCATTCTTCCTTCCTCCCGCTAATACCTGTAATTTCTTACTTTCTTTCTTTATCTTATTCGAATTTTCATTCTTCCTTCCTCCCGCTAATACCTGTAATTTCTTACTTTCTTTCTTTATCTGATTCGAATTTTCATTCTTCCTTCCTCACGCTAATACCTGTAATTTCTTACTTTCTTTCTTTATCTTATTCAAATTTTCATTCTTCCTTCCTCCCGCTAATACCTGTAATTTCTTACTTTCTTTCTTTATCTTATTCGAATTTTTATTCTTCCTTCCTCCCGCTAATACCTGCAATTTCTCACTTTCTTTCTTTATCTTATTCAAATTTTCATTCTTCCTTCCTCCCGCTAATACCTGTAATTTCTTTCTTTCATTATCTTATTCAAATTTTCATTCTTCCTTCCTCCCGCTAATACCTGTAATTTCTTACTTTCTTTCTCTATCTTATTCAAATTTTCATTCTTCCTTCCTCCCGCTAATACCTGTAATTTCTTACTTTCTTTCTCTATCTTATTCAAATTTTCATTCTTCCTTCCTCCCGCTAATACCTGTAATTTCTTTCTTTCTTTCTTTATCTTATTCGAATTTTTATTCTTCCTTCCTCACGCTAATACCTGTAATTTCTCACTTTCTTTCTTTATCTTATTCAAATTTTCATTCTTCCTTCCTCCCGCTAATACCTGTAATTTCTTACTTTCTTTCTCTATCTTATTCAAATTTTCATTCTTCCTTCCTCCCGCTAATACCTGTAATTTCTTACTTTCTTTCTTTATCTTATTCGAATTTTTATTCTTCCTTCCTCACGCTAATACCTGTAATTTCTCACTTTCTTTCTTTATCTTATTCAAATTTTCATTCTTCCTTCCTCCCGCAAATACCTGTAATTTCTTACTTTCTTTCTCTATCTTATTCAAATTTTCATTCTTCCTTCCTCCCGCTAATACCTGTAATTTCTTACTTTCTTTCTTTATCTTATTCGAATTTTCATTCTTCCTTCCTCCCGCTAATACCTGTAATTTCTTACTTTCTTTCTTTATCTTATTCAAATTTTCATTCTTCCTTCCTCCCGCTAATACCTGTAATTTCTTACTTTCTTTCTTTATCTTATTCAAATTTTCATTCTTCCTTCCTCCCGCTACTACCTGTAATTTCTTACTTTCTTTCTTTATCTTATTCGAATTTTCATTCTTCCTTCCTCCCGCTAATACCTGTAATTTCTTACTTTCTTTCTTTATCTTATTCGAATTTTCATTCTTCCTTCCTCACGCTAATACCTGTATTTTCTTACTTTCTTTCTTTATCTTATTCAAATTTTCATTCTTCCTTCCTCCCGCTAATACCTGTAATTTCTTACTTTCTTTCTTTATCTTATTCGAATTTTTATTCTTCCTTCCTCCCGCTAATACCTGTAATTTCTTACTTTCTTTCTTTATCTTATTCGAATTTTCATTCTTCCTTCCTCCCGCTAATACCTGTAATTTCTTACTTTCTTTCTTTATCTTATTCGAATTTTTATTCTTCCTTCCTCCCGCTAATACCTGTAATTTCTCACTTTCTTTCTTTATCTTATTCAAATTTTCATTCTTCCTTCCTCCCGCTAATACCTGTAATTTCTTTCTTTCTTTATCTTATTCAAATTTTCATTCTTCCTTCCTCCCGCTAATACCTGTAATTTCTTACTTTCTTTCTCTATCTTATTCAAATTTTCATTCTTCCTTCCTCCCGCTAATACCTGTAATTTCTTACTTTCTTTCTTTATCTTATTCGAATTTTTATTCTTCCTTCCTCACGCTAATACCTGTAATTTCTCACTTTCTTTCTTTATCTTATTCAAATTTTCATTCTTCCTTCCTCCCGCAAATACCTGTAATTTCTTACTTTCTTTCTCTATCTTATTCAAATTTTCATTCTTCCTTCCTCCCGCTAATACCTGTAATTTCTTACTTTCTTTCTTTATCTTATTCGAATTTTCATTCTTCCTTCCTCCCGCTAATACCTGTAATTTCTTACTTTCTTTCTTTATCTTATTCGAATTTTTATTCTTCCTTCCTCCCGCTAATACCTGTAATTTCTTACTTTCTTTCTTTATCTGATTCGAATTTTCATTCTTCCTTCCTCACGCTAATACCTGTAATTTCTTACTTTCTTTCTTTATCTTATTCAAATTTTCATTCTTCCTTCCTCCCGCTAATACCTGTAATTTCTTACTTTCTTTCTTTATCTTATTCGAATTTTTATTCTTCCTTCCTCCCGCTAATACCTGCAATTTCTCACTTTCTTTCTTTATCTTATTCAAATTTTCATTCTTCCTTCCTCCCGCTAATACCTGTAATTTCTTTCTTTCATTATCTTATTCAAATTTTCATTCTTCCTTCCTCCCGCTAATACCTGTAATTTCTTACTTTCTTTCTCTATCTTATTCAAATTTTCATTCTTCCTTCCTCCCGCTAATACCTGTAATTTCTTACTTTCTTTCTCTATCTTATTCAAATTTTCATTCTTCCTTCCTCCCGCTAATACCTGTAATTTCTTTCTTTCTTTCTTTATCTTATTCGAATTTTTATTCTTCCTTCCTCACGCTAATACCTGTAATTTCTCACTTTCTTTCTTTATCTTATTCAAATTTTCATTCTTCCTTCCTCCCGCTAATACCTGTAATTTCTTACTTTCTTTCTCTATCTTATTCAAATTTTCATTCTTCCTTCCTCCCGCTAATACCTGTAATTTCTTACTTTCTTTCTTTATCTTATTCGAATTTTTATTCTTCCTTCCTCACGCTAATACCTGTAATTTCTCACTTTCTTTCTTTATCTTATTCAAATTTTCATTCTTCCTTCCTCCCGCAAATACCTGTAATTTCTTACTTTCTTTCTCTATCTTATTCAAATTTTCATTCTTCCTTCCTCCCGCTAATACCTGTAATTTCTTACTTTCTTTCTTTATCTTATTCGAATTTTCATTCTTCCTTCCTCCCGCTAATACCTGTAATTTCTTACTTTCTTTCTTTATCTTATTCAAATTTTCATTCTTCCTTCCTCCCGCTAATACCTGTAATTTCTTACTTTCTTTCTTTATCTTATTCAAATTTTCATTCTTCCTTCCTCCCGCTACTACCTGTAATTTCTTACTTTCTTTCTTTATCTTATTCGAATTTTCATTCTTCCTTCCTCCCGCTAATACCTGTAATTTCTTACTTTCTTTCTTTATCTTATTCGAATTTTCATTCTTCCTTCCTCCCGCTAATACCTGTATTTTCTTACTTTCTTTCTTTATCTTATTCAAATTTTCATTCTTCCTTCCTCCCGCTAATACCTGTAATTTCTTACTTTCTTTCTTTATCTTATTCGAATTTTCATTCTTCCTTCCTCCCGCTAATACCTGTAATTTCTTACTTTCTTTCTCTATCTTATTCAAATTTTCATTCTTCCTTCCTCCCGCTAATACCTGTAATTTCTTACTTTCTTTCTTTATCTTATTCGAATTTTTATTCTTCCTTCCTCCCGCTAATACCTGTAATTTCTCACTTTCTTTCTTTATCTTATTCAAATTTTCATTCTTCCTTCCTCCCGCTAATACCTGTAATTTCTTTCTTTCTTTATCTTATTCAAATTTTCATTCTTCCTTCCTCCCGCTAATACCTGTAATTTCTTACTTTCTTTCTCTATCTTATTCAAATTTTCATTCTTCCTTCCTCCCGCTAATACCTGTAATTTCTTACTTTCTTTCTCTATCTTATTCAAATTTTCATTCTTCCTTCCTCCCGCTAATACCTGTAATTTCTTTCTTTCTTTCTTTATCTTATTCGAATTTTTATTCTTCCTTCCTCACGCTAATACCTGTAATTTCTCACTTTCTTTCTTTATCTTATTCAAATTTTCATTCTTCCTTCCTCCCGCTAATACCTGTAATTTCTTACTTTCTTTCTCTATCTTATTCAAATTTTCATTCTTCCTTCCTCCCGCTAATACCTGTAATTTCTTACTTTCTTTCTTTATCTTATTCGAATTTTTATTCTTCCTTCCTCACGCTAATACCTGTAATTTCTCACTTTCTTTCTTTATCTTATTCAAATTTTCATTCTTCCTTCCTCCCGCAAATACCTGTAATTTCTTACTTTCTTTCTCTATCTTATTCAAATTTTCATTCTTCCTTCCTCCCGCTAATACCTGTAATTTCTTACTTTCTTTCTTTATCTTATTCGAATTTTCATTCTTCCTTCCTCCCGCTAATACCTGTAATTTCTTACTTTCTTTCTTTATCTTATTCGAATTTTTATTCTTCCTTCCTCCCGCTAATACCTGTAATTTCTTACTTTCTTTCTTTATCTTATTCGAATTTTCATTCTTCCTTCCTCCCGCTAATAGCTGTAATTTCTTACTTTCTTTCTTTATCTTATTCGAATTTTCATTCTTCCTTCCTCCCGCTAATACCTGTAATTTCTCACTTTCTTTCTTTATCTTATTCAAATTTTCATTCTTCCTTCCTCCCGCTAATACCTGTAATTTCTTACTTTCTTTCTTTACCTTATTCGAATTTTGATTCTTCCTTCCTAACGCTAATACCTGTAATTTCTCACTTTCTTTCTTTATCTTATTCAAATTTTCATTCTTCCTTCCTCCCGCTAATACCTGTAATTTCTTACTTTCTTTCTCTATCTTATTCAAATTTTCATTCTTCCTTCCTCCCGCTAATACCTGTAATTTCTGACGTTCGTTCTTTATCTTATTCGAATTTTCATTCTTCCTTCCTCCCGCTAATAAATGTAATTTCTTACTTTCTTTCTTTATCTTATTCGAATTTTCATTCTTCCTTCCTCCCGCTAATACCTGTAATTTCTTACTTTCTTTCTTTATCTTATTCGAATTTTCATTCTTCCTTCCTCCCGCTAATACCTGTAATTTCTTACTTTCTTTCTTTATCTTATTCGAATTTTCATTCTTCCTTCCTCCCGCTAATACCTGTAATTTCTTACTTTCTTTCTTTATCTTATTCGAATTTTCATTCTTCCTTCCTCCCGCTAATACCTGTAATTTCTTACTTTCTTTCTTTATTTATTCGAATTTTCATTCTTCCTTCCTCCCGCTAATACCTGTAATTTCTTACTTTCTTTCTTTATCTTATTCGAATTTTCATTCTTCCTTCCTCCCGCTAATACCTGAAATTTCTCACTTTCTTTCTTTATCTTATTCAAATTTTCATTCTTCCTTACTCCCGCTAATACCTGTAATTTCTTACTTTCTTTATCTTATTCGAATTTTCATTCTTCCTTCCTCCCGCTAATAAATGTTATTTCTTACTTTCTTTCTTTATCTTATTCGAATTTTCATTCTTCCTTCCTCCCGCTAATACCTGTAATTTCTTACTTTCTTTCTTTATCATATTCGAATTTTCATTCTTCCTTCCTCCCGCTAATACCTGTAATTTCTTACTTTCTTTCTTTATCTTATTCGAATTTTCATTCTTCCTTCCTCCCGCTAATACCTGTAATTTCTTACTTTCTTTCTTTATCTTATTCGATTTTTATTCTTCCTTCCTCACGCTAATACCTGTAATTTCTTACTTTCTTTCTTTATCTTATTCGAATTATTATTCTTCCTTCCTCCCGCTACTACCTGTAATTTCTTACTTTCTTTCTTTATCTTATTCGAATTTTCATTCTTCCTTCCTCCCGCTAATACCTGTAATTTCTTACTTTCTTTCTTTATCTTATTCGAATTTTCATTCTTCATTCCTCCCGCTAATACCTGTAATTTCTTACTTTCTTTCTTTATCTTATTCAAATTTTCATTCTTCCTTCCTCCCGATAATACCTGTAATTTCTTACTTTCTTTCTCTATCTTATTCAAATTTTCATTCTTCCTTCCCCCCGCTAATACCTGTAATTTCTGACTTTCGTTCTTTATCTTATTCGAATTTTCATTCTTCCTTCCTCCCGCTAATAAATGTAATTTCTTACTTTCTTTCTTTATCTTATTCGAATTTTCATTCTTCCTTCCTCCCGCTAATACCTGTAATTTCTTACTTTCTTTCTCTATCTTATTCAAATTTTCATTCTTCCTTCCTCCCGCTAATACCTGTAATTTCTTATTTTCTTTCTTTATCTTATTCGAATTTTTATTCTTCCATCCTCACGCTAATACCTGTAATTTCTCATTTTCATTCTTCCTTCCTCCCGCTAATACCTGTAATTTCTTACTTTCTTTCTCTATCTTATTCAAATTTTCATTCTTCCTTCCTCCCGCTAATACCTGTAATTTCTTACTTTCTTTCTTTATCTTATTCGAATTTTTATTCTTCCTTCCTCCCGCTAATACCTGTAATTTCTCACTTTCTTTCTTTATCTTATTCAAATTTTCATTCTTCCTTCCTCCCGCTAATACCTGTAATTTCTTTCTTTCTTTATCTTATTCAAATTTTCATTCTTCCTTCCTCCCGCTAATACCTGTAATTTCTTACTTTCTTTCTCTATCTTATTCAAATTTTCATTCTTCCTTCCTCCCGCTAATACCTGTAATTTCTTACTTTCTTTCTCTATCTTATTCAAATTTTCATTCTTCCTTCCTCCCGCTAATACCTGTAATTTCTTTCTTTCTTTCTTTATCTTATTCGAATTTTTATTCTTCCTTCCTCACGCTAATACCTGTAATTTCTCACTTTCTTTCTTTATCTTATTCAAATTTTCATTCTTCCTTCCTCCCGCTAATACCTGTAATTTCTTACTTTCTTTCTCTATCTTATTCAAATTTTCATTCTTCCTTCCTCCCGCTAATACCTGTAATTTCTTACTTTCTTTCTTTATCTTATTCGAATTTTTATTCTTCCTTCCTCACGCTAATACCTGTAATTTCTCACTTTCTTTCTTTATCTTATTCAAATTTTCATTCTTCCTTCCTCCCGCAAATACCTGTAATTTCTTACTTTCTTTCTCTATCTTATTCAAATTTTCATTCTTCCTTCCTCCCGCTAATACCTGTAATTTCTTACTTTCTTTCTTTATCTTATTCGAATTTTCATTCTTCCTTCCTCCCGCTAATACCTGTAATTTCTTACTTTCTTTCTTTATCTTATTCGAATTTTTATTCTTCCTTCCTCCCGCTAATACCTGTAATTTCTTACTTTCTTTCTTTATCTTATTCGAATTTTCATTCTTCCTTCCTCCCGCTAATAGCTGTAATTTCTTACTTTCTTTCTTTATCTTATTCGAATTTTCATTCTTCCTTCCTCCCGCTAATACCTGTAATTTCTCACTTTCTTTCTTTATCTTATTCAAATTTTCATTCTTCCTTCCTCCCGCTAATACCTGTAATTTCTTACTTTCTTTCTTTACCTTATTCGAATTTTGATTCTTCCTTCCTAACGCTAATACCTGTAATTTCTCACTTTCTTTCTTTATCTTATTCAAATTTTCATTCTTCCTTCCTCCCGCTAATACCTGTAATTTCTTACTTTCTTTCTCTATCTTATTCAAATTTTCATTCTTCCTTCCTCCCGCTAATACCTGTAATTTCTGACGTTCGTTCTTTATCTTATTCGAATTTTCATTCTTCCTTCCTCCCGCTAATAAATGTAATTTCTTACTTTCTTTCTTTATCTTATTCGAATTTTCATTCTTCCTTCCTCCCGCTAATACCTGTAATTTCTTACTTTCTTTCTTTATCTTATTCGAATTTTCATTCTTCCTTCCTCCCGCTAATACCTGTAATTTCTTACTTTCTTTCTTTATCTTATTCGAATTTTCATTCTTCCTTCCTCCCGCTAATACCTGTAATTTCTTACTTTCTTTCTTTATCTTATTCGAATTTTCATTCTTCCTTCCTCCCGCTAATACCTGTAATTTCTTACTTTCTTTCTTTATTTATTCGAATTTTCATTCTTCCTTCCTCCCGCTAATACCTGTAATTTCTTACTTTCTTTCTTTATCTTATTCGAATTTTCATTCTTCCTTCCTCCCGCTAATACCTGAAATTTCTCACTTTCTTTCTTTATCTTATTCAAATTTTCATTCTTCCTTACTCCCGCTAATACCTGTAATTTCTTACTTTCTTTATCTTATTCGAATTTTCATTCTTCCTTCCTCCCGCTAATAAATGTTATTTCTTACTTTCTTTCTTTATCTTATTCGAATTTTCATTCTTCCTTCCTCCCGCTAATACCTGTAATTTCTTACTTTCTTTCTTTATCATATTCGAATTTTCATTCTTCCTTCCTCCCGCTAATACCTGTAATTTCTTACTTTCTTTCTTTATCTTATTCGAATTTTCATTCTTCCTTCCTCCCGCTAATACCTGTAATTTCTTACTTTCTTTCTTTATCTTATTCGATTTTTATTCTTCCTTCCTCACGCTAATACCTGTAATTTCTTACTTTCTTTCTTTATCTTATTCGAATTATTATTCTTCCTTCCTCCCGCTACTACCTGTAATTTCTTACTTTCTTTCTTTATCTTATTCGAATTTTCATTCTTCCTTCCTCCCGCTAATACCTGTAATTTCTTACTTTCTTTCTTTATCTTATTCGAATTTTCATTCTTCATTCCTCCCGCTAATACCTGTAATTTCTTACTTTCTTTCTTTATCTTATTCAAATTTTCATTCTTCCTTCCTCCCGATAATACCTGTAATTTCTTACTTTCTTTCTCTATCTTATTCAAATTTTCATTCTTCCTTCCCCCCGCTAATACCTGTAATTTCTGACTTTCGTTCTTTATCTTATTCGAATTTTCATTCTTCCTTCCTCCCGCTAATAAATGTAATTTCTTACTTTCTTTCTTTATCTTATTCGAATTTTCATTCTTCCTTCCTCCCGCTAATACCTGTAATTTCTTACTTTCTTTCTCTATCTTATTCAAATTTTCATTCTTCCTTCCTCCCGCTAATACCTGTAATTTCTTATTTTCTTTCTTTATCTTATTCGAATTTTTATTCTTCCATCCTCACGCTAATACCTGTAATTTCTCATTTTCATTCTTCCTTCCTCCCGCTAATACCTGTAATTTCTTACTTTCTTTCTTTATCTTATTCGAATTTTCATTCTTCCTTCCTCCCGCTAATACCTGTAATTTCTCACTTTCTTTCTTTATCTTATTCAAATTTTCATTCTTCCTTCCTCCCGCTAATACCTGTAATTTCTTACTTTCTTTCTCTATCTTATTCAAATTTTCATTCTTCCTTCCTCCCGCTAATACCTGTAATTTCTTACTTTCTTTCTTTATCTTATTCGAATTTTCATTCTTCCTTCCTCCCGCTAATACCTGTAATTTCTTACTTTCTTTCTCTATCTTATTCAAATTTTCATTCTTCCTTCCTCCCGCTAATACCTGTAATTTCTTACTTTCTTTCTTTATCTTATTCGAATTTTCATTCTTCCTTCCTCCCGCTAATAAATGTAATTTCTTACTTTCTTTCTTTATCTTATTCGAATTTTCATTCTTCCTTCCTCCCGCTAATACCTGTAATTTCTTACTTTCTTTCTTTATCTTATTCGAATTTTCATTCTTCCTTCCTCCCGCTAATACCTGTAATTTCTTACTTTCTTTCTTTATCTTATTCGATTTTTATTCTTCCTTCCTCACGCTAATACCTGTAATTTCTTACTTTCTTTCTTTATCTTATTCGAATTATTATTCTTCCTTCCTCCCGCTACTACCTGTAATTTCTTACTTTCTTTCTTTATCTTATTCGAATTTTCATTCTTCCTTCCTCCCGCTAATACCTGTAATTTCTTACTTTCTTTCTTTATCTTATTCGAATTTTCATTCTTCCTTCCTCCCGCTAATACCTGCAATTTCTTACTTTCTTTCTTTATCTTATTCAAATTTTCATTCTTCCTTCCTCCCGATAATACCTGTAATTTCTTACTTTCTTTCTCTATCTTATTCAAATTTTCATTCTTCCTTCCTCCCGCTAATACCTGTAATTTCTGACTTTCGTTCTTTATCTTATTCGAATTTTCATTCTTCCTTCCTCCCGCTAATAAATGTAATTTCTTACTTTCTTTCTTTATCTTATTCGAATTTTCATTCTTCCTTCCTCCCGCTAATACCTGTAATTTCATACTTTCTTTCTTTATCTTATTCGAATTTTCATTCTTCCTTCCTCCCGCTAATACCTGTAATTTCTTACTTTCTTTCTTTATCTTATTCGAATTTTCATTCTTCCTTCCTCCCGCTAATACCTGGAATTTCTTACTTTCTTTCTTTATCTTATTCGAATTTTCATTCTTCCTTCCTCCCGCTAATACCTGTAATTTCTTACTTTCTTTCTTTATCTTATTCGAATTTTCATTCTTCCTTCCTCCCGCTAATACCTGTAATTTCTTACTTTCTTTCTTTATTTATTCGAATTTTCATTCTTCCTTCCTCCCGCTAATACCTGAAATTTCTCACTTTCTTTCTTTATCTTATTCAAATTTTCATTCTTCCTTACTCCCGCTAATACCTGTAATTTCTTACTTTCTTTATCTTATTCGAATTTTCATTCTTCCTTCCTCCCGCTAATAAATGTTATTTCTTACTTTCTTTCTTTATCTTATTCGAATTTTCATTCTTCCTTCCTCCCGCTAATACCTGTAATTTCTTACTTTCTTTCTTTATCATATTCGAATTTTCATTCTTCCTTCCTCCCGCTAATACATGTAATTTCTTACTTTCTTTCTTTATCTTATTCGAATTTTCATTCTTCCTTCCTCCCGCTAATACCTGTAATTTCTTACTTTCTTTATCTTATTCGAATTTTCATTCTTCCTTCCTCCCGCTAATACCTGTAATTTCTTACTTTCTTTCTCTATCTTATTTAAATTTTCATTCTTCCTTCCTCCCGCTAATACCTGTAATTTCTTATTTTCTTTCTTTATCTTATTCGAATTTTTATTCTTCCATCCTCACGCTAATACCTGTAATTTCTCATTTTCATTCTTCCTTCCTCCCGCTAATACCTGTAATTTCTTACTTTCTTTCTTTATCTTATTCGAATTTTCATTCTTCCTTCCTCCCGCTAATACCTGTAATTTCTCACTTTCTTTCTTTATCTTATTCAAATTTTCATTCTTCCTTCCTCCCGCTAATACCTGTAATTTCTTACTTTCTTTCTCTATCTTATTCAAATTTTCATTCTTCCTTCCTCCCGCTAATACCTGTAATTTCTTACTTTCTTTCTTTATCTTATTCGAATTTTCATTCTTCCTTCCTCCCGCTAATACCTGTAATTTCTTACTTTCTTTCTCTATCTTATTCAAATTTTCATTCTTCCTTCCTCCCGCTAATACCTGTAATTTCTTACTTTCTTTCTTTATCTTATTCGAATTTTCATTCTTCCTTCCTCCCGCTAATAAATGTAATTTCTTACTTTCTTTCTTTATCTTATTCGAATTTTCATTCTTCCTTCCTCCCGCTAATACCTGTAATTTCTTATTTTCTTTCTTTATCTTATTCGAATTTTTATTCTTCCATCCTCACGCTAATACCTGTAATTTCTCATTTTCATTCTTCCTTCCTCCCGCTAATACCTGTAATTTCTTACTTTCTTTCTTTATCTTATTCGAATTTTCATTCTTCCTTCCTCCCGCTAATACCTGTAATTTCTCACTTTCTTTCTTTATCTTATTCAAATTTTCATTCTTCCTTCCTCCCGCTAATACCTGTAATTTCTTACTTTCTTTCTCTATCTTATTCAAATTTTCATTCTTCCTTCCTCCCGCTAATACCTGTAATTTCTTACTTTCTTTCTTTATCTTATTCGAATTTTCATTCTTCCTTCCTCCCGCTAATACCTGTAATTTCTTACTTTCTTTCTCTATCTTATTCAAATTTTCATTCTTCCTTCCTCCCGCTAATACCTGTAATTTCTTACTTTCTTTCTTTATCTTATTCGAATTTTCATTCTTCCTTCCTCCCGCTAATAAATGTAATTTCTTACTTTCTTTCTTTATCTTATTCGAATTTTCATTCTTCCTTCCTCCCGCTAATACCTGTAATTTCTTACTTTCTTTCTTTATCTTATTCGAATTTTCATTCTTCCTTCCTCCCGCTAATACCTTTAATTTCTTACTTTCTTTCTTTATCTTATTCGAATTTTCATTCTTCCTTCCTCCCGCTAATACCTGTAATTTTTTTACTTTCTTTCTTTATCTTATTCAAATTTTCATTCTTCCTTCCTCCCGCTAATACCTGTAATTTCTTACTTTCTTTCTTTATCTTATTCGAATTTTTATTCTTCCTTCCTCACGCTAATACCTGTAATTTCTCACTTTCTTTATCTTATTCAAATTTTCATTCTTCCTTCCTCCCGCTAATACCTGTAATTTCTTACTTTCTTTCTTTATCTTATTCGAATTTTCATTCTTCCTTCCTCCCGCTAATACCTGTAATTTCTTACTTTCTTTCTTTATCTGATTCGAATTTTCATTCTTCCTTCCTCACGCTAATACCTGTAATTTCTTACTTTCTTTCTTTATCTTATTCAAATTTTCATTCTTCCTTCCTCCCGCTAATACCTGTAATTTCTTACTTTCTTTCTTTATCTTATTCGAATTTTTATTCTTCCTTCCTCCCGCTAATACCTGCAATTTCTCACTTTCTTTCTTTATCTTATTCAAATTTTCATTCTTCCTTCCTCCCGCTAATACCTGTAATTTCTTTCTTTCATTATCTTGTTCAAATTTTCATTCTTCCTTCCTCCCGCTAATACCTGTAATTTCTTACTTTCTTTCTCTATCTTATTCAAATTTTCATTCTTCCTTCCTCCCGCTAATACCTGTAATTTCTTACTTTCTTTCTCTATCTTATTCAAATTTTCATTCTTCCTTCCTCCCGCTAATACCTGTAATTTCTTTCTTTCTTTCTTTATCTTATTCGAATTTTTATTCTTCCTTCCTCACGCTAATACCTGTAATTTCTCACTTTCTTTCTTTATCTTATTCAAATTTTCATTCTTCCTTCCTCCCGCTAATACCTGTAATTTCTTACTTTCTTTCTCTATCTTATTCAAATTTTCATTCTTCCTTCCTCCCGCTAATACCTGTAATTTCTTACTTTCTTTCTTTATCTTATTCGAATTTTTATTCTTCCTTCCTCACGCTAATACCTGTAATTTCTCACTTTCTTTCTTTATCTTATTCAAATTTTCATTCTTCCTTCCTCCCGCAAATACCTGTAATTTCTTACTTTCTTTCTCTATCTTATTCAAATTTTCATTCTTCCTTCCTCCCGCTAATACCTGTAATTTCTTACATTCTTTCTTTATCTTATTCGAATTTTCATTCTTCCTTCCTCCCGCTAATACCTGTAATTTCTTACTTTCTTTCTTTATCTTATTCAAATTTTCATTCTTCCTTCCTCCCGCTAATACCTGTAATTTCTTACTTTCTTTCTTTATCTTATTCAAATTTTCATTCTTCCTTCCTCCCGCTACTACCTGTAATTTCTTACTTTCTTTCTTTATCTTATTCGAATTTTCATTCTTCCTTCCTCCCGCTAATACCTGTAATTTCTTACTTTCTTTCTTTATCTTATTCGAATTTTCATTCTTCCTTCCTCACGCTAATACCTGTATTTTCTTACTTTCTTTCTTTATCTTATTCAAATTTTCATTCTTCCTTCCTCCCGCTAATACCTGTAATTTCTTACTTTCTTTCTTTATCTTATTCGAATTTTTATTCTTCCTTCCTCCCGCTAATACCTGTAATTTCTCACTTTCTTTCTTTATCTTATTCAAATTTTCATTCTTCCTTCCTCCCGCTAATACCTGTAATTTCTTTCTTTCTTTATCTTATTCAAATTTTCATTCTTCCTTCCTCCCGCTAATACCTGTAATTTCTTACTTTCTTTCTCTATCTTATTCAAATTTTCATTCTTCCTTCCTCCCGCTAATACCTGTAATTTCTTACTTTCTTTCTCTATCTTATTCAAATTTTCATTCTTCCTTCCTCCCGCTAATACCTGTAATTTCTTACTTTCTTTCTTTATCTTATTCGAATTTTTATTCTTCCTTCCTCACGCTAATACCTGTAATTTCTCACTTTCTTTCTTTATCTTATTCAAATTTTCATTCTTCCTTCCTCCCGCAAATACCTGTAATTTCTTACTTTCTTTCTCTATCTTATTCAAATTTTCATTCTTCCTTCCTCCCGCTAATACCTGTAATTTCTTACTTTCTTTCTTTATCTTATTCGAATTTTCATTCTTCCTTCCTCCCGCTAATACCTGTAATTTCTTACTTTCTTTCTTTATCTTATTCAAATTTTCATTCTTCCTTCCTCCCGCTACTACCTGTAATTTCTTACTTTCTTTCTTTATCTTATTCGAATTTTCATTCTTCCTTCCTCACGCTAATACCTGTATTTTCTTACTTTCTTTCTTTATCTTATTCAAATTTTCATTCTTCCTTCCTCCCGCTAATACCTGTAATTTCTTACTTTCTTTCTTTATCTTATTCGAATTTTTATTCTTCCTTCCTCCCGCTAATACCTGTAATTTCTCACTTTCTTTCTTTATCTTATTCAAATTTTCATTCTTCCTTCCTCCCGCTAATACCTGTAATTTCTTTCTTTCTTTATCTTATTCAAATTTTCATTCTTCCTTCCTCCCGCTAATACCTGTAATTTCTTACTTTCTTTCTCTATCTTATTCAAATTTTCATTCTTCCTTCCTCCCGCTAATACCTGTAATTTCTTTCTTTCTTTCTTTATCTTATTCGAATTTTTATTCTTCCTTCCTCACGCTAATACCTGTAATTTCTCACTTTCTTTCTTTATCTTATTCAAATTTTCATTCTTCCTTCCTCCCGCTAATACCTGTAATTTCTTACTTTCTTTCTCTATCTTATTCAAATTTTCATTCTTCCTTCCTCCCGCTAATACCTGTAATTTCTTACTTTCTTTCTTTATCTTATTCGAATTTTCATTCTTCCTTCCTCCCGCTAATACCTGTAATTTCTTACTTTCTTTCTTTATCTTATTCGAATTTTTATTCTTCCTTCCTCCCGCTAATACCTGTAATTTCTCACTTTCTTTCTTTATCTTATTCAAATTTTCATTCTTCCTTCCTCCCGCTAATACCTGTAATTTCTTACTTTCTTTCTCTATCTTATTCAAATTTTCATTCTTCCTTCCTCCCGCTAATACCTGTAATTTCTTACTTTCTTTCTCTATCTTATTCAAATTTTCATTCTTCCTTCCTCCCGCTAATACCTGTAATTTCTTTCTTTCTTTCTTTATCTTATTCGAATTTTTATTCTTCCTTCCTCACGCTAATACCTGTAATTTCTCACTTTCTTTCTTTATCTTATTCAAATTTTCATTCTTCCTTCCTCCCGCTAATACCTGTAATTTCTTACTTTCTTTCTCTATCTTATTCAAATTTTCATTCTTCCTTCCTCCCGCTAATACCTGTAATTTCTTACTTTCTTTCTTTATCTTATTCGAATTTTCATTCTTCCTTCCTCCCGCTAATACCTGTAATTTCTTACTTTCTTTCTTTATCTTATTCGAATTTTCATTCTTCCTTCCTCCCGCTAATACCTGTAATTTCTCACTTTCTTTCTTTATCTTATTCGAATTTTTATTCTTCCTTCCTCACGCTAATACCTGTAATTTCTTACTTTCTTTCTTTATCTTATTCGAATTTTCATTCTTCCTTCCTCCTGCTAATACCTGTAATTTCTTACTTTCTTTCTTTATCTTATTCAAATTTTCATTCTTCCTTCCTCCCGCTAATACCTGTAATTTCTTACTTTCTTTCTTTATCTTATTCGAATTTTTATTCTTCCTTCCTCACGCTAATACCTGTAATTTCTCACTTTCTTTCTTTATCTTATTCAAATTTTCATTCTTCCTTCCTCCCGCAAATACCTGTAATTTCTTACTTTCTTTCTCTATCTTATTCAAATTTTCATTCTTCCTTCCTCCCGCTAATACCTGTAATTTCTTACTTTCTTTCTTTATCTTATTCGAATTTTCATTCTTCCTTCCTCCCGCTAATACCTGTAATTTCTTACTTTCTTTCTTTATCTTATTCGAATTTTTATTCTTCCTTCCTCCCGCTAATACCTGTAATTTCTTACTTTCTTTCTTTATCTTATTCGAATTTTCATTCTTCCTTCCTCCCGCTAATACCTGTAATTTCTTACTTTCTTTCTTTATCTTATTCGAATTTTCATTCTTCCTTCCTCCCGCTAATACCTGTAATTTCTCACTTTATTTCTTTATCTTATTCAAATTTTCATTCTTCCTTCCTCCCGCTAATACCTGTAATTTCTTACTTTCTTTCTTTACCTTATTCGAATTTTGATTCTTCCTTCCTCACGCTAATACCTGTAATTTCTCACTTTCTTTCTTTATCTTATTCAAATTTTCATTCTTCCTTCCTCCCGCTAATACCTGTAATTTCTTACTTTCTTTCTCTATCTTATTCAAATTTTCATTCTTCCTTCCTCCCGCTAATACCTGTAATTTCTTACTTTCTTTCTTTATCTTATTCGAATTTTCATTCTTCCTTCCTCCCTCTAATACCTGTAATTTCTTACTTTCTTTCTTTATCTCATTCGAATTTTCATTCTTCCTTCCTCCCGCTAATACCTGTAATTTCTCACTTTCTTTCTTTATCTTATTCGAATTTTCATTCTTCCTTCCTCACGCTAATACCTGTAATTTCTTACTTTCTTTCTTTATCTTATTCAAATTTTCATTCTTCCTTCCTCCCGCTAATACCTGTAATTTCTCACTTTCTTTCTTTATCTTATTCGAATTTTTATTCTTCCTTCCTCCCGCTAATACCTGTAATTTCTCACTTTCTTTCTCTATCTTATTCAAATTTTCATTCTTCCTTCCTCCCGCTAATACCTGTAATTTCTTACTTTCTTTCTTTATCTTATTCGAATTTTCATACTTCCTTCCTCCCGCTAATACCTGTAATTTCTTACTTTCTTTCTTTATCTTATTCGAATTTTCATTCTTCCTTCCTCCCGCTAATACCTATAATTTCTCACTTTCTTTCTTTATCTTATTCAAATTTTCATTCTTCCTTCCTCCCGCTAATACCTGTAATTTCTTACTTTCTTTCTTTATCTTATTCGAATTTTCATTCTTCCTTCCTCCCGCTAATACCTGTAATTTCTTACTTTCTTTCTTTATCTTATTCAAATTTTCATTCTTCCTTCCTCCCACTAATACCTGTAATTTCTCACTTTCTTTCTTTATCTGATTCAAATTTTCATTCTTCTTTCCTCCCGCTAATACCTGTAATTTCTAACTTTGTTTCTTTATCTTATTCAAATTTTCATTCTTCCTTCCTCCCGCTAATACCTGTAATTTCTTACTTTCTTTCTCTATCTTATTCAAATTTTCATTCTTCCTTCCTCCCGCTAATACCTGTAATTTCTTACTTTCTTTCTTTATCTTATTCGAATTTTCATTCTTCCTTCCTCCCTCTAATACCTGTAATTTCTTACTTTCTTTCTTTATCTTATTCGAATTTTCATTCTTCCTTCCTCCCGCTAATACCTGTAATTTCTCACTTTCTTTCTTTATCTTATTCGAATTTTCATTCTTCCTTCCTCACGCTAATACCTGTAATTTCTCACTTTCTTTCTTTATCTTATTCAAATTTTCATTCTTCCTTCCTCCCGCTAATACCTGTAATTTCTCACTTTCTTTCTTTATCTTATTCGAATTTTCATTCTTCCTTCCTCCCGCTAATACCTGTAATTTCTTACTTTCTTTCTTTATCTTATTCGAATTTTCATTCTTCCTTCCTCCCGCTAATACCTGTAATTTCTCACTTTCGTTCTTTATCTTATTCGAATTTTCATTCTTCCTTCCTCCCGTTATTTCCTGTAATTTCTCACTTTCTTTCTCTATCTTATTCAAATTTTCATTCTTCCTTCCTCCCGCTAATACCTGTAATTTCTTACTTTCTTTCTTTATCTTATTCGAATTTTCATTCTTCCTTCCTCCCGCTAATACCTGTAATTTCTTACTTTCTTTTTTTATCTTATTCGCATTTTCATTCTTCCTTCCTCCCGCTAATACCTATAATTTCTCACTTTCTTTCTTTATCTTATTCAAATTTTCATTCTTCCTTCCTCCCGCTAATACCTGTAATTTCTTACTTTCTTTCTTTATCTTATTCAAATTTTCATTCTTCCTTCCTCCCGCTAATACCTGTAATTTCTTACTTTCTTTATCTTATTCGAATTTTCATTCTTCCTTCCTCCCGCTAATACCTGTAATTTCTCACTTTCTTTCTTTATCTTATTCGAATTTTCATTCTTCCTTCCTCACGCTAATACCTGTAATTTCTCACTTTCTTTCTTTATCTTATTCAAATTTTCATTCTTCCTTCCTCCCGCTAATACCTGTAATTTCTCACTTCCTTTCTTTATCTTATTCGAATTTTCATTCTTCCTTCCTCCCGCTAATACCTGTAATTTCTTACTTTCTTTCTTTATCTTATTCGAATTTTCATTCTTCCTTCCTCCCGCTAATACCTGTAATTTCTCACTTTCTTTCTTTATCTTATTCGCATTTTCATTCTTCCTTCCTCCCGCTAATACCTATAATTTCTCACTTTCTTTCTTTATCTTATTCAAATTTTCATTCTTCATTCCTCCCGCTAATACCTGTAATTTCTTACTTTCTTTCTCTATCTTATTCAAATTTTCATTCTTCCTTCCTCCCGCTAATACCTGTAATTTCTTACTTTCTTTCTTTATCTTATTCGAATTTTCATTCTTCCTTCCTCCCTCTAATACCTGTAATTTCTTACTTTCTTTCTTTATCTCATTCGAATTTTCATTCTTCCTTCCTCCCGCTAATACCTGTAATTTCTCACTTTCTTTCTTTATCTTATTCGAATTTTCATTCTTCCTTCCTCACGCTAATACCTGTAATTTCTTACTTTCTTTCTTTATCTTATTCAAATTTTCATTCTTCCTTCCTCCCGCTAATACCTGTAATTTCTCACTTTCTTTCTTTATCTTATTCGAATTTTCATTCTTCCTTCCTCCCGCTAATACCTGTAATTTCTCACTTTCTTTCTTTATCTGATTCAAATTTTCATTCTTCCTTCCTCCCGCTAATACCTGTAATTTCTTACTTTCTTTCTTTATCTTATTCAAATTTTCATTCTTCCTTCCTCCCGCTAATACCTGTAATTTCTTACTTTCTTTATCTTATTCGAATTTTTATTCTTCCTTGCTCACGCCAATACCTGTAATTTCTCACTTTCTTTCTTTATCTTATTCGAATTTTCATTCTTCCTTCCTCCCGCTAATACCTGTAATTTCTCACTTTCTTTCTTTATCTTATTCAAATTTTCATTCTTCCTTCCTCCCGCTAATACCTGCAATTTCTTACTTTCTTTCTTTATCTTATTCAAATTTTCATTCTTCCTTCCTCCCGCTAATACCTGTAATTTCTTACTTTCTTTCTTTATCTTATTCGAATTTTTATTCTTCCTTGCTCACGCTAATACCTGTAATTTCTCACTTTCTTTCTTTATCTTATTCGAATTTTCATTCTTCCTTCCTCGCGCTAATACCTGTAATTTCTCACTCTCTTTCTTTATCTTATTCGAATTTTCATTCTTCCTTCCTCCCGCTAATACCTGTAATTTCTCACTTTCTTTCTTTATCTTATTCAAATTTTCATTCTTCCTTCCTCCCGCTAATACCTGTAATTTCATACTTTCTTTCTTTATCTTATTCGAATTTTCATTCTTCCTTCCTCACGCTAATACCTGTAATTTCTCACTTTCTTTCTTTATCTTATTCAAATTTTCATTCTTCCTTCCTCCCGCTAATACCTGTAATTTCTTACTTTCTTTCTCTATCTTATTCAAATTTTCATTCTTCCTTCCTCCCGCTAATACCTGTAATTTCTTACTTTCTTTCTTTATCTTATTCGAATTTTCATTCTTACTTCCTCCCTCTAATACCTGTAATTTCTTACTTTCTTTCTTTATCTCATTCGAATTTTCATTCTTCCTTCCTCCCGCTAATACCTGTAATTTCTCACTTTCTTTCTTTATCTTATTCGAATTTTCATTCTTCCTTCCTCACGCTAATACCTGTAATTTCTTACTTTCTTTCTTTATCTTATTCAAATTTTCATTCTTCCTTCCTCCCGCTAATACCTGTAATTTCTCACTTTCTTTCTTTATCTTATTCGAATTTTCATTCTTCCTTCCTCCCGCTAATACCTGTAATTTCTCACTTTCTTTCTCTATCTTATTCAAATTTTCATTCTTCCTTCCTCCCGCTAATACCTGTAATTTCTTACTTTCTTTCTTTATCTTATTCGAATTTTCATACTTCCTTCCTCCCGCTAATACCTGTAATTTCTTACTTTCTTTCTTTATCTTATTCGAATTTTCATTCTTCCTTCCTCCCGCTAATACCTATAATTTCTCACTTTCTTTCTTTATCTTATTCAAATTTTCATTCTTCATTCCTCCCGCTAATACCTGTAATTTCTTACTTTCTTTCTTTATCTTATTCAAATTTTCATTCTTCCTTCCTCCCGCTAATACCTGTAATTTCTTACTTTCTTTCTTTATCTTATTCGAATTTTTATTCTTCCTTGCTCACGCTAATACCTGTAATTTCTCACTTTCTTTCTTTATCTTATTCGAATTTTCATTCTTCCTTCCTCCCGCTAATACCTGTAATTTCTTACTTTCTTTCTTTATCTTATTCAAATTTTCATTCTTCCTTCCTCCCGCTAATACCTGTAATTTCTTACTTTCTTTCTTTATCTTATTCAAATTTTCATTCTTCCTTCCTCCCACTAATACCTGTAATTTCTCACTTTCTTTCTTTATCTGATTCAAATTTTCATTCTTCCTTCCTCCCGCTAATACCTGTAATTTCTAACTTTCTTTCTTTATCTTATTCAAATTTTCATTCTTCCTTCCTCCCGCTAATACCTGTAATTTCTTACTTTCTTTCTCTATCTTATTCAAATTTTCATTCTTCCTTCCTCCCGCTAATACCTGTAATTTCTTACTTTCTTTCTTTATCTTATTCGAATTTTCATTCTTCCTTCCTCCCTCTAATACCTGTAATTTCTTACTTTCTTTCTTTATCTTATTCGAATTTTCATTCTTCCTTCCTCCCGCTAATACCTGTAATTTCTCACTTTCTTTCTTTATCTTATTCGAATTTTCATTCTTCCTTCCTCACGCTAATACCTGTAATTTCTCACTTTCTTTCTTTATCTTATTCAAATTTTCATTCTTCCTTCCTCCCGCTAATACCTGTAATTTCTCACTTTCTTTCTTTATCTTATTCGAATTTTCATTCTTCCTTCCTCCCGCTAATACCTGTAATTTCTTACTTTCTTTCTTTATCTTATTCGAATTTTCATTCTTCCTTCCTCCCGCTAATACCTGTAATTTCTCACTTTCGTTCTTTATCTTATTCGAATTTTCATTCTTCCTTCCTCCCGTTATTTCCTGTAATTTCTCACTTTCTTTCTCTATCTTATTCAAATTTTCATTCTTCCTTCCTCCCGCTAATACCTGTAATTTCTTACTTTCTTTCTTTATCTTATTCGAATTTTCATTCTTCCTTCCTCCCGCTAATACCTGTAATTTCTTACTTTCTTTTTTTATCTTATTCGCATTTTCATTCTTCCTTCCTCCCGCTAATACCTATAATTTCTCACTTTCTTTCTTTATCTTATTCAAATTTTCATTCTTCCTTCCTCCCGCTAATACCTGTAATTTCTTACTTTCTTTCTTTATCTTATTCAAATTTTCATTCTTCCTTCCTCCCGCTAATACCTGTAATTTCTTACTTTCTTTATCTTATTCGAATTTTCATTCTTCCTTCCTCCCGCTAATACCTGTAATTTCTCACTTTCTTTCTTTATCTTATTCGAATTTTCATTCTTCCTTCCTCACGCTAATACCTGTAATTTCTCACTTTCTTTCTTTATCTTATTCAAATTTTCATTCTTCCTTCCTCCCGCTAATACCTGTAATTTCTCACTTTCTTTCTTTATCTTATTCGAATTTTCATTCTTCCTTCCTCCCGCTAATACCTGTAATTTCTTACTTTCTTTCTTTATCTTATTCGAATTTTCATTCTTCCTTCCTCCCGCTAATACCTGTAATTTCTCACTTTCGTTCTTTATCTTATTCGAATTTTCATTCTTCCTTCCTCCCGTTATTTCCTGTAATTTCTCACTTTCTTTCTCTATCTTATTCAAATTTTCATTCTTCCTTCCTCCCGCTAATACCTGTAATTTCTTACTTTCTTTCTTTATCTTATTCGAATTTTCATTCTTCCTTCCTCCCGCTAATACCTGTAATTTCTTACTTTCTTTTTTTATCTTATTCGCATTTTCATTCTTCCTTCCTCCCGCTAATACCTATAATTTCTCACTTTCTTTCTTTATCTTATTCAAATTTTCATTCTTCCTTCCTCCCGCTAATACCTGTAATTTCTTACTTTCTTTCTTTATCTTATTCAAATTTTCATTCTTCCTTCCTCCCGCTAATACCTGTAATTTCTTACTTTCTTTATCTTATTCGAATTTTTATTCTTCCTTGCTCACGCCAATACCTGTAATTTCTCACTTTCTTTCTTTATCTTATTCAAATTTTCATTCTTCCTTCCTCCCGCTAATACCTGTAATTTCTCACTTTCTTTCTTTATCTTATTCAAATTTTCATTCTTCCTTCCTCCCGCTAATACCTGTAATTTCTTACTTTCTTTCTTTATCTTATTCAAATTTTCATTCTTCCTTCCTCCCGCTAATACCTGTAATTTCTCACTTTCTTTCTTTATCTGATTCAAATTTTCATTCTTCCTTCCTCCCGCTAATACCTGTAATTTCTTACTTTCTTTCTTTATCTTATTCAAATTTTCATTCTTCCTTCCTCCCGCTAATACCTGTAATTTCTTACTTTCTTTATCTTATTCGAATTTTTATTCTTCCTTGCTCACGCCAATACCTGTAATTTCTCACTTTCTTTCTTTATCTTATTCGAATTTTCATTCTTCCTTCCTCCCGCTAATACCTGCAATTTCTTACTTTCTTTCTTTATCTTATTCAAATTTTCATTCTTCCTTCCTCCCGCTAATACCTGTAATTTCTTACTTTCTTTCTTTATCTTATTCGAATTTTTATTCTTCCTTCCTCACGCTAATACCTGTAATTTCTCACTTTCTTTCTTTATCTTATTCGAATTTTCATTCTTCCTTCCTCCCGCTAATACCTGCAATTTCTTACTTTCTTTCTTTATCTTATTCGAATTTTCATTCTTCCTTCCTCCCGCTAATACCTGTAATTTCTTACTTTCTTTCTTTATCTTATTCGAATTTTTATTCTTCCTTCCTCACGCTAATACCTGTAATTTCTCACTTTCTTTCTTTATCTTATTCGAATTTTCATTCTTCCTTCCTCGCGCTAATACCTGTAATTTCTCACATTCTTTCTTTATCTTATTCAAATTTTCATTCTTCCTTCCTCCCGCTAATACCTGTAATTTCATACTTTCTTTCTTTATCTTATTCGAATTTTCATTCTTCCTTCCTCACGCTAATACCTGTAATTTCTCACTTTCTTTCTTTATCTTATTCAAATTTTCATTCTTCCTTCCTCCCGCTAATACCTGTAATTTCTCACTTTCTTTCTTTATCTTATTCAAATTTTCATTCTTCCTTCCTCCCGCTAATACCTGTAATTTCTCACTTTCTTTCTTTATCTTATTCAAATTTTCATTCTTCCTTCCTCCCGGTAATACCTGTAATTTCTCACTTTCTTTCTTTATCTTATTCAAATTTTCATTCTTCCTTCCTCCCGCTAATACCTGTAATTTCTCACTTTCTTTCTCTATCTTATTCAAATTTTCATTCTTCCTTCCTCCCGCTAATACCTGTAATTTCTCACTTTCTTTCTTTATCTTATTCAAATTTTCATTCTTCCTTCCTCACGCTAATACCTGTAATTTCTTACTTTCTTTCTCTATCTTATTCGAATTTTCATTCTTCCTTCCTCCCGCTAATACCTGTAATTTCTTACTTTCTTTCTTTATCTTATTCGAATTTTCATTCTTCCTTCCTCACGCTAATACCTGTAATTTCTTACTTTCTTTCTTTATCTTATTCAAATTTTCATTCTTCCTTCCTCCCGCTAATACCTGTAATTTCTCCCTTTCTTTCTCTATCTTATTCAAATTTTCATTCTTCCTTCCTCCCGCTAATACCTGTAATTTCTCACTTTCTTTCTTTATCTTATTCAAATTTTCATTCTTCCTTCCTCCCGCTAATACCTGTAATTTCTCCCTTTCTTTCTCTATCTTATTCAAATTTTCATTCTTCCTTCCTCCCGCTAATACCTGTAATTTCTCACTTTCTTTCTTTATCTTATTCAAATTTTCATTCTTCCTTCCTCCCGCTAATACCTGTAATTTCTCACTTTCTTTCTCTATCTTATTCGAATTTTTATTCTTCCTTCCTCCCGCTAATACCTGTAATTTCTTACTTTCTTTCTTTATCGGTGATGTTTAAACATTATTTCTGTCCATATCTTTACCGAAGAAATAGTTATTTTTCATTTAATTTGTTTTTCATTTTAAGACATGTTTTCTTTTAGACATTACCTTATTACACAAACACTAATTGGTGTAACTCGTCACTTATTTACTGAAAAAATGTTTTTAAGATCTTAAAATTGGCTAAGATTATCATTCAATTATATTTTTTTTTCTCAAAAATAAGCTAAGAAATTCGAAAATATTTTTCATGCTATAAAATATAATTAACAAGGTAAGTCACACATGGCATTCGATCAAACCAATATAGGTATTTTCGAAGTATAAACAAGTTTTTTCATAGCGAATAAAACTTCTTCTTCTTTGTTGTGCACTGTACCTTCAAAACGTCGGCGATCATGGCTCTCCATAATTTCCTATTCTTTGAAGCTCTAAATTTGGTCTTTTTTCTCTCTCCTTAACCCTGTTCTGTCATCATTTTACTCTGTCCCACTTGGTTTCAAACAGTCCTGTGAGTATCAAATTTTCCAAGCCCTCTTTCCTCATTATGTCCCTGGTGAATGACAACTACCGCTTTCCGTTAAGTATCAGTCAGTTCTGTCCCATGCCTGATACACGCTTAGGCGAGCATGTATCTTTCGATACACGACTGACGAGGAAGATTTTTTCCCGCAGTAGGTTGCCATTTCTTTCTGCAGTAGACCAGCTGACATCCAAGAAACCGGTCTGTCCTGCTATTTATCCATAGCTAGGGAGAAGAATAGGATTCATAATCTCCCAAGGGTATTAGTACGTAAGTGAATGTAATGGATTCGACTGGAATTCGAACTCGGCTCTCCGATTCCTCAATCCAAGATGCTATCCATTATTTACCATAAAAAATACCTTGAAATTAAAAATAAAATAAAAGCTTCAAAAACAATGAAAGACATTAATTTCAATATAGCTGCCCATTTCAACCAACCGGATCATAGGAATGACTAGCAGTAGAGACCGGCGTTGCCCGCGAATGTAACAGTAAGAGATAGATCAAGTATCGACCATCATAAAGAAAATTGACAAAGATTATAGTTTAAGGTTGACAGACACGCATGTCTTAATTAGGTTTTTTTTTTTTACGAATTGGTCAAACCCAAACTGAAACAAAAACATTTTTTTCAATCGTTTTGAGTCTACCGATTGAATAGAATTTTATTATAAACATTATGAAGTGTAAGACAATAAGAAACACTACCTGCCAAAAGAAAGTGAAATTTTGTCGAAATCGGTTGAAAAATGTAGGAAATCCGATCCCATATATAAACACACACACACACACATACACAACCTGGGTTTTAAATAAGTATAACAAGATATGAGTTGTCCCCCTTTCATTCTCGCGACAGCGATTCCGCTTAATCGTGTTTTCAAATTGGTTTCGTGCAAAAACAATTGTGTTTTTTCAATTTTTGGCGCTGTCAGAACCATCGCAATGCAATTTTACGTAGTCCTGTGAAGTTTTATTGAAATCGGTTGAAAAATGTAGGGAATCCGATCCAATATATAAACGAACACACACGCACACACACACACACAACCTGGGTTTTATAATAAGTATGATGACGTTAAATGAAACCTCTTTATCATCATCCTTTAATTACCAATAAGAATACTGAAAGTCTGATCTGAAATATATTTTTAAAAAGAGTCACACATTCTAGGATTAGACATGGACTTAAGTATAAACAATGAATACAGTTTCCACAGAAAGCCTTCTACAATCCCTCCACAATAAAAAAAAAATCAAACAATTGTGAACTTTTAAAGAATCTATCAGGGCCATAAATGTAAATAAAAGAAATTATTTTTAAACATTTCTTCTTTAGAAAATCTTTGTAAATGTATTTGTTTATTTGTCAATATGGACGACTTTAATGAAATACAAAAAAAAAAAAAAAAAAAAAAATGATTCCAATCAATTCAATTTCGGTTTGAAATACAGCAAAGTATTTTCCTTACTGGAAATAAAAACTAAAATTCAATCAGATTATTTACTGGGGAGAAAAGACGAGGATTCATACCTTTCCCAGGAGTATTAGGAAGTAAGTGAATATCAGTTCAGTTACGTGGCATGTATGATACACGCTTTGGCGATCATTTATCTTTCGATACATGACTGACGAGGCAGAATTTTTCCCACAATAGGTTGCCATTTCTTTCTGCAGTAGACCAGTTGCCATCCAAGGCTATATAACCCGGTCTGCCATGCTATTTACCCATGGCTGGGGGAGAAGACGAGGATTCATACCTTTCTCAAGGGTATTAGCACGTAAGTGAAATGTCCTTTTTGGTTCCATTTTCTCTAAAACATTATCGTTGCCCACATATTTGGTTCGTGACATTCTCTACACCCTTTTGTATAGGCACATTTCTTTTGCTTCGGGACACTTCTTCATCTCTGTGGAGATTGTCCAACTTTCACTGCCATATAGGAGGACTGATATTACGTAACAGCTAACCAATATCTGTCTCTATTTCTGAGATGAGGTATTATGATTGTTTACAGTATTTACATTCTTCAGACTGTTATCCTCATCTTCTTTGCCAAATGCACAACGTTTCGATTGTGTGCTCCGGCCTTCTTCAGATGATTGGAATTTCGAATCGAACCCTTTATTTCGTCCTCTGCGTTAGATTCTTCTAGTTCCACGGGTCATCCGGAAGAGGCACGACACGTGGAACTAGAACAGTCTAACCCGGTGGACGAAACAAAGGGTTCGGTTCGAAACAAAGGGTTCGGTTCGAAATTTCAAATGTTCAACGGCCGATATATTGTGAATATGTCGATGAAGATGACGATAACAGCTCTTTGTATCTAAAGACTTTCTTCTGTATCTTACTACTTTGCTTAGCTTTTGAAAAACATATTTCGCTATGGCAATGCTCCTTCAGATTTCAGTGTCACACTTTTTGCCAGACTCTGTTATTTGATTAATTTTTATATACCGCAAATCTTCATAAATATACAGGTTAATAAACATATATTGCAAGTATGTCATGGTGGACTCTCGTATCGTATCAGCATTGGATAGTGCGTTTCGTTTTACACTTATGCATGCTAGCACGGGCTATTGTGGAGGAAATACTAACCGAGCCTTGTTACGGGCGACAAAGCCACACTGACAGATGAAATTTGTTAAAGCAGGATTTTGATTGGCGTCTCTGCTCAGAACTATATAAGTCTTTTTTTCTTTTCTGGTGTGTAAGAATCGTCCTAATGTTCTCTATATCCCAGCTCTTTCAGGTATGTCATTTACCCATTATCAAGGATGATATTTTTTTCTTTTTAATCGAATGGACATATATATATATATATATATATATATATATATATATATATATGCCCATTCGGTTAGCTTCTCAGTCGGGAAAAAATGGGTAGTCACATTCAATGCCTCAAAGACCAAACTAGTCACTGTCCACCATCACCGATCAGACCTAGAACTTACAGCAATCATGAAGAGCAGATGTTTCTTCAGGTAGCCTACGGGCCTTGAGCACCTGTTGTGACTTAAATTCAATCCAGACCTCAGCTGCAACTCGCATATTCGATCGATCGCTAGAGATGCAGGGGAAATGGTTGCTTCCCTGTACTACTCAAGCAAGAACCTGAATTCTAGCTTTAAAAAAAGACAGTTCAGACCGAAAATGGAATACTGCTGCCGTATTTGAAAGTCGAGGGGTGATGTCCAATCATCTCTTTCTACAGTCTATAGTGTCCAAAATCATCTACGCGCATTTGTAGGCGACGTATTTTCCACATACCAGACGTCGAAAGTCTCTCGCTGGTCTGTCGCTGTGACCAGAGTATGTGTTCTACACTCCTTAGTTCCAACGGTTCAATCCTTCACGGGTAAGATCAGTCATGTCCCACACATTGTAACGGACCACCTTCATTTTCTTAATATTACCCTGGTGACATGTAAGTTCGTCTCCAGTAGCTTCTTTCCACCAGCCACTGACTTGCGGCACCGATTCCGAAAAGGCTGCTTCTCCGGTCACGACAATCTTAACCTGATCAGGTTTAACCGTTATCTTTCGCCCATATCCACATAAACCGTGCTTCTTACTCTGTAAAATTCTATGTCGAGTGGCCCCAAGGCCAATGTACAGGGTGAACACCACTGTAAAAAAATAAAATAAAATAAAATAAAGAAAAAAACTGATTCGGAGAGGAAATGAAGTGTGGAACAAAATTTAAGAGAGATAACGAAAAGACAAAATTTATTAAAAAGTTACAAAGGAGAAGAAATTGTGGAGAGTCATGATCGCCTTACGTCATAAATGTGCACGACATACAGAAGGAAAAAATATGAAAATGCTATCTATATACTTTTTGGACGAAATGATTGCGTATTTTACAAGAGTGTCAGAAGTTGTTATTCCACCCTAGAAAAAAAGGCGACGAGTAGCGCTCAGTTTGAATGTTTAGCGCAATGCAGTCTTCATATTACCAGTTCCATTAAACTGGTTTCGGCTTAAAGTACATGCAATACAGTCCGGCATTTGATGTTTTCCGTGGTGAGGAAGCAAGAGATGCTTTTTGCAAGGGTTGTGAACTCGAAACTCCCTGGGGGTTTGTCTAATTAAGTCTTGTGCCAGACTTAACTGAGGTGAACAAATAAGCATCTATTTTTTTTTCCATGGTATAATTTTGTAGTGTGTTTGATACTCACGGGTTAAACCGTTCCTGGGTCTTAGAAAATGGCTATTTTAGCGAAGCCAAGTCATGTTGACTTTGGATGTGTCGAAGATCGAAGTTTTAATTACGATCTCGCAAAACACACGTTTTCTGCTCTTGCACGGAAATGGGAGTGTCTCTTAGTAAACATCTGGGAATAAAACGAAAACATTTGGTGATCAAGTACCATATGTCATTTCATAATCATTAATCTGGATGTTGTAGCCGTTGGCGGGAAACTGCGTCGGTGAAGTCGTATATTTCTAAGATGTTTTGAAATACCAGATCGCTGTTCATTATTCGATGGACAAGTTTAGTCTTTGTATGCTTGTTATTCACCGAGAAAGAGAAGAGAATCGTCTTTTTTATATGCCTTATCTCCCAAAAACTTCTCGTTTCTTGTAGCTCTTAATAATCTTTGTCTTTCTGTTTCTAGTAGCTCTTAATAATCATTGTCTTTCTGTTATTTCTTCTAAACCCTCTTCAGACATCCATTTGCTAAAGCTCAATAAATATGTTAGCCGTTTTCCTCTGCCTCTCTTATCCTCTATCTGTCCCGTGAGTATCAGATTTTCCAAACCCTCCTTCCACAACGTGTGCCCCAGAAACCTCAATTGTCTCTTCATGGTGTTAAATATAAGTTTCCTATTCGTCTCAATTTTCTCTAAAACTTCATCTTTGCTCACATTTTCGGTCCACGGTATTCTTCGCATCCTTCTCTCTACTCGATAGAATCTATTACGTTTTCTTTTTAATTATATCACCACAAGCAAAGTGGTAATGCCACCAGTACTCAAGGGATTACAGGAAGTGAAAGTGAAAGAGAAAGAGAAAATTGAAAACGGGGAGGATTGAAGAAAAAACAAAAGATGAACGCGATTCAAGATAGAAGATGGTGATTTAAGTTGTATATATATTTTTTAAGAATGTAATTATCAGGGAATCAAAGAAACGGAAAGGTCATCCACAGGTAGGAAGTGCGAGGAAATAAAATTTTGAAGTAAAAAATGGCGGTTGTATTTAGCTACATAAACAGTAAAATTGTGGTATCAGCATTCGAATCTAGTAGCACGCTTTAATTCATGTAGTTGAAGCACCAGGGAAAAAAACTCGCCAGGGCACTTACCATGAACATATTTGTAAGAAAGACAGATGGAATGTAGGGTCACGTCGGTGAGAAAGTGTCAGAAATCGAGATACATGATCAGGATCAATTATATTATAGATTATGAAGAATATCAATATATACAATAGAAGCCCCAGACCAGATATGGCAACATAATTCAATGCACGGACGAATGATAACTTTGTATATGTGCAAGATGTATTTTCATGTGGAAAATCTTCTGGCATGACACAGTGATCCAGCCTTCATAGCAGTAGATATTGATTCGATATAGTCACTCCACTTCAAGTCAGTGGAAAACGTGAACCAAAGAAGGCGTAGTGTGTTGTTCTCCTGGAATTTAACATCAGCCATATTGATGGCAGACGGAAAATGATTCTCTGTGATGGTTAAATAAAATCATTTTTGCTTTGGAGGCGTTAAAATTTACGAGCTATGTATTGCTCCAGTTAACCTCCGATTGGGGTTCCTTTTCAAGAGCAGCTGCCACGTTTATTTTGTCAGATCTGTCGGTATTTACTACCGAGACATGAGTAAATGGGAGTGTCATCTGCATAAATACTTCCTTGAGAACTGATGACATTGGGGAGATCATTAATGAAGATCATAAACAGCGTAGGACCCACGCTTGGAGGACACTCTGCATTCGTATGGAAGGATCTGGAATCGATATTCCTGGTTAGGGTCGATTACATTAGAATCTTGGATAGTGTCAAGTATATCGTGATGTACAGCATGAGCACCAGACCAGATATGCACCGACGAATGATAGATTTATAAAGGTGAAAGGTACTACATAGTGAGCCAACTTCCTTTACAGTAGTTGCAGATAGTGCTTTATATTTAGAATTAGAACGGGGCAGGTGAAATTTCTAGGACATAAAATTAAAAAAGAAGCCTTCAAAAGCCACAGGGCGTATTGAGGACAAGGCGGACATAAAAAAAAACAAAACAGGTAACCTATTTACCGAGATTGTGTAAATGGATGGCAGAAATACCAGATCGCTGCTCGTTCTTCGACGGACAAGTCTACTCTTTATGCTTGTTATTTGCCAAGAAAAATAAAGAGGCTACTTATACATATCTCTGTTGGCTAGAATCAATTAAGCTCCTTCACATTTGATTATATAAGTTGGTCGTTCTAACCATATCTTTTATTGTTTTCGAAAGGCCTCAAACTTTGATGTGGCATTCAGATCAACATAAGAGAAATTGATCGAGTGGGAAAATAATTCAATGAAGCATTAAGTAGCTGACAGCTTCGTTTCAAACGTCAAGGCGCTGGTGATTCTTTTTCTCTTACTCCTCATGCGCGAGGATTTTAATAACATTAAAGGTATTCTTGTTCTAAGAAACTGAATATCTTGATTGCAGAAGATATTAGTGAGTTTATTCAGAATGGCACGATCCCGCGATTTAAGTATACGTGAGGTATGTTTATATAATGTCATGTTCCGTCAGGACAAATATATTCATAGCTCTCCACAAATTACTTTTTCACATGACTTGACTGTAATTTTTTGGGGAAAAAACTATACAGATGTTTCAGGTTGCGTGTTTTCTTTTTTCATCAGGAAAGTGACGAATATAAACCGATCAGATAGCCTCAGTGGATTATTTGAGAGAACATTTAGTTGCAGATATTTTTGTAAAGAATTTTAGTTGCAGATATTTTACTAAAAAAAAAAAAATGAATGAAACAAAATTTGAAATTCGTAACCTGGAGCCGCTAAACAAAACAACTGCAGATTAGGAATTTCAATTAATTCTTTTTTTTTATATTCGTATGAGTATTTTTGTTTTGGCATTCATATGGAGATTATGTGAGCTTAATTTACATAGCAAACTTAACTACGCTATGATCGATTTTCGATACCAGTTGATCTAAGCTTGGATGTGCGGCGGGTGTAAGGGAATTGTTAATCGGAGAGCTGGGTTTCAATTCTAGTTTGGTTCATTATATACACTTACACACAGATGCCCATGACTAGTATAATTTCACCTCTTCTAGCTATGCGTCACTTACTAAGAAATGTTTCACTAAAACCACAATTATCACCAAGAAATAAAAAAAATAAAATTGTGAAGAAAATATTTAGATTTCAGCATTAAATAACCCATAACGATGTTGATATGCCGCTAAACAAAAACATCCAACCAGCCATGAACCGTGCTATTAAATTTATTAAAATTTTATTTATTTATTATTTATTTTTTTAGATAGTTGTAATCTGGTTTGTTTTGAGTTCGTTTGATCTGTTATACGGCATGGATTATTTGATGCCGACAATATTTTTATTGTAATATCTATTTCTTTTTTTTTTTTTTTTTTTTTTTCAAAATGTATAGCTGATATTTTTCCAAAAATGTATTGCTGGCAATATGTTTTACAAAACATGTATTGGTGATTTTTTTTTCAAAAATGTATTATTGGTAATATTTTTTTCCAAAAAACCATTGGGGGGGGGGCAATAATGTATTGCTGATAATATTAGGTTGGTGCAAAAATAATGACGTAATAATGTCGTTTTTTGACGTATTTTTAACGTCAAAAAACGACATTATTACGGCATTATTTTTGCACCAACCTAATAATATTTCTTCCAAAATTCATTGCTGGTATTATTTAAAAAGTTGCATTGCTGGTAATAAAACCTATTTTTACATGTTTTGAATCCCAGTTTGGGGGTTAACTATTTGCCCATAGCTGGGACCCTAACAGGAGCTACCATCCCGGGTCAGGTGAACCTGGGACAACCAGCAATTATGAGGTGGTTCCACGCTCCTCAAAAGAACCCGATCAAAGGCCCTGCTGTAGGATGTAGTTTATCGTCTTACCCAGGACGCGGATGCAGTTTATCGTCTTACTCAGGACGCGGATATATTTTATCGTCATAACTAGGACGGTTTGCTATCTGGAGAGCTTAATCTATAGTAATATAAAAAAAACTGAACAACGTGATTATTTCTGGTCATGGTGTCTCTTCCAAAAGGGGGTATCAATTAACACTGAACATGACAAACTGAGCGACATATTAACTTTTATAAAAATGGTTGAAATGCCGGTTTTACGGTTCCAACAAGAAAGCTATTCCTTTTAAATAATGGAGAACATTTAAGACGTAAACTTGAAAAAGAAACACACGCAAAAGTACAGATATTCAATCTATACACGAGAAAATTAATAAATAAATTGTTAATTTACATGCATTCATGTACTAATGATCTTTGAAATTTTTCATCCGGCCTGTTATTCAGTTCCCTCTAATGGGATCGTTTTTGCAAGATCTGACTATTTTGTTGAGCTCTTGAACTTGTTTTGACAAAATAACCGATGTCCTTGCCATTGAGATAATCCGGTCTCGATTTAGATTACGTAAACAACACACCCTCTTCAGCAAATCTTTTCATGTACGAGTGGGTGTTAAAACGTTCTCGCTCCTACCAAGAACCACGCCTTTCTCCTTCCAATCAATGACGATGAGATGTATGGTCAATTCCACAGATCCTGCAAAGTGGATCTGACGGAAAGAAAAAATTCCATCGCCCACGCAAAGGACAAACAGTTGATACTACTTTAAATGAATTAGTCGGGGAGAAAACACAAAACATTAAAGAAGATAAAGTAAAGTTCTCTGAAAGTAATGGAGGCGATTTGTGGATAGAATATGCTAGAAAGACTGGTAAATGGATATTAACAGAATGAAAGAGATAAACAAACAGATAGATATGAGCTGACTTATATGTATATATGTTTGTGTGTGTCTCTGTGTGTGCCCATATATATATATATATATATATATATATATATATATATATATATATATATATATATATATATATATATACACCCCGGAAAGTATAATAATAATAAAAATTAGAGTAGTGGGTTTTTTAAGATATTAAACATTTTGTGAGATGGATAATTATGCTGTTACACGATTTGAACTTATCTGAAAATCTGGAAAAAGAAAACTCAGTTAGTTTTGTGTGTTTCTAGATATTGTGGAATGGACTGCTATCCCATACTATGACAAGATCTGGACAATCTTGCTGTTACTCTCGATATAAATATAATGCAAGATTCTTCGGTAAATCGAATCGAGATCTCTCAGTCACTCTGTGTTTATCTAAAAATAAATACGCTTAAATGCACCTCCATCCCTGCCGGTTGCCAACGGCTTAGTGGTAGTATCCCGGACTGACGACAATTCAGGTAGTGGCAACGGGATGCCTAGCCGCACTGGGGGGGGGCGGGGCTGTGAAGCAACGGAACAGTGTGTGTGTGTGGATGGAAATATATATGCCCCTGAAAAACTTATTTCGGTTGAACTCTCTGGGGAGGAAGTGTGAGTTTGCAAAGAGTAACTATTACGGCTAATAATGCAAGACTCTTCGGTAAATCGAATCGACTGCTCTCAGTCACCGTGTATTATCTAAAAATAAATATGCTTAAATTCACTTTCGTCCTTGCCGTGCGCCAAAGGCTTAGTGTTAGAACTGACACTAGTTCCTTCGGGTTTCGCGTCTAGCTAAAGGTAACCGGACGTCTAGCCGTACTGGTGGTCTGTGATGCAGCGGAACAGTCTGTCTGTGGATGACAATATATGAATATAGTTATATATATATATATATATATATATATATATATATATATATATATATAGTTTATGCAAAACTAGGTAATCCGTCTGGGTAGACCCAAGGAGGATGATATCCGGAGAGCTCAATGTAAATTCAGAGCAAATATGTTTGTATAAAAAAAGATCACTTTGAGGTTCCATGTAATAAGTTATTTCACCACAACCCTTTTAAAGGGCTCTGGATCATCAGACTTTACTTCCAAGTAAAGTCTGATGATCCAGAGCCCTTTAAAAGGGTTGTGGTGAAATAACTTATTACATGGAACCTCAAAGTGATCTTTTTTTATACAAACAATATATATATATATATATATATATATATATATATATATATATATATATATATTATGAAATGGATTAAGTCCGACAGTTATTTAATATATTTTGTGTTTAAAAATTCTATAGCGAAGAAAACGGCGACTTACCTCGTCAAACCAAGCGACAGCGTGTCGCGTGTATTCTACGACGGAAAAAGTGGCGAAAAAGAAAACTACTTACCAAACAGAGGGGCACGTATTCAGCATAACATACTGAAAATGGAATAATTGAATTAAAGAAAAAACAAGTCAGTCGCAGGAGTCGCTATAAAAGTA
>OZ010592.1:43669449-43691949 GCA_963932145.1 Acanthosepion lycidas | reverse complement strand
GTCTCATCTTGGGTGGTTGACAGCTACTCGACCCCGTGTATACAGGATCTACGTTGAATTTTTGTCCGAGCCTACAGACCGGATCACCCCTCATTAAATTCAACCTTGTACCATTTCTGACCACGTGGGGAGGTTAGTGAGTATCTTCTTTGCGTTTTCTATTTACTCATCATAACAAAAGTTCATTTTAACGTTTCTTTCTTTTGCATTCTTTCGTTTTCTCTTCCATTATTACGTTTACATTCTTACTCTTTTTTTTTCTCTGTTTTTCCCTTTTGATTCTAATTGCTCCACCTTTTTCAGGGACACTCTGTCGGCAAGCTTTCTCTTTCTGCCTCAATCGAAAACATTTTATCACGAGAAATATATTGTCAACAAAATACATAGAAAAACATTATTTTCTGGAAAACAGTTAACAGCATCGTATTCAAAAATTCGTTGTTGGAATTTTGATTTATTCAAACTAAAGAATTAGCTATGGCGGCGTTGTTTGTCGTACAATTTAAAATAAAAATTACAAATAAAAGATAAATATTTATTGACAAAAATGATCGAAACAATCATTTGTTTTTTTTATTTAATGTATGTTAATTTAAGCTGAAACCACGCTTGGCCACTCAGTGTGGAACCCTCTATTGTTAATATTGCAGATTAAGACAGCATTGCGCATGCGTCGACTTGTTTTGGCACCGGTGAATGCGCGCTCGCGAAAGATACTGAAAAAATGATGAAGAAATAAATTCAATGATGAAATGATTTGCTTCTCGTAATGGCGTTTTTATTATTAATGCTATTTTTATTTAAATGTACCTTGCGAAAGCGTGTGCGCCTGTGTGGACACAATCTCGCGCATGCGCGTTCACATGGGACATTGAAAAAAATTGAAGCATGAACAAAATGCTGAGGGAATTTGATTTGTTTTGGTTCACGTGTTTATTATTACTGACAAAAATATTTGTTGAATGTAATTTTCCCATAATGCGTTTTAGTGTGTGTTATAAACAAGATTGTAGGTGTCCGTTAAGTTATTTCTGTCACTCTCTCTTTCATGTCTTTCGATCTCACACTCGCCATATGACTATGTTACATTCTTTCTCTTCTTTCTTTCTTTCTTTCTTTCTTTCTTTCTTTCTTTCTTTCTTTTATTAGGTTGGTGCAAAAATAATGACGTAATAATGTCGTTTTTTGACGTATTTTTTAACGTCAAAAAACGACATTATTACGTCATTATTTTTGCACCAACCTAATATAAAACCCGTAGATTGTGGTTAATAATATTGCAGAGAAAACACAGGAAAAACGATTAGTAAAGAAAGTATTTAACCATATGACGGACAGAGATTAATATTACAATAATAGCGAATACTGTAGTTCAGTGCGGCAATGCTTACGACTCAACGCTACTCCTTGCAACCTACTTTCTGACAACTGTTTCTATGAACAGACGTCCTTCAAACGGCTAATGGATGAGTCTATGTTCAACATTTAATGAAGACAAGTTCGATTGTATTTCTGCACAACACCTTCTGTATTAACCTCATTTTATTTCTCGGTATATTTGCTATCAATTCCTCTCTCTATTTCTCTTTACCGATCTTTCTCTCTCTCTCTCTCTCTCTCTTACCCTCTCTCTTTCTCCCTTTCTCGTCATATTTGGTTACCTTCTATCTTGCTATCTTGGATGTACCTCACAGTTTGTCTCTTTCTTTCTACATTTCACGATGTCTCTCTCTCACCGTCTGTCTGTCTGTCTGTCTCTCTCTCTTTCTCACTGACTCGCTGTTTTCTTTCTTTTTCTATTATATTCGCTTTTTTCAATCCCTCCATCTTTCGAACACAAGAAACATTAAATAAAAAAGCTTAATCGTAGTACCTTGTCTGTCGTTTTTAATAGAACATGCATATATATATATATATATATATATATATATATATATATACAGAAAAAATCACAGATTACCTTATGTGGTTATAGCCATATATATATATATATATATATATATATATATATATATCATCGACTTACACAATTATGGTTTGGTTATATTATTAAGAATACAGAATTATTAGAAATAATATTGTGTCACATTTCTGTGTATATATCGGAATAAATATCGCACTTCGCTAAGGTACCTAGACTTTTTCAATTTAAACGCAGTACTAGATTGGCGGATAAGTCTCATCTATTTACATTTGAGTTGAGTAGGTGTAACCGTAAATTCTATGCTAACAGTTTCTTTTCTTGCACTTCTCTCTTGTGCAACTCCCTTCCGGCTCGATGCTTTCGTGGTTTATTGAAACAAAATAAGACACGCAGACTCAGCGAAGCTACAGAACAAATTATGTAAGAATACATTGACACGTCCGTCAATTCGTGCATGGCACAAGAAATTCATGGAGACAGAGACAGTTTTGGATAAAAGGAGGGTTGGACAACCTGAGGAAAACATCGTTCGTGTAAGACAAGCCTTTCGGCGATTTTCTAGAATTGCACCATACTGTTGCCAACGTCCAAAAGTACAAAAAGTCCTACACAATAGCTTGCGATTGTACGCTTACAAAGGGCAACTCTTATAGGAACTTGAGCCAAATAATAAAACATTTGTGAGGCTATGCTACATCGAACACAGCATGAAATTGAGTACTGTCTTTGTGTGCTTCGTAGAACTAATGGTGCCTATATAGAGGTGTATTAAATTAGTTAAAAAAAAACTTCCACATCTACTTTTCATTTTGTAACAATTTCCACATATTTATCTGTTCATTTGCCTTTGCAATGATTTTTTAAAAATTGTAAATAGACTTTATGCACACCGTGTAGTTTAGCTGAATAGATTTTTAGATGTTTTTATGTGAGAATGTGTTTTTTTTTTCTGTTTTCTGTTTTTCGTTTAATGAATTCGTCGAGGATATACTGAATTTAATTGCTGTATTTCTGATATCTCAAATAAATTGTTTGTACTTAGATCACTTTTCTCCAGTACAAAATCTCCGGTGTTGGGGTAGATAAGTGAACACTAATCAATACTGACTAACATTATCTAAGGAACTGTATATTAGTTGAGATTAGCTGCGTTTTCCTCTTCGAAGCCGGTAGACAGTGTTCGAGCTTAGACTGTTGTCAATTTTTTCATAATGTTCCTTCTCAAGTCAGGTCGGTCATTCCAACTTGTAATATTCAGGTAGCTCAAATGCACTGGCCTATTTGGCCTTTTGCCATGTCTTTATTTGATGTGTCTTAACCGAGAACGGCGATTTTATGAGGCGGACCAGAAACTAAATCTCACCACCGGAAAACATGTAATAGTCCCATGCGTGGGAAAATTAAATGAAGACAAAAATCATTTATCCAAATAGGCACGTTAAGAAATTAGTGTTTTTTTTTTATTGCTAAACGAATTACTTTCTTTTGATGACTAATCATTGCTAATGAATTCTTCTGTAATGTCAAAAGTACGCAGATGTAGGCTTTAAGAAAGTTTTATTCAACTGAAAATACAAGGTTCGGGTATAGTGTCCTTTCATAGTCCCAGTAAACAAAAACAGCTATCTCAAAAAGGAGAGTAACAAGTCAAGGGGAGAGCACTCTTGATTATTTATAACATTGATTGACGGAAGACAAAACCCAAAGTAAGACTTGATTAAAATATATATTGCCAAGTATACAGAAAATACATCAGCAAAAATGAGATTACAGTGCACTAGCCAAAATATAAATTTGCATAATCATATAGAGGATGAGAAGAGCGTTGCTCTGAGAAGGACAGTTTTTTAGATGTTGAAGAGAACTGTCCCGAAAAGAATAGTTTTGTAGCCGCTGGAAAGCGTTGTCTTGAGAAGGGCAGTTTTCTAGTAACTGGAGCGCATTATACACAAAAACGACAGTTTTGTAGTGGCTGGAGAGCTTTGTCATGAAAAGAGGAGTTTTGTAATCGCTCGTGAACATTGTCCTGAAAAGGCAGTTTTATAATCTCTGGTGAGCGTTGTCGCGAAAAGAGCAGTTTTGTAGTCACTGGAGTGCGTTGCCCTGAAAAGGATAGTTTTTTGTCCCTGGAGAACATTGGCCTGAAAAGAGAAGTTTTGTACTCGCTGGAGAACATTGTCCTGAAAAAAACAATTTTGTAGTCACTGGAGAGCGTTTTTCTGAAAAGGACAGTTTTGTAGTGGTCGGAGAGCGTTGCCCTGAAAGGATAATTTTTAGTCCATGGGGAACATTGGCCTGAAAAGAGCAGTTTTGTAGTCGCTGGAGAGCATTGTCCTGAAAATGGACAATTTTGTAAGCGCTGGAGACCGTTGTTCTGAAAAGGACAATTTTGTAGTCGCTGCAGAGCATCGTCCTGAAAAGGACAATTTTGTATTCGCTGGAGAGAGTTGTTCTGAAAAGGACCATTTTGAAGGCGCTGGAGAGCATTGTCCTGAAAAAGGACAATTTTGTAGGCGCTGGAGAGCGTTGTTCTGAAAAGGATAGTTTTGTAGTGGCCAGAGAGCGTTGTACTGAATAGGATACTTTTTAGTCACTGGAGAGCGTTAGCCTGAAAAAAAGCAGTTTTGTAATTGCTGGAGAGCATTGTCCGGAATAGGACAGATTTATTGTAGCTTGAGAGCTTTGTCTTGAAAAGACAGTTTATTGCATATCGTTGCTGCTGGCGAGGATGGCTGATCTAACGGACTACTGGAACAGCGGCTTATGGCGAGCTGGAGACGACTGGTTGGAAATGCCTACGATGACTGGAGCCGTGGGACTGATGTCAGCTGCTTCTGTTGGCACAGATAATACACTTTTGATCCTAGACATCGTGACCTGCTCTTTTGTCGCTTCTTGAGGCCTTTCTATATCCTGATTTGGGCTTAAAATGATGCTGGTTAAGTTTTTACTTTCAGTTATATTTTTAAAAAATGTGAGATCCCAACAAGATACAAAACGAACGTTTTTGACGATTTTCCAAATCAACTTGGTAATTATTTTAAGAGGTAAGGGGGTACAAATGAAAATATTTAAAATTGCCTTATTTCCCATTTCAAGGTAACAGATGTTAAACGCTGCTAACTTTAGTTCTTTCTTTCTTTTTCTCTCTGAAACCAAAAAAACTTTATAATATTTCTTTTCCGTCTTTCAACGCGATCAAAAACGAATAGTCTATTATTTATTTTCTTTCTTTGTTCTTTCTTTCTTTTTCTCATAAAGACCAATTGATGTCTCTGATATCCGCGTTCTTTCTTTTTACGCGATTAAAAAACGGAATAGTCCATTATTTATGGATATTTGCAGGAGGCATTAGGCTCTTCTATCTTCCCTTCTTTCTTTCTTTCTTTCTTCTTGGTATTTATTAATCCACCCACGAGGATTAAATGTGGCACAAGGCCGGTTTAATGTGGGTAGCCCGCGAGCCCGTAGGCTCGGCCAAAAATATGACCTTTGAACCCTGTCTACCTCCTCGAAGGAAACCTTGCCCTTCGGCAAAGCTTCCTCCGAGTTCCTCTCTGCATTAGAGAGTTCGACAGAAGCCAGCCCGGATGATCACAAAGCACAGATACTACACTTTGATCCTAAACGGGTTCTTTATTGTCTCCTTTTTATATATGTTACCGCTTTTACCGCCCATTACATTTTTAAATATTCCCCAAATATCGTCTCTGATATGTCTTTTCTCTTCCCAGGAGATCAAAACGGAATAATCCATTATTTATGAGGTATTTTCAGTGATAATAAACATTTCTATCTTACTTACTTACTTACTTACTTACTTACTTACTTCCTTCCTTTCATTTTCTCACTGAAACCAAATAGCGTCTCTGATATGTATTTTCTCTTTCCACCCGATCGAAACTGAATAGTCCATTATTTATGTGGTATTTGCAGGGTGTAACGTATATCCTAAGTAAAGGAGTGCCAAGAAGAATTATATAGTGACAAACCAACATCTGTTAAAAGAAGAGAAACTGATGGAGATAAAGATATTTTATTATTTTAAGGAAAAACAACTGCAGGATTTTTACTGTCATTAAAAGAGAGAATAATTATGGACACTAGAAATATTAATTTTTTTATATTTTTCTAAATATGGTCGAGTAATGGAAAGCGGCTCGAATTAAGTAATCAGCGTGCCATTTCCGAATTCCAATCGAGTTCATTGCAATGACTTATGTGGTAATTCTCTTGGGAAAGGCATGCATTCATTTCTCCCCCCCTCCAGCTACGTGTAAATAGCAGAACATGCTATAGTCTTGGATGGGAACCAGATTGACAGCTCTGAATTCAATACATGAAAACGGACCCCGAAGGCGACCTATACCATATTCCGTTGTCTTCAGCTGTCGGTCAAGAGAGGAGATGAGAGTCGCCAAGCTATCTGAAAACCGACTGAAAGAATCATGATAAGGAAGAATCGTCCATTTCTTCTCCTCTCTGGTCTCCCCGACAATTGGAATAGTCGAATAAAAATGAAAAAAAATTACTAGACTGATATTAACGGTTAAAAAAATATCGACACTTTTAAGATTTGCCTAGCATTTTGGAAAAGGTTGAATCAATCTTATTTCGTCGTATCTTACATGATTACCTTTTTAAAATCTTTTCCTCGACGTGGTGTCGATTCAGTCACAGATTTTCTTAAGCATTTCCCCCCAGGGAAGGCGGGTGTGCCACTAGCATCCAAGAGTGGGAGCAAGAGTAAAGACGCGTCATAGAGGAAAGGATGAAGAGAAGGACGTGGAATAGATCAAGGCATCTAGAGATGTCGATGGACATTGCATTTGAATATTTAGAGCTGATAGCTATCAGGGTAGAAAGTAAGAGAGAGTGAGTTCCACAGACGAGAAGTGCGAGACATGAACATCTAAGAGTAGAAGAGACGGCAACATTTAACCGTTTCGACAGTGAAATTGTGGGACTGAGATGCCGACCTAGTGGCACGTTTAAATTCCTACAGTTTGGGAAACAGCCCAAGTAGTTCCTCGGAACAGTTACCTTGAAAGTATTTGTTTCTGTGAGAGAGCGACAGTAAACGAGATGCGAGATTACATATCCGTCTCTGGATTTATATATATATATATATATATATATATATATATATATATATATATATAAAAGAAAGAGGTTGTAGTGGTTCCAACGAGAGAAAAGTATGTATATTAAAAAGAAGAGAAGAGAGGTGCCGCAAACGTTTTTGGTTGTAATATGGATTTATTTAGAAAAAAATATTATGCTTTGTTTTCCATAATTTATTACACGCGTTTCTGGTCTCGCGACCATCTTCTTCAGGTAAAAGCGGAGATTTCCGCAGATTATTAAAAATAATTATTTTTTTCCTTATGTTTTTCAATGTTAAAAAAAATATCTCATATCGAGAATTTTTAACATTGAAAAGCATAAGGAAAAAATTAATTATTTTTAATAGTATGTGGAAATCTCCGCTTTTACCTGAAGACGGTCACGAGACCAGAAACATGTGTAGTAAAATTATAGAAAACAAAGCATAATATTTTTTTCTAAATAAATCCATATTACAACCCAAAAACTTTTGCGCCACCTCTCTTCTCTTCTTTTTAATATATATATATATATATATATATATATATATATATATATATATATATATATATATATATATATATATGTATTCTGAATGACAAAATGGAAAAAAAATATGTTTTCCTGTGACGCGTTTCATCCTTTAAGACTTTATCAGATTAAACAGTTTTTTTTAATTTCAGTGATTTTTCAAATTGATAGAATATATACTTAATATACAAATTAATTCCTTGATATGACAATGAATTACATCTGGCATCAAGGCTACTGATCGGAATGTTTTGAGGAGCGTGGAACCACCTCTTAATTACTGTTGTTTCCAGCTCTACTATGACTCGGGGTCATAGCACCTGTTATGATCCCAGTTTTGAGAAAATAGTTAACCAAACAAAATACTTGTGATTTTCCAAGCGTAGAGAAAATAGTTAACCAAACAAAACACTAGTGATTTTCCAATCGTAGCTTAGATGTGGCACAAGGCCGAAAGTATGGGGCACCCAGTGAGGATTGAATTCACTACTCAGTCGTAATTGTTTTAGCCAGAAAAAACTTGCTAACTATTACACCACCTCGAGGTGCCCAGCGGAGCAAAATACTATGAAACTATAAAAATATATGTTTATCGTAAAATACTAGCAATACATTTTATATATAAAAAAAATGCCAACATTAAGATATTTATAGCAAAACGACAAACAATACATTTTAGCTGTCGTTGAACGATCATGTCTGTTTCGATCCATGGCTGATTAGGCTGAAGTTTCTCCCGCAGTAGATTGTCATCTCTTTCTGCCGTATTCTGGTTGCCAGCCAAGGCCACAGAAACCCAGTCTGTCCTGCTAGTCAACCCATAGAGGGATGGATTCATATATTTCCCAAGGGTATTTGTGCGTAAGTAAATGCCACGAACTCGAAGGAATTCGAACTCAACTCTACGAGTTCTCATTCTAAGCCGATATTCATTACACAAGAACGCACATCCTACCCAAGAAAAAAGAAAAGAAAAAATGTGTGGCTTCGCAGTGGGCGTTGAATTCACTAATATATTAACACTTTGCCAGATTAGCTTGCGAGTGACGTGTATTCTGTGCTTCCATTATTGTGTGTCGTATGCGTAGCGTTTAAATGTTATCCAAACAGAGTTGTCGCTGTCTCATATGAATCGGGTGTGGAGATAATCACCTCATGCGTCTTTTGTGTTTGGACCAGTGAAAAATCAGGGATACTATTAAGCAATTTTCATAGAAGCGAAGAGAGTAGGGAAATCTGATTTCGACGCAGTGTTGAAATCAATATTAGGAAAATCAAACTAAACGAATAAACAAAAAATGAATAAAAAAAAGTTCGTCGTTGAACCGAACCAAAAAATTAAAAAAAAACAAAAACAAAAAAATAATTCTATTTTCTTTTTTTTTATTATTATTATTATTCTAGTTGCTGTGAAGGAATTCTTGACACTTTCGAATTAAGGACTAACGACTGAAACCGAATTTTTCATGATTTGTAACACTTGCAATTGAATGCAAGTGTTTGTAGAGTGGGGCTGCTTGTTTGTTCGTTTGCAAGGAGAGGATAAAAAAATTTTTAAAAGAAATTTAAATAAAAAAGAATATTTCCAGTAAAAAAAAATTAAAAATAAAACTAAATGAAATGTAAATAAAAAAAAAACAAAAACATCTGCGTGCGTAACTGGTATCCAGTAAATTTTAAAGTCAATAATACTGTTTTTTTTTTGTTGTTTTATTTTTTGAGACTGGGATGGAGGTTATACGAGACTGAGGTGAAAAGTTCATAGTCTGACAATAAAAGATTGATGCTAGAACTGTCTAATATTTTATGCATTAATTTCAACTCATCTTATTAATAACAGCACTGTTTATTTCCAGGTACGAGGAGCGGCTGAAAATTTCATAGGCTGAATATAAAAGAGTGATGCTAGAGCTGTGAAATCTTGCAGGCATTAATTTCAACTCTTCTTATTAATAACTGCATTGTTTATTTGCAGGTCCGAGGGAGGGCTGAAAAGTTCATAGGCTGACAGTGAAGGAGTGATGTTAGAGCTGGGAAATCTTGCAGGTATTAATTTCAACTCTTCTCAATAACTGCATTGTTTTTTTCCAGGTAAACTGATATTGTCTGAAGAAGAATGTTGGTCCCCTTGGTAAAAAAAAATATCAACAGCAGTATGACGCCATCAGCACTTTGGTAATTGTTCCCAGCCAAGTGTTTCTTTTTATGTTGGGGAACAAATTATAGTCAAATCAGGAGAATAGGGACGATGATCAATTGAAACCAAGGGCTTGTGAGATGGAGAATTGTCCTGATGAAACAAGAACGCTTTCAGCAGCTTCTCTAAGCGTTTGGTCTTGATAGACTTTCATATCTGCTTCAACCAGTTGACATAATACTCTTCATTGATAGTATGACGCTTTTGAATATAGTCACTGAACACAGTACCTTTTGTAACCAAAACAACTGACGTCATCACCTTCAGGACAGATTAAACGAGCGTACCCTTCTTTGGAGCAGGTAAGGAGAGATGTTGCTTTTTGTGTCTGCCTCAAAGTTATGAACACGACACTCATCCTTGGTTAGGAAACGTTCATTGAAGCCGGCGAGATCTACTTCAAATAATGTCTGATTACCTCGTGATCTGATCAGCCTCGTGTCAGAAGACGTGGTACTCATAAACCAGAAACATTTGTGGAACCAAGTCCATATTGCAGATTATCCTCAATTCTCGCAAGGGATATGCTAATAGAATTGAATATTTTATTTATAGTCAATCGCCTGTGATTCATCACCAAGTGATGAACACAATGTCTTCTTTGGTCGTGACTGTCGCAGCACGTCCAGCCTCTCGAAACCTCTCCTAAATTTAGCTGCCCACTTTTGCAGTGTTAATAAAGTTGAAGCGTCGTCCCCTAATGTAGCAACCATGTCCTTGGGAGATAAACCCTTTTCTTACTTGATAACACCACGATAGTGTCCATTTTTAAGAATAGTGAATATTTGTTATTTTAACAGTCAGATGCCAGTTTACCTGACAAATAAACAGTTTAGTTATTATTAACACGAACTGAAATTAATTCATGAAAGATTTCACAGCTCTAACATCACTTCTTCATAGTTAGCCTATGTACTTTTCAATCCATCCTCGTCGGCGCAAAATGTCTCAGATAAATTTAAGCATGAGAGCGAGGCTAAGATCTTTTGTTTTAAACACAACTTTATTTCAGTGAGATATAACCATTTTCGAATATTGAAATAAATATTATTTTTCACAAAATCCAACGATTTGTACTTTGAAATTTGAATTTATTCTTACTGCACATAAAACAATAATCAAGAATTATAGATAATTTTTGCAGAGGAATTATTATTATTATTATTATTATTATTATTATTATTATTATTATCTAGGACGTATCCCTTCAAGAGATGGGTGAGTATGACTTTCCACATCTTTTTATCATGGGCACCTTTTCAAGTAAATAAGATTTGCTTTTTCATCATCAATAAAAGTTTCGGTTATACCACTGATTCATAACCAACGTGACGCAGCACCTTAAGTGTGGCGCGAAATATTGTCACGATATAGATATATCTAGGTGTGTGGAAGTAGTAATCGTCCTCAACTACGTTCAACTGAAGAATAAATATGCGTCTGTTTATCGCACATTCAGCCAAACATTCAAGACACAGATTTCGCACCAAATAAACTGCACAAATAGTTTAACAGAAACAGTGAAATAAACTAAGTTCATATTTGTATGCATTTTTTTAAAAAACTCTATCGTTTTATTCCATTGCATTTAAATGTATACCCTTTAAAAATTTTGCTACGGTTGCCATGATATTTTTATTTGTTCTGAGGTGTGCCATTGCTTTAAAATTTGAGAGACACTGGTCTATGGTTATAAAAACCAGAGAAATCTCATTTACTTAATTTTTCATGACATACCTCAGTCAAGTTCTAAATGGGATCTATGGTACATATATCCCAGCATTGACAGAAACCTCAGGATTATATATGACTCAGGAGTCTTGAGAGATTGAAAATATTCTTTGTTATCAACCCTTGTTAATACGTACAGTGTGGCTGGAGATCACATACAAAACCTTTACTGGTTAAAGAAAAATGTTTCCTGTATAGATTATACATTTACCAATTAATCTTTCAAGGCTGGAAGCACACAAATTCTGTACCTCTTCTTTATGTAAATTAGGCTTCGTAACCCTAAATAACATCAAAAATAAGAAGTGAGAAAGACTACACTCAACTGAAGAGGAAATGAGGATCTGCATATCAGACATTTGACCAAACATTGAAGAAATCATGAAAAAACACTAGATACAGGTTTCGCACTAAATAAGCTGCACAAATAGTTGAATAGAAATATCGAAATAAAATAACTTCATATTTCTGTGCATATTTTTTAAAACTCTATGGTTTTATTTCACTGCATTTAAATGTATAGACTTTAAAAATTTTGCTAAGGGTGCCGTGATATTTTCATTTGTTCTGAGGTGTGCCATTGCTTAAAAAAGTTGAGACACTGGTCTATGGTTATAAAAGCCAGTGTGTTCTTCCCCCGAACCCCTCAATCGTGAGCCTGATTGGGGGCCCTGGATAGTACTTTGTGAGCTTTGCTAGATTATCAACATTTACATTTTTCTACCTACATTTATATGTTACAAATTAAACTAAGTACAATTGACTATTAAAGGACGAAACAAATGTGGATTTTGACGTCATTCTGTGTTCTTGTCTTATTTACAACCAAATCCGTGAATTTGTTTTAATCATGTTAAGTCTCGAAAAAAAAAATATGGAATTCACTGTTTTATTTTATCGCATTTTTTGCTGAGTGCGCCGTGATATTTTCATTTGCTCCTAAGTGTGCTGTTGCTTCAAAAGTTTGAGAAACATTGGTTTATACCATCCATTTACAGAAGTTTGTAAGGCAGCTACCTCGCTACTTTCGTCTGTCACTTTTGCCTTAAATATAACCATTGTTTGTCAGATTCTCCAAGCATTCTTTCCTCATTATGTGTTCTATAAATTTCAACTGTCTCTTTCTTATTTTAAGTAAAGGCATACATTTTGTTTCCACTTACCTGAAGTCTTCCTAACAAAGTTTTAACACAATATCTGAGATTCTATTCTAATGTGACATTCAATGTTGAACACTCATCTAAGATTATCCGAGTTCAAGTTTAAATATCGTGATTCATATTTTCCTCATATGATAAAATCTACTGTACGTATATCTGTGCATTTAATACCAGAAACATGTGGTTTACTATAGCGTTCAAACACAAAATAACAGGATAATGAACGGTGCGGTAAAAACAATTTTTAATGGATAATATGGTACAATTTAAAAAAATTTTAATGGATAATATGGTAGAATTTTTCAAAAAATAATTTTTAATGAATAATACGGTACAATTTTTCAAAAAAATAATTTTTAATGGATAATACGGTACAATTTAAAAAAAATATTTAATGGATAACATGGTACAATTTTTCAAAAAAATAATTTTTAATGGATAATATGGTACAATTTTTCAAAAAATAATTTTTAATGGATAATATGGTACAATTTTTCAAAAAAATAATTTTTAATGTATAATACGGCACAATTTAAAAAAAAAATTAATGGATAATATGGTACAATTTAAAAAAAAAAATTTAATGGATAATATGGTACAATTTAAAAAAAAATAATTTGTAATGGATAATATGGTACAATTTTTCAAAAAATAATTTTTAATGGATAATATGGTAAAATTTTTCAAAAAGTAATTATTAATGGATAATATGGTACAATTTTTAAAAAAATCATTTTTAATGGATAATACGGTACAATTTAAAAAAATAATGGATAATATGGTACTTTTTTTTTAAAAAATAATTTTTAATGGATAATATGGTACAATTTAAAAAAAAAATTAATGGATAATATGGTACAATTTTTCAAAAAATAATTTTTAATGGATAATATGGTACACTTTTTCAAAAAAATCATTTTTAATGGATAATACGGTACAATTTAAAAAAAATAATGGATAATATGGCACAATTTTTTTCAAAAATAATTTTTAATGGCTAATATGGTACAATTTTAAAAAAAATAATTTTTAATGGATAATATGGTACAATTTAAAAAAAATAATTTTTAATGGATAATATGGTACAATTTTTCAAAGAATAATTTTTAATGGATAATACGGTACAATTTTTCAATAATAATTTATAGGGATATCTTTACCATATTATACTCAAGAAAGATATTTTACTATTTTTAGCTTTAAGTCCAAGGTCTTGTCTTTTAATCAAGTTGTATTTTACACAAGAAAATACGGTAACCTTCAATGCTGATAATTTGATCAACCAAGACATATTCATCTGCAATTATCCGATGCTAATAAAAAAACAGTATAGTTTTATTAACCACTCATTATTCCATTGTTGTTCTTATTCTTTTATAGCATAAAATATTAGAATTGACATTGCAATTACGAAGTTGTGCTAAAATGAATGTGTACAAGAGGTTAAAGACATCTTTTCTTACTTGACAAGTGTGACATCTGGAAAAGTTTAATTAAACATCTTCATCTGTCGAAGCGGTTAAAAGTTGCTCATAAAGATAAGGTTAGGTCGTTCTCCGTGGAATATGTCAGACAAGTCGTTTTAGAGTGAGTACAGACGGAAGTGATACGAGAAGATTGATCAGAGTTCGAGCTATTGTATAGTACAACCTACTGTATGTGCGTCGTTGCGTACTTTCCAACTTCTATAAACGGCGTTCCTTCAGGACGTAAGCGATTATGACTCTTCACAACTTTCTGTAGCTTTTAAAAAATGTTTTCTTTTGTTATCTCTCCTAATCTTTTCTTCCTCTATTCATCAAGTTCGCAAAGTCGGTTATCTATTTTTTCCACCTCTGCCTCTTGCCTTCAATCTGTCTCCTGGGTACCAAACAAAGATATCGTTACCATCGTGTACAAGACAAACATAACAAAATAAAATTATGAATAGGACATCTCAAGAGGAAATCGTACATGCGATCCATCGCTAAAGACGTTGCGAAAATGGAAGGTTCCTAGTACCGCTCCAGTAAGTACATGATCCTTTCAGTCTTATTCTACCTTTAAAAGAGCCAGATCAGACCGAATATAGAATACTGCTGCCTTATACTGGCAGGAGTTGCCCAGTCTTGAAAAGAGCACCACAGCCTTTCTGCAAACTTGTGGGTGATTAATTATTTTCCACTATATAAACCGTTTCCCCAAAGGAGAAAGTCTCTCGCTACTCTATCGAACTACGCCCCTTAGTTCCAGCAGTTCTAACATTCACGAATAAGACCTTGTCATGCTACGCATATAAAGAACTACAGCTCATTCTCTTCGCAGAACTGACTCCCAAGACGATGCTTCTTGATCACTACACCCTTAAGATGACCAAGTCTAGTGGTTATAGTTATGTTTGCCACATATTATGCCACTTATTCTGCTATCCTCTAACAGAAATGGATCTCGGATCTTGTATTAGGTTGGTGCAAAATAATGACGTAATAATGTCGTTTTTTAACGTATTTTTAACGTCAAAAAACGACATTAGTACGTCATTATTTTTGCACCAACCTAATATAAGTTGAAAATCATTGCAAAAAACATCATTTCAAAATACACTCCCAAAGACAAACTTCACAATTCTGATTAAACCACACCAAACATTACGTTACGTATTTAAAATGTCTTCAATAATGTCTCAGTAGTGAAATAGGAGTGACTGAAGACCCAATTGGATAAGGGTTATTAAGCTCAGTTAAAATTCACATTACGTAACGAATTCCGAATTGTTAGGTTCGTAGTGTACCACATATATTGCATTCATAGCAACACTGGTATATATATGGCAAGGTAGCATGATATCTTCGAATTGAGCCCATTCACTCTAAGATTGGTTTCGAATTGAGCCTAGTTACCTTGATAATTGTTTCAAAATGAACTCATTCGTCTTAAAACTGATTTAGAAGACAGCCAATTCCTCTTAATTCCTATTTCGAATTGTACCCATTCATCTTAGCACCACTTTCGAATTAAGCACGAATTAAGCACATTCATTTTAAGATTCATTTCGTATTAAGCACATTCTTCTATAAACAGATTTCGAATCGAGACCATTCCTCTTTAGACAGGTTTCGATGTTTTTTAAGCATTTCACCCCAGCAAGGGGGATGCCACTAACGCACAAGGGGTTACAGAAAATGGAAGCAAGATTAAAGCGGGTATTTTGAAGAAATGATATAGAGAAGGACGGGGATCAGGATCAATGCATCAGAAGATGTCGATTTACATTTGAATATTTGAAGATTGTAGCCATCAAGGAAGCAAGGAGGAGGAAGAGAGTTCCATTGTCGGGAAGTGCGAGGTATGAAACTGTTGGAATAGAACAGACGGCTACATTTAGCTGCTTTGTCAGTGAAAAAGTGGGGCCGAGGTTCCAGCCGAGTTACAGGTTTAAATTCATGCGATCTGGGAACTAGCGAAAATTGGTTCGTCGGAGCAGTTACCGTGAAAGTATGTGTAGAAAAGACAGAGGGGGGCGACGACACGTCTGTGAGAGAGCGACTGTAGACGAGATGCCAGATCAGGACCAATCACATTGCGTTTGAGTTCATTCCTCTTAAGGATGGTTTCGAATTGAACTTATCTTGAGACTGGTTTCAAAATGAACTCATTCATATTAAGACTGTTTTAGAGGTGCGCCAATGCCTCTTAACGTTTATTTCAAATTGAACCCATTCTTCTTAAGATTGAATTCGAATTGAACCCATTCTACTTAAGACTGCTTTCGAATTTTGCCTTCCCTAGCTGAAGGAAGATGAATTCTAAAGACATTACCGCGAAGCGAACAAAACAGAATCAACTGTAATTTGAAATCGACACGACGATTTCATTTCACCTCAAATATTCATTACACTAAGTGCCCAACCCAAATTAAAATTACTTGATGCTAACAAAAATAAAAAGAAAGAACACATTGCAAGATTTTTATCGCGTTAGCAAAAACCCGAAAAAATTACGGAATCAGACATGTCATTACTTTCTTCGAAACATTCAGGCAAATGAGAAAATGTCTTCTGTCAATAGGGAATTGGTCCCCTTAATTTGCAGAATCCTGTTTGAGGAAATGAAGAAAACTTTGGAAAGCAGGCCGACCATCAGGACTACATTAAAAAAAAAAATTAGATTTTTGAAAGATATTTGTGAGGATTGTATCCGAAGCCAAATTATTGAATAGATTAGGCTTCATCATCGAATAACCGGAGATTTTGAGCCGAGGAGCGCGATACGCAGTATGCATGAAGTTTGCTTGAAATGTTAGAAGCTAACAGAATCATCCGTTTCATTATTAGAAAATATTGATCCGATTGGCTGACACATGTTTGCTGTAATGAGTTTTATAGGAACAGATGTAATAAGAAATATATTAGGTTATCTATCTATCTATCTATCTATCTATCTATCTATCTATCTATCTATCTATCTATCTATGTTCATGCCTCTATCAATCAGTTCTATCAATCGATCTAACACAAACTGCTCATACCTCTCTCAATCTGTTCATATCTATCTATTTATCGATCTAAGTAGTTGAGGCTGTAATCTCTATTCATTTCTTAAATGTAATGGTGTTAATACCCTCAATGTCGTAAAAAGAAAAGTATAAAACTATGATTTTAGAATTTGTTCCTTAAACTATTTTTTCGGCCCTGTATAGCTCTCATTTTGGATTTCACACAAACCCATACATTACACACACACACACACACACATCTATGTCTATATCTATCTATCTATCTATCTATCTATCTATATATATATATATATATATATATATATATATATATATATATATATATATATATAAAGGCAGGATGTTTGTGCAACGAATGCACGGCCGCAATTTTCGACGGATTTGCACCAAAATTTGCATGCACATGCTCCAAGTTAGCGGGAAGGCCAAGACCGACTTTGCTTTTCCCACCTCTCATCGATAGTGGAAATAATCGATTTTTTAATGCTTCTACGGCACTTTTCATTTAGTTTGCGGACATTTTCTACTAGCCAGATTGAGAGCTAATAGCTGGCTGCCACGAATAGGCAGGAAGATTCTAATGGCCAGCGTGAGAGCCAACAGCTGACTGACACGAATGTTAACTAGCATGCTAGCATGCAAAAAAAATCGATAGCTGCATTCATCACAAGCGGGAAAAATTTAAATCTGCATGGCACTTTACTCCAATTGGCTCATTCACTTGCTTAACCTCAACGTTGATTCTGATTCCGCAGAACTGGGTTGGGCGTGAAAAAGTATTTGTTGTTAACATTCTTTTTTCATTCGGTTTTTCCAGTTACGAGTCTTTTTTTAAAGCTGATCGTTTTGTGTTCATTTTGTTTAGTTCTTTTTTCGTAACAGATTTAATGTTTAGTATAGAGCTTAGAAAAAATTCGCAGTGTGAGATAGGCAAGAAGTAAGGCATGTAGCAACATCAGCACGGCAAAGAGCACTCCTTTAAAGGCAAGGAAGGCAAAAATATTTTATGTCAATTCATAGCGATTGCTGTATGAGTAGTACGATTTTTGAATCAAGCAGGGCAACTCCGGGTCATGCTGCCATTATACACACACACACACACACACACATTGGCGTTTTATCCTGTCTCTTTTTAGAAATTCTATAAAGTTATCCTTTCAAAAATATAGTATCACAGTATTTTGACTGTTTTGCATCCATAGACGATACTCTAATAATATAACTAAATAACATAAATTTACCCGACCTTGTAGAGAATTTTAATAGCGTTGAACCTACGACAGTTTTTACTTTTGAAACTGAAACTATCAGAATTTGAAACTTACTAAAATATTATGCAACATAGAAACAATAATGACCTTGAGCTAAACTATTATTTATATCTATTATAATTATTTTAAAAAAAATATAATTGCTTCGCTACATAAGAGTTCTCATGTTTCAAAAACGAGAACCGAAACTATCAATATAATTATTAAAATTAAATTGAATTTAAGAAATATATATATATATATATATATATATATATATATATATATATATATATATATATATATATATATATCCAAATGTAAAAGAATGAAGAATAAAATTCAAACGTTCAACACATTAATTTAAAATAAGTCTCAATACAAGAGTAGAGCAATAAATATTTATTATACACTGTTATATTAGAACAGGTAAATTACTACGACAAAACTGTACATTTTGTTTCGACTTTTAATAAACAAATGTATCATCAGGTAGTTAACAATGATGGCAATAAACCATTTTATTTAAAATTAAAATTTATGAAACATCACTTCATTTTTTCTTTTTGAAAATTTTCCGTAAAAGGTAGAAAGGATTTTTATAAAGAAAAAAAAAAGAAATCAATAAAAGGAAAAGGAAGAAGAAATGTGTAATTTTGTATATACTCCTCTCGTTTTTTTTTTTTTTTTTTGCCTTTTCTTTCTATTCTTCTATTAGTAGGGCTAATTTCTTATATTAGGTTGGTTCAAAAATAATGACGTAATAATGTCGTTTTTTTACGTATAACGTCAAAAAACGACATTATTACGTCATTATTTTTGCACCAACCTAATACTTTCTTTTGCCTTTCTTGTTCCGCTTCCTCTTCCTTTTCGGCCGTGAAATATTAGGTTGATGCAAAAATAATGTCGTTTTCTCAGATATGTTACTATGTGAGAAAACGACATTGTTTTTGCACCAATTTAATATCTGTAAGCTGAGTTTAAATACGCCCAACTATTTGCGTTCACTTTCACAAAAAAATACTCTTGGAAAATGTATGAACTCATTTCTACCACCAGCCATTGATTCAATAGCAGAGCAGACTACTTTCATGAATTGGCTGACAACCATTTTTTTTTTTAAGAAAATGACAATTCGATATTCACAGCCTTGCAACTCTATCAGGTAAAACCTATTTGTAAGAGCAGTCCCAGAAAGCGTAGCATTCGTCTCACCAGCAGACTACCCACAGCGCATCATCAGGTGTGATATAGATGTGACCCTATGCTACAGACTCTATAGCATAGTTTCTGAACTATTCAATAGGATTCCTCTATACTATATAGTGTAGAGGAATCATATCCGTATACTATCTGCTGTGGAAAAAAATGTTTTCCATGTGAATTGTTTCATTGCTTCAGTTTTATTATAATAGTTTCCGGAATGTTAAGTCTGAATTTAACAAAACGCGTTTTCATATTCCTGGCCCCAAAAGAAGGTCAAATGCCCATATAGATATATGTCTAAAATGCCATCTTTGTACCTCAACACAGAAACTGATAACAAATGTTCAAAATGTCCTCTTGCTTCTACACACGCATACACCCATAGGATCATTGAATGGCAGACCCTTTCAAATAGTCCCACAAGGTATCAAATAGTTTCACAGACCGTCATGGCATGAATTGTATCTGCATTATTAATGTCTGCTTAATTCAGTAAACTTTCTATTTCTCAATTGTTCGGGATAGTTTTAAGAAACGTGATGAAATATAATTAAACTGATTATTTCTATTTATTTTAGATAATCCCATAAATGTCTCTCTACTCGGTCCACTTAATTTGTAAAGATATGAAATATCAGACGTCGACAATGCTTATTATTACGAAGGTTGGAGGTTTTCTAAATTAAGATTGAATTTTGACAGGCAAATATAATCTATTTCTATAAATATACGATGAATTAAAGGAAATGTTTGCTTATATATCGCCATTTTAAATATTTATTAAATTATATTTTTAAAATTACTCTGCAAAATAAACTCTAATTCTTATGTTGTAAATACCAGTTGCTAGACAGTTATGTGTGATACACGCTTAGGTGATTAAGTATCTTTCGATACCTGACTGACGAGGCATATTTTTCTCCCGCTGTAGGTTGCCATTTATTTCTGCAGTAGAACACTTACGATCCAAGGCTATCCCCATAGTTTGGGGAGAAGAAGAGGATTCATACCTTTCCCAAGAGAATTAGCACGAAAGTGAATATAATGGATTCGGCAGGAATTCGAACTCAGCTCTCCGATTCCTCAATCCGAGCCACTATTCATTACTCCAGCATGCCTCATTGTTAGTAATTTTTAGTAATATATATTAAAGACTACCATTGTAACTATGTAATATATGTTAGACAGATTGTCCCGTTAGTAAACCAATATTATATGTGAATAGGTGTATTTCAACGAGTTGTATTTGCGAAAGCTTGCGTCACTAGATCAATTATATCTGAGTAGTGAGTTTGAGACTCTCTGTTTGCTCCTACTTGACGCCTTGTGCCACAACTATGTCTGAGCAGTACGGGCTATAATTTTTATCCAACTAATGTAAAGTGGGGACATACAGACAAAATTTAGCCTTCCGCCAATTTATAAAAAAAAAAATGAGGAAAATAAATTGAAGAAGTGGTAGTGAGATTGTTAATAGTTAATCAAGGCTAAATGACTTCTACACTTCATCAGGTCAACTTAAATTTTCATTAATTTAGTTATCAGGATTTGCGAAAGTGACGTGTGTATCGGTAAAACATCAAATGATTTTCTTTCTTTGTTTTGGATCTTTTTTGTTTTCGTTTTTGTTAATCTGCGTTAATGGAGGACATTTGTGACGATCTGTTTATTTATTTTTATGTTCATTCCGATAATGGCCGATTTGATTCCACCGCTTATTCAACGTCACGCAAAAGCATTGTTTTTATTGTTGCTGTTATTTAAAATATGGCAAACGCAGTGAATCTTTGCCACAGCAGAGAAAAAGAAAAGGACAAAAAAATCAAAAGCAACCATTAAAAGTAAAAAATGAATAGAATTAATTGGAAAACAGTAATCAGTGTATTGGCATGTAGCAAATATAAATTCCAACAACAGCGGTTATTTCATCACATAGTCCCTCTTTCTCTCAACACCCACACGTATACATACATTACACACACACATATATACATGCACATATGTATATATATATATATATATATATATATATATATATATATATATATATATATATATATATATATTAGGTTGGTGCAAAAATAATTTCATTTTCTCACATAGTAACATATGTTAGAAAACGAAATTATTTTTGCACCAACCTAATATATATATATATATATATATATATATATATATATACATATTGTCTTGGGTCCTTACCTATAACTATAGAATTTAACTCTTCCTAACACTATGTATACTACGCCTCTCAAGAGAGAGAAACGAATCAAGTAGAGCTTCTCTGCTTGACAGTCGAACTCTCTGCCACTGAGCAGAGAGGAACCCGGACGAGGCTCCGCCGAAGGGCAGAGTCTCGTTCGGGGAGGTTGACCAACCCGATCCCGTTTATACGGGTTCTACGGGCATTTTTTGGCCGAACCTACGGGCTCGGGAAACCCACGTTAAACTCGGCCTTGTGCCACATGCAATCCTCGTGGGGTGGTGGCTAGATACAGAATCGAGTCGAGCCGATAGTAGTTCACTCCAAACCAGACTGACAGTCATACTAACACCTTCCACATCTTGTATTATTATTTCTTGTAATATACCTTCGTTATTTCTACTCTTGTGTTCGTGTTGTTCTTCCTTGGTCCTAAACTGGACCATAAAAGATAGATAGATAAATAGATAGATCGATAGAGTCATCGGTCCTTACCTATAACTACAGAATGACCTCTTCCTAACACTATATATACTACGCCACTCAAGAGAGAGGGTCGAATCGAGTCGAGCCGTTAGTATTAGGTTGCTGCAATAATAATGACGTAATAATGTCTTTTTTGACGTATTTTTTAACGTCAAAAAACGACATTATTACGTCATTATTTTTGCACCAACTTAATAGTTCACTCCAA
>OZ010592.1:43599449-43661949 GCA_963932145.1 Acanthosepion lycidas | reverse complement strand
AATACTGACACAGTCTGCCATAATTTATCATTACAAGAGTCAGAATACATCAGAATAATTGAGATCGAGCATAATAATCCTCACTTTCCAATTTTGACAGAGTTCAAAAACCTTTGTGTTTTGGGAATGAATTACTTTTTTTTCATTCTTTCCCACAAAATAAAAATAAAATATCGCAACCCTATTGTGATTCTACAGCTGATTTTACGGCAAAATATTCTTTAAGTTCAAATCTTGATAGCTAGGTAACGCCAAGAGTTGAATCTTCCAGGTTTTCACCGTATTCCATTTGTGATTAGGAAGTTCCACGCTGACACCTTAACCTGATCAAGTCAAAGATCAATTCTTATCCTCGCCATCTTCATAACTTGCTCACCCTAGTAACCCCTCTTACATTCATGTCATAGACCTCCTTCAGCAAACATCTAATTTGAGTGGCTCTCAAGTTTTTTATTCGAATTTTAGTGCCTGGTAGACTGCCCGTGGCCCGTTGGAACAATGACGGTTCAGGTTCTGAAACATTCAAGTTGATTTCAACGCTCGATTGAGATGAAAGTTAATTTTATTATGATTCAGTTAAATATTTCAATTCGTTCGTGTCATCATTGATCTGGTTTACAAATTTGTTTAACGTTTTACTGATTGTTTACAGCATTTGCTAGGAATAGATCTTTCGGGAGAAACTTGAACTTTAATCAGTTTAACTTAAAAATATTTTTAATATGCCAAAAAAAAAAAAAATTGTTTTAAATTATATTCACTTGAATTTTTTTTAAATATGCTAAAAAATATATTTTTAAAATATTTAAAATTTTGAAAGCTGAAATATAAATAACTACTCTACAAAGATCTAGACGAAATAACAAAACAAGATATTTTTGTGTTTGTCTTTAACTTAAAAAATATTTTAATTAAAAAATTGTCTGAAGAAAATAAAAATAAAATTACTTGCTGTTTAAACAACTCATATTTAAATCCTTTTCACTCAAATGAGATTAGCATAAATCATTACGCGTCGGACGGACGACACACTACGCAAGCACGCATTCACAGATTTTTAGTATTACATAGATAAATATAAAAAAAAATAAAACTTCTCGCTAGTACCGATCTTGTCGACCGAATTCAAGATCATAATGTCCACAACTCTGGGCCATCGTTAATTGCGAACGCCAAGGCTGCATAATATGTATTTTATCCTTTTTAGAATTCACATTTTCCTTCTAGACTGTTGGTCAAAAATGATTATAGAGCAGATTGTCAAATGATATTTAACCGATAGCTGTCTAGATTGAAGAGTTGGATTCAACTGAAATTAAAACTGGGATCTGCGATTTCCCGTCTCCTGTCGCAAACTAATACACTACACTCATATGTATTCTTCCTGGTCTTCTAAATTTTAAATCTAAACTATCTGAATTAATATTAAAACATGGGGGGGGGTAATTGAAAACAGTAATAAAAATATAAAAATACTAAAATCTGGCATCCTGTGTATGACGATAAACTGCATCCGGCAGCAAGATCGGAGATTTTCCTGGAGCCTGGAACCACCTCTTAATTGCTGTTGCTCCCAGTTCCATCCTGACCTTGAGTGGTAGCACATGTTAGGGTCCCAGGTATGAACAAATGGTTAATCCCTAAACTGGGATCAAACAATATGAAAGTATAAAAACAGGTTTTTTTTATAGCAAAACTACATGCAATATATATTTGAAAAAAAAAAAAAAATTGTTACCAGAAATACATTTAAGAAAAAATATATCACACGTTTTTAAAAATATTGCTAGCGATAAATCTCTGAAAGAAAGAACAATATTGCCAGCAATACATTGTCGAAAGAAAGAACAATATTGCCAGCAATAAATCTCTGAAAGAAAGAACAATATTGCCAGCAATACATCGTCGAAAGAAAGAACAATATTGCCAGCAATACATCGTCGAAAGAAAGAACAATATTGCCAGCAATACATCGTCGAAAGAAAGAACAATATTGCCAGCAATACATAGTCGAAAGAAAGAACAATATTGCCAGCAATACAGCGTCAAAAGAAAGAACAATATTGCCAGCAATACATCGTCGAAAGAAAGAACAATATTGCCAGCAATACATCGTCGAAAGAAAGAACAATATTGCCAGCAATACATCGTCGAAAGAAAGAACAATATTACTAGCAATACATTTTTGAAAAAAAAATTTGAACGCAAGACATTTTTGAAAAGAAATAAATAATACCATCAATACATTTTGTTTAAAAATATTAACAGCAATACATTCAAAAAATAACTGCAATACATTTTTGAGAAAAGAAAAATATCAGCAATTGTTGGATTAAGATTTGTTTCATTGTATCTTAGAAATGATTAAACATATCTCTGAGATTATAATAACCCTATTTGATTCTATTTTGAACAGCAAGAATATCTTTAGCCCTAAGCATGCGATAACTGTTTATCCCCGAAAATATTTAATATCTAAAAAAAACAATAAATTCTGAACTAATTGAGTTTATTTTTTCTAGGTTTTGAGATAACACGTTTAGCCATCGTGACACCATTTCTCGTAGGAATCACTTAAAGGCTTTTGAGTTATTCAGCTAAAAAGAAAACAGGTTAAAATCTTTTTGGGTCATACACAATATCTTTCCAAATGAGAAATCGTAAGAGGAAAAAGATCTTTCAGGCCTTCACTGATGATACCAGCATTCATACTTTGGCTTCTATCTGTAAAGTCTGTCAAGAACCATCAAGAGAATTGGTGAATAAATTTAAAAAAGAGGCAGCAGTAGAGAGGGAAATGAATCTGGATGTTACATCAATATTAGGGATCATCATTTCCACTGAGAGCTATTAGGTTGGTGCAAAAATAATGACGTAATAATGTCGTTTTTTGGACGTATTTTTTAACGTCAAAAAACGACATTATTACGTCATTATTTTTTGCACCAACCTAATATATAGATTCTTATTGTTCAAAATGTGTTATAAAAACATCGGAGAATCCAAGTGAAGCATTTCTAAGATACAACGGTTCAAAGCTTAATCTACCAATTGGACAATTTTGCTGTTACATCCGGTGTGTGAGAGTATATATGAAAAAGAGAGAGAGAGAGAGAGAGAGAGAGAAAGAGAGAGATAATATTTTCTGTTAATACATTACACAGCTTCTAGAAAGCGGATTTGGCTATCCCAATGCACATTCTGATTTCACTCTTTCTATCCTAGGTTAATAGTTTTTTTCCAGAGATGTATATGGTCGCACCTGTTAGATTTTGATACCTCCAATTTGTAATTTGCATGTTGTCTTCTTGTAGTTGATATTTAGTCGTTTCTCCTCTTTACTTTTATCTAACCACTGTGGAAGATCTTGTAATTTCTGTTCTGTGTCTTCTATAAACATTGAGTCATCTGCATATATAATATCAATAACGAATCCTGGCATAGCAACTAATTCTCTCAGAATAACATCGCTGTACAAGTTAAAAAGGTCCGGTGAGAAGGTGCATCCTTGTCTTACACCCCTTTTTATTTTTCTGTATTTACTGAAGTCATTTCATAACCGGATGAAGGCGGTTTGGATTCTTCTGATATTCGACGCCAATATGTCAAGGTTACCTAGATGTTCCAACAGGTCTTTGTGAGGTATCTTATCAAAGGATTTTGCATCATCTGTAAAACGCAGGTATAAAAATTATTAAATTCTAGTTATATAACTTATGTTTTTTTATCCTTTTTTTATTGCAATGTTTCGGCTAATGTGCCATCCGGCTTCCTTCAATTTTCATCCTAAACCCTTATTTATTAGCTTAGTTGATTAAAGTTTTTTTTTCATGAAATTGGTTGCATAATAATTAAAAAGTCAATGTTCAATAACTGAGACGGGTAATACAGACACAGCGTCAGTAGATATAGGGAGCAGTAATAACTAAACCGTATTAAGAACAAGATGAGATATCCAGAGACATCGATACCAGAAGCAGGACGATATCCTCCTTTATATTAAATGGTAAATATATAACTGACTAGTATATAAACGTAGTCTATTTTTTGAAGGATACAATATCTGGACAAAAGCCAAACCTAATATATGGTGATCTTCTGATCGTAGTTTAGATGTGGCACAAGGCTTCAAAGTATGGGGTACTAGTGAAGATCAAACTCACTATTCAGTCGTAATTTGATCTAGCGAGACAAGCTTCATCAAATCCCCACGTCGAAGTGCCCATTGTGGCTTTCTAAGTTAGATGTGGCACAAGGCCGAAAGTATAGGGCAACAGTGAGGATCAAGCTCACTATTCAGTCGTAATGGATCTAACGAGATAGTTTGCTAATCATCCCACCACCTCGTTGTGCGTTAGATGATTTACTAAACGTAGCTTAGATGTGGAACAAACCGGAAGTAGAACCCACGATTCAGTCGTAATTTACCTGGCGAGACAAGATTGCAAATATATGTAGCTTATTCGGCTATGTTAAAACTTCGTGCTCGCAATAAGACAGTGTTCCAAGAGGACGGTTATTACGTTGAAACCGTTATTACAGTATATTCTTTTGCCTCCCTCGACAATGTATATTAACAAGATTATAATAAGTACGTATACCAAGAACCCTGCGATATTTATTATTTACCTTTTTACAAATATTTATATTTTATTTAAAAAAAATAAAAAATAAAAAAAGTCATATTTTAAAAATCATGATTACAAAATTTTCAAAATATTCAAACTAGTTATTAGGTTGGTGCAAAAATAATGTCGCTTTCTCACATATGTTACTATGTCAGAAAACGACATTATTTTTGCACCAACCTAATACAATGCAATAGTTATACTTTACCATTTTATAAATAACTAGAAGCCATACCCAACTGGTTGATCAGAAAAACACTTTCAATTAGAAAGTAGAAAAAAACGGCATCATTTTTAGATTTAAGAGAGTCTATCGTCTTCAATTACTTTAATATACTTAAAAAAAACAAAAAAACGTTTTGAATTAATGCAGTTACTGATATAACAGCAGTAGTTTGTATTTATTCAATCTAAGTTAGCCGGGGACATGAAGGGATAAAACAGGAAAAATGAAGACCCACTTCAGGCCACAATTATTTTAGAGATTTTAAAGTTCAGTTTGTCGGTTTGTTTGCTACCAGGGATATTAAAGAGGGCACATTTATAAAGAAATTGTTAAGTTTGATAGAAATTGGTTGAAAGATCAACGAAAACTAAGGAAACCCGTAAAAATCGCCATTTTTCTCTATTTACACGGGTTTTCACTATATGGCCGGAATCAATTATCAAGTTAAATGACTTAAACAACCAACTTATTGTTGGCTACAAATGACTGAAGTTTGTTGAGTGATTGCGTAAAAATTGAAGGAATTTTTAGCTTAAAATTTGTGTTGTAATCGATTGATTTATTTTTCACGTTTTTGCGCTAAACGCAGTGGCGTAGAAATAAAAATGAGGTATCGTTAAGCTCGTCATGGTGTAAGTAACCTACATACCGAATTTGAACGAATTCGGAGGAAAAAAGTTGAATTTATCGAATTTGATCGGCTTTATCGATTACTGATTTTTAAAATTATCGATGTCTTAACTGAAGAGCTTATCCCTTACATTGTAAAATATATATGCCAAGTTTGGCCGAGATCTGTTGGATGGATCACGAATGTAAAGGTATCACACAGACATACATACTCTGATTTATATAGCGAGATTATGAAAACATGTTTTGTTTTTATTCATTCTGATAAATAATTAGTATTTAATATATTTATTTTCAATACTCAAGAAAAAAATGTACAAATCCCCTTCGCTACGGGTTGGTCTCATTAAAATTTTAATCATCACTTTTTAAAACAATAAACAGTAATGGCCGAAAATGACATTTACTTATTCGAAAAAAAAATATCCTTGCCATCAGTTATGGTAAAAAAGAAGGATATTTCATCAACCTCATCAGTAGAAAGAAAACTTTTCCACCACAAGAGAGAGTAGAGAACAGCAGAGTAATCTAGGGTACCTGTTCCAGTAGTCAGATGAGTAGACAAGTAGTAGTACAGAAACAACCGTGTAGCCAGCGCTCCATGGAGATCGAAAACGGACGATTCCCAAACGCTATCCTCACAAACAATATTCTCGAAACCAAACAAAGCAAGCACTGACTTTTAAAGAAAAGAGACCAAAAGAAAATTACATACGCCGTGTAATTAACATCACAAAAAAAGAAATTCTTGTTATTTATGTAAGCACGTGTGTCAAGATTTTATTGTTATTGTACGTTTTATGCATTTTAATTTCTGTTATTAAGTCCCCTCTGTTACAAAAACATTGCCGAGGGAATCAAAAGTGTATACTATGATAGTAATGTCACAAACGTTAAACGTTGTCATTTATTCTTTCAGAGTTTACATATTCAGGACGAATGTAAATACATGACGAAATCTCTCACGCGTAAAATTGGCATTTTCCCTTTTCTTTCCCGGTTAAGGGTCATTCTTCAACGTGGTCACAGTTGAGGCGCACCTGGATACCCCACAGAAATGGTCGACTGGATTTCATAGCCGATTAACTTATTTTATTTATTAATAATTTATGTAACGATACTGTATTTCAACGACAGTAAAACGTACCATTTTTTTTTTCTGTTTATCTGTTATCTGCAGTACTTACATCTTCACCCCCCGACATCAGTGAATCGGGGACATGCACTTGATGGTTATGAGGTCATCCTTCCAGGTCAACCCGTCGATGCACCAGTCTTCTTTGAATGGAGTAGGTATTGGGACATCTAAGGTCACTCGCATAGTACTTCAATAAATGCATACACAAGATCGAAGAATTAAAAAAAACAAACAAACAAACAAACATGATTAATGATATATTTTTAATTATTCAAAAGTAAAATAAAAATCTATTACTTGGAAATGCAAGAGGAAACGAAGATAGAAAGATTTTGGTTGGTTTTGTTTAGGAGCATATAAAATCTCTAAGGCTTATTTCATGGCGAAGACTAAATAATTGGAAAAAAATTTATGGATAAAGTAAATATATTTAAAAACAATTGCATTTTTCCAACTACACACAAAATTAATTGCTGGTTATTTTGCTTTAAAAATATACTGTTGGTCATTTTACTATAAATGCGCATTGTTGGTCCTTTTTATATAAAATGTTTTGCTGGTATTTTTACTATAAAATTTATTTTTATACAGTCATAGTATTTTCTTTTGGGGGTTCACTATTTGCTCATAGCTGGGACTGTAACACGTGCTACCACCCAGGGTGAAGGTGTAACTGGACACAACAGCAATTAAGAGTTGGTCACCCGCACATTGAAACTTCTAAAAGCCTGATCACAGGCCTTGCTACCGAATGCAGTTCATAGTCATACCCAGGACATAAGTTAGAAAGAAGATCTCCAAGAAAAATGTTACTTCATAAAATATCAACTGGTAAATGCATCAGTAGAAGTAACTGAATGCCAGCAATTGTCACCTGCTTATTGTGTTTTGATTAGGCAAAAACGAAGATACACCTCAATATTTCTTGTCGATATTACCTTCAACGTATAAACTGTTCAAATATGCTTTATCCGGATTCACTGTTACGTACTTTAAAAAATATTAGGTGTTAGGATATTTGCTATCAGGTTCAAGATTCATGACCTACTTGCAGAGGAAAGAAAAAAAAATAACGAAGCGTATGTATACAGCACTCTATTGGAACGCGAGAAAAAAGAAAAGAAAAAAAAGAAAAAGAAAAAAAAGAAAAAGAAAAAAGAAAAAAAGAAAAAGAAAAAAGAAAAAGAAAAAAGAAAAGAAAAAAGAAAAAGAAAAAAGAAAAAAAAGAAAAAAAAGAAAAAGAAAAAGAAAAAAAAGAAAAAAGAAAAGAAAAAAAAGAAAAAGAAAAAAGAAAAAGAAAAAAAGAAAAAAGAAAAAGAAAAAAAGAAAAAAAAGAAAAAGAAAAAAAAGAAAAAGAAAAAAAGAAAAAAAAGAAAAAGAAAAAAAAGAAAAAGAAAAAAAAGAAAAAGAAAAAAAAGAAAAAGAAAAAAAGAAAAATTAAAGTAATGTTAATAGAGACTTAAAAATAAACAGACACTTCCATTTTCAGGCAATCGCTTTAACTTACTCGAAATATGTAAAAAAAGACTTAACACCTCTATTTTCAAACAGCCTTTTTTTCATAGATAAACAGAAACGGGAAACAAACACATCTCTGAACAAAGAGTCCTTATTTAAAATCTACAAATAACGACGAGCTCAAACAGAAATACTATAATTACCCAAATGTTTGTTCTATTAACACCCACTATGGGGCGTTGTAAAAAGAAGTAAAAGGAATGCTATCTACAAACAAAAAGATTATTCAAAGACCCACAGAACACGACAAAGTTAAACAGACAGTACAATGTGTAATTACCCAACCTTGTCTTCTCTTATCACCCGATATGGGGCGTTGTAAAAAGCAATATAGAAAGAAAAGCACATAACTCCTCTCACTTTTTTCTCTTTGATCCAAGTGTACCATGGTGACAAACCGTGTCGTTTTATTTCCACAAAAGACCCTTAAATCGCAGGCGAATCACATGTCGCATACAACAAATTACGTTATTTCCAATATCAAGTTAATATATACAGAGTATTCGGACTAAATTCGACAGTTTTTTTTTTAAGGAAAACAAAGTGAATATCTGAGCCAAAAATTAATTTCGTTGTAAAATAAAAGAGTGACACACAATTCACTCAAAGAAACCACTCTCAGCATCTACCATGGCTTCGTTACGACTCCTGAATCAGACATATGCCGCATTCACATCCCTAGGGAAAGCCTCAAACTCCTCCTTAATCCAGTCTTTCACCTGGGCCTTAGTGTTACAGGCAGTGCGATTAGTGTATTTCTCGTGCCCCACACTTAACCCATGGGATAAGAAACCGTGTAGTTACGTGGTCAGATGAGGCAGGTGATGTAAAAATGTGATAGCCACATGCGGTGTGACGGGGTGTTGAATCATCCTGCCACAAATATAGTCTTCCAGCAGCCACCCTCCGTCCAAGGCTTGACAACAGTGTTCAGAAACTCCACATAGCCATCTGAAGTGACCCGAGACTGTCCAAAGTTGTGAAGTAGCCTGATATCACCCTCATTGGAGATCCCCCCGCCAACCATCAGAGTTTGGGGACATTTGGTCTTCATGACACGAGCAACCTGGATTATAGGAAAGCTGTTGTGCAGCTAGTTCTAACAAAATTATTTTATTCAGAGAAGAATCAAGTTCAACTGGATATTTCACCTTGTTTAGGAGTTTCTTTGCTTTTGTTAGATGCTTTTCTCGAGGCTTTCTTAAAAGAAGCTGAACTTTACACTTGTCTGATTGGTAGCAGATGTCTTTATTCCAGGCCAAGTCTATGGTGGATACTGCAGCATCCATTTCCTGCGACAAAGTCCACATTCAGTTGCCTGGTACTTATATATCTTCTACAGTCGTTGGACGAATTTTGGTCTACGGAGGCAATGAGAATATTTTCTGTTCTTCCCTACAGGCCACGAATTCAGTCTGTTTCAGCTCTCCATTTCTCGCCGTCTTGTTTTAACAATATTCGAAGTTTATTGTGCAACTGTCATGATTACAACATTTTGATGCCCGGCACGAATAATGATGCAGGTTACTACTTTTTCAATACTCACAATGACGTCCACTGTTTACAGATATTCCAAACCAATCGGACAACAATAAAAGATTAGACGCTTTCAAATTCAGTCCGAACTCCGAATATCTTAATCTTTAGGGAGACGGACCGAGACATTTTCAAAACATACCCGATTACTTTGTGTATCACACAAAAGAGTATACATGTTGATGAGCGAAACGGCCATCTCTCTGAACTGGACAATTGTTTCTTTTTTACTAAAATGTACATAAATTAAAAAAAAAACAAACAAACTCCAGAGCCACTCAATGATTGACCAGGATCTTCAGCAACTCCACTTAGCCATTCGAATTAATCTTGAGACATTGTGAGGTAGCATGCCACCCCAAACCTTAGAGTTTAGGGAATCTGTCTTCATGACACGGGAAACATCATATGAATTGTAAGCAAAACATCTGTTCCGAGTGTTGTGCAACTAGTTTACAAAGAAAATATTGTCGCTGGTTCTACAGTATGCTTCACCTTATTAAGTAGTTTGACTTTCTCGAGCCATTTCTGTGAGAAGTTGACCTTTAAACTTCTTGTATGACTGGTATTAGGTTGGTTAAAAAAATGACGTAATAATGTCGTTTTTTGACGTTAAAAAATACGACAAAAAACGACATTATTATATCATTATTTTTGCACCAACCTAATATAATTTGTTAAATCATCTTGCGGATAGCTGAGCAAAATTAGAACATGAATCTCATCTTTTACAGAAGAAGTTGTTGATATTTTCATCATTTCACGACATAGGATTTTATTCAGTTCTATCCGACTCAACTGAATTTTCTCATCGGATTTATTTAACCTTACAGCTATCAATATATATCACATTTTCAATTGAACGTGTTATTTAGTATAACATTTTTAGATGCGTCTTTCAGCTTATCGCAGTTACAGTAAGCAGGTTTGTCTTTGTAATTTAGTGCGGAAGACGATTTTACAAAAAGGTCAAAATTAATTTTGTAAAAATAAAACATACGGCGCGCCTTTCTTGCATTTCATCTCAATATCCAAAAACGAATTAGACAATGTGAAAATATCAATATAAAAAATAAGTAGACAATATCTATATCATTCAAAAACACACACACACATATATATATATATATATATATATATATATATATGAAATCGAAAACTGAAAAATAAGAAACAAAATAAGTAAAATAAATTAACCCAAACAAATTACCAAATCACACCCGTTAGAATAGACGAAATAGAATTAATAAAAACAAAATCAATGAATCCAAATAAATTAAACCACTATGACCAAAATATTAGGCTATAAAAATCGGACCAAAAACATAGCTACAACTGTCATATAGCGATAAAAAATATGTTACTTAAAAATCGAAAACCGAAAAGAGTAAATAATATACAGTATAATAAAAAAAATAAATTAATATAAATCAATCCAAATAAACTAACAAACCAATCCCGATAAATTAACCGTTAGAAAAAAAAATCAATCTAAATGAAGTAAACAAATTAAGAAGTGCTCTCGCCAAATAGGTAGAATAATCAACCGCAAAACTGAATAAATAGAATCAATTATCTTCCCAAACTAAAACTATTAAATAAACGATAAACAAATTTTTACTACTTTCATAAAATACCGATTAAAATAAATATACAAGAAATAAAAATAAAATAAAAATAAAAAAAAGCAAAATAATTTAACCCAAATAAACGACTTACGGCAAAATAACCCCCAAAATAGACTACCCACAATGCACCACTGACCCGTATATATAAGTAGCCGATATAAACAAAAGAATCATAAAAAAAAAAAATAAAAAAAAAAAATCCCCTCGTGGACTGACGATTGCGTCTAGCATGAAGTAGACTGAAGTGTTGACGTCAATGTTCACATATTTACACCCGCTCCGATATCGAGCACACACACACACACATATATATATATATATAAATATATATGAGACTAAAAAATGGTAAAATTAGAGGTACTATATTAATAATAGCTTTGTACTGCAGTCGATGGAAAATTTAAGTATTTCTCTGAAAGCAATTATTCTGGAAAATTCTCAAGTCCACTGACTTTTATCACACATTCCTGTCTTGATGACTTCCTAACTATTTATTTGTAGTATGGAATGTCAGCATCTTATGCCATTTTCTCTTTGAACTACATGTGCTATTCATTGTATTTGTTGCATGTCCTCAAGTGACGTGATTTGTATCTTGCTATAGTTTTTTCGTAAGGGAAATCGGGTTACATGCTTATGTTAACGTATTTTTGTAATTAAAAAAAAATAATCTTAGGTAAGTCATCTGGCAAACTCAATTAGAATGAACCTGGTTATTACTATAATTATATGCATAATTATCCGGCGTTTTTTGTAGTCGAGTTATGTGTTAAAACCTTTTTTTTTTTTTCTTTAATAGAAAAAGTATTTTCAGGCTATAAAAATGCATGTTGATAATCATACGCTCCGAAATAATCATTTGAAAATGTTGATTTGTTTCTTTTTCATAATAAAATACCTTAAAACAAGAATACGATAATAAAAAAAAAACAATTGGGAAACTGTCGATAATAATCGGTGAAGCAGTAAAATATATCTAAGGTTACATGATAGTTGATAGTTTCCGAAGACTAACTACTGGCAAAATTAACAATTTTGCTGCGTGTCGTAAGAGGCGGATGTCGGCTAATCAATTTAGATTATTTCTGTTTCTGTAGAGTCCTGAAGCAAAGAAAAAAAAAAAAAAAACCATATATATATATATATATATATATATATATATATATATATATATATAGAGAGAGAGAGAGAGAGAGAGAGAGGGGCAATAAAGTCACAATACCTTTTAAGTAATTAATCACCTGTTCAGAAGCTTAAATTTTTTCTGGTTAAATTCTAGTTGTCAACAACATAATGCTATATTAAACAAATTACAGACGGTATTTGAAATGCAATTTTTGTAAAGTCGTCTTTGATGTCTGGCTGTATAGTGTCTTCATGGCCACCACTGTATATAATAGTCTACAAGTGTCCATTCAACGATTAAAGAAACTAGTGAAAAGACTTTCCGCAGTAATCCCCATAAAGAAATAAAAAACAATGAATTTGTGAGAAAATTACTAATCGTATTAATTTGATAAAGCCAAGTGTTCTCGCCCATCTGCAGAGATGATTAAGCTCGCTATCAATGACTTGCAGAACAAGTTCTTGTACAGAAAGAAAAAAAAACTGATATTACAATTCAAATTTAAAGTGTTTTAGACACGTTACCAAAAGTGATACGACGCCAAAAGTGCTACGACGTGATATTAAATTTGCTGGATATTATGTCAGAGGTTCGATTCTCATTAAATGCCTCAGATGTGGGATCTTGTCAAAATCTTGAAGATTGTGGACTTTTTAGGTAGATGACAGATTAGAATTTTACAGGATGAGAAAAATTGCGGCTCGGTTAAACTTAAATCCAAGACGGACCAAATTGCTGACAGACTTTAGTCTGTCTTTCAAGTAGAAAGGAAATTACATTGGTAACGGATGTTTCACGATTCAGGACCTTTTACAATGAAAGCTACACTAAGTGTGTGTGTATATATATACATTATATATATATATATATATATATATATATATATATATATATATATATATATATATATATATAAAAAGATTGTGTATTTGCAGTTTAGCATTTGTTCTAATTCACGTAGCAGACTAAAAGTTTAAAGAAAAAAAAATGATTAGATCAGTAAATGTAACAAAGAAAAAATTTATATAGAATTTCAGATTTCGGTTAAGAATTAACACCGTATCAAATTTTAAAGTGTGATCCTCTCCTGATTAGTCTGCTACTAAGCCGTACTTCCTGATACTAAGAAAAAGAGCCTCATAACCTATTATTGGTGAGCAGTCACTGTTTACTACTGAGCACATTTGGTATTTCACTTCAATTATGAGGGGGGGGAGCTTTCAGCATGTTCAAAGCAAAAAAACTGTATCAATATGATGTACAGAAGTCATCTTATGGAACGCATTTTAACGGCGCAGAATGTTTAGCAGCCGTTCGTTGTCTACCAAACTAGGATTAATTCTAGGAAGTTAATCACCGACAAAAAGGTAACCACAGTAAGATTGTTAGATGTGATCACTTGTACAATGACAATATTTCCTTAAAGGTACAGCAACGTAGAGAGTAAACCTATTCAATTGCCACTGGTCAGTGATGTTGATCACTACAATAGGTAAGTAGGCGCCCTGATATTTTTACAACAGGGGTTCATAAGGAATAATATGAGAAACTGAAGAAAGGTAATACTGTTAAGACTTCTTTTAGCTTCGAGTGGTAATACTGTCTACATTATTGAATAAAGCATAGAGAAAGTGTAGAAAAGTATTGGCTTAAGTAAATGAAGCAATAGTTTTCAAAACAAGGTTTTAAAGGCAACACGATTTTTTACCACTATGTAAAATTAATTTATATAAAGAGGAAAATGTCGCACAGCTACATTCAGATTATATTTCTTACTCCCCGCTGCACAAAGTTTACGTTAGTTTACTTTCTACATGCGTTTAGCAACCCACGGTAATGGACATCGGTCATTTTGTAAGATGCCAGGCCAAACGGAGAAAAAAAAAATGTCCCGGATATTGAAGGACAAACAGATTTCGAATTTGTATATTGGAAAACAAATTTGCTTAGCCGAAGAGGAGGGAGTGGGTGCGTTAAACCTATTTGGAAAATCTTAGCATATGTGAAAATTTAGGTTAGGCTGTGGGTACGGCAGAGACATTTAATTTCGAAAATAAAAATAATTAGGTGCTATTCAAGGTAAAATTATACATCTAGAGTTTGTGGTCAGCAATCGCAAGCAACCTGTAACCAATATTGGCAAGTTCAAAACGAGCAACCGAAACCAACTCACTAAGCATAATGTCAAGTAGTGATATGCGGTGTTATTTGAACTCAAATTTCCTCAGCATTAATTTCGGCAACGGTAATTACGAAAGTTGCTTGAAGCTTTACGTTAATTAATCGTAAAAGATAAATATGTTACACTGAATAAATTGTGTACTTACAGGACTTTAAGCAAGATTTAAAAAAAAAAAAAGTTGAAAATGTGCATACAAGAGACTTTCAGAAAATAAACTGATGCTAAAAATCGGGAGACGGGAAGTTTCGTGAACACATGGGATGGGGACGTTCACGGATATATTGAACGGAAGTACGGGGTGGGTAGGGAAAGAGATCCATAATGAGGTTGTGCCAAATAATGGAAGAGCAAGGCCGGCAAAAGGTAGATTAAAACTGGGGGTGAGGGTTGCAAGTTACTAGCAGTAAAGAAAAAAGTGGGAACGCATATGACCAGAGCCCTGAAGATGCATAGTACATGAAGGAGAGTGGGGTCAAAGATTGGGATGTGAAGTCTAAGTATTACTTTAGATACAAAATCTTAAGTGAATGAAAATGGTGAGTTAAGTGAAGGTTGCTATATATATATATATATATATATATATATGTGTGTAACCCGGATATAAGAGAGTTGTCGGGACCGGAGAAGAAGTCTTATATCCGGGTTTGGTTTATTTTATATACATAAACGCAGGCTTTAATTTGGGACCAAAGAATCTAATATCCGGGTTACACTGTGTGTGTATATATATATAAAATATATATATATATATATATATATATATATATATATATAAAATACAAGAGACATTTTCAAAAACAAAACGCCAACTCAAAATTGCAGCCAATTGAGACTCGAATAGTTGTTTATAAGCTAACTGGTACAAGTTTATTTAAAAACAAAAAAGTAACCTTTTAATTCCTGTCCTTGAATTAAACTTTAGAATTAAGACAATCGTCTTAAGATACATAAGAAAAGCATCACAAACGGATGATTCTTACTACAGAAATTTATTTGTTCTGGGTGAATTTTGTCACAGCTTTCGTGCCTTCGGAAACTGCATGTTTTGCGAGCTCTCCGGGGAGAAGCAGTCGAACTGCAGTTTGCACTTCCCGACTTCCAAGTGTTGAACGCTTGTTGTAGAAAGCAAGACGGCTGGCTTCGGAGGAGATTCTTTCAAATAGATCGTTCACGAAACTGTTCATTATTACCATGGCTCGACTGGAAATGCCAATATCAGGATGGACTTGTTTCAGTACTTTGTAGATATAAAGCGAATAGCTTTCCTTTCTCTTCCGCAATCTTTTCTTTTTATCGTCTTTGTTGCCTTTAGCCATCTTCGCCTTTTTGGAAGCTTTTTTTTCCGTAACCGGAGTTGACATGTTGGATTACGAGAATTGGTGCCAGTAGCCAATTTTTAGAATAACCTGAATAATTCTCCTTTGGAAAGAGAAAGTAGGCTAATAAAACAACAACAACAAAAAAAAAAAACGTGTGTAATTGTGTGTGTATATATATATATATATATAATTATTTATAGTTATCATATTCAAATTTTTTTAATTACGTTCACCGCTTCAGATTTAGTTCATTGGAAGTGACTGTTTGGCCGACAAAAAAAGCTTGTACATAATTATTTTGAGGGGTAGAAGGGTCCTACTAACATTTGATTTGAGTTTATCTTTGTGTTACCTTTAGAGTTTGTTTTTCTGGGTTTTTCCCTCCCCATCATTTCATGAATGATGAAAGTTTTATATTTTTGCTAAAAAAAAAAAATAAAATAAAAATATTAAATAAATAAAAAATGGGGAAAAAAAAGGACATTTTGGACTCTCATCTGATTTTTATCTCATGGGGTGTTTTGTACGTCCCCCTGTGAATATGCGGTATTTTCATGAACGCAGGTTCGATAGGTGATGGATAACTTTTGGTGACTGAGCAAATTGTAAGGAATGAATGGATCGCGAATCTGATTAACTAAAACTACGATAGTTAACGAAGCCCACCCTCACCTCTTTATCTCCCCCGATTTTGTGCCACAGTTATGTATGTTACAGAATAAATCGTCAAAAAGCCTGTACAGAAAAATATGTGAATTTTGGATGTTCCCAGCTGGTGTTACCTCTCATTGCGTATCATCAATAAATTTTTATACATAATTTTTTATATCCAAAAATTATTTATGTCATGGGATTTTTTTTTTGGTGGGGAAGGCTGGTAATTTGTGATATATTTACTAAGGAATAGTTACTGGGGAGTTTTTGAGGTGAATGAGCAAATTGTAACGAATGCATGGGTGGTGAATCTGATTAGCTAGATCTAAGGTAGAAAGTGTTTACCAGCCTTCTTTCCTTCTAAAATCATTGTCGAATTTAATCTATATCACTTTCAATCCATATATATATATATATATATATATATATATATATATATATATATATATGATAAAATACAGATGTAAGTTATACTATATAACTATGTATAAAGGTGGTTAGTATAGAATGACTGTAAATACTGTTAATGCTGACTTCAACAGCCCGTAGTGATAATATGATTCGTGTTATAATGCACTCCTTAGACAATCTCTATCTTCTCACCACCGCATGCATTCATATATATATATATATATATATATATATATATATATATACATATATATATATATATATACAAAAGTGAACATAGAAGTCAACACTTAGAGGCAACGGTCTGTTTCATGCTATATGCAATCGTCAGGCCTGACGATTGGATATAGCATGAAACAGACTGTCGCCTCTAAGTGTTGACTTCTATGTTCACTTTTATATTTACACGCGCTCTATTTCTGATATTGAGCACTTTATCCCATAAATATAGCACACCTTAAGACTATATTTCTTCATATATATATATATACATATATATATATATATACATATATATATACATACATATATATATATATATACATATATATATATACATATATATGTATATATACATAGATATCTATATATAGATACATATATATATATATACATATATATACATACATATATACACACACATATATATATATATATATACATACATATATATACACACACATATATATATATATATATATATATATATATATATATATATATATATATATATATATATATATATCGCACTTCAGTTATTCAATGGGGCCGACTGGTGTTTGTTTACATTCGTAAAAACAATACGCTAGAATTCGCTATTTCTCTCAGTTGATGGTTTAGGTGTAGAAACTCCGACTGACACCAGATCGGTCGGTTATCGATCCTAGCTTGATGCATTCGGATATCTAGTCGCACCGACGAGCTGTTATACAGGAAACCGGGACTGTATTCGGATTGTTTGTTTCTGCTTTTGTCGACTGCAAAGTATGCTAGGGTCAGTTGGACAACATTTGGGACACAAAGAGCACGATGACGCAGATTTCTCCGCCTGAAATTGAGAAACGGCATCTTGTACTGCTAGGCATTCACGCCAGAATATCGAATGCGCACATTTCAGAGTATTTGCGTATTAATCGAAGGATAGTGCAGAGAATTCAGTAAGAGTTGGGTCAATCTAATGGGGAATACGACGGTGTTTGGAGTGATCAATAGATTTGGAAGGACTTATATCTAGCAACAGGACTCTATGCCACAGTAGCAGGAGAACCCATTCATGTGTGTTAGGCAATTTCTGTGATCACATTACCTTTTACATCCGGTAACTTAATTCTCCAGACTACAAACCCTTTGATTATTATTTCAGGGGCGCAGTTGAAAACCAGAAACTCTCTGTAACACTAAAGATGAACTGAAGGCAAGGATTATAGCAGCATTCACCAATTTAAACAAAGAGACTTCACAGAAGAGTTGCAGGAGAATCCAAAGTCGTCTAGAGATTCGTGGTTAAAGCTAATGGCTATTTTACTGAATAAATTAATTATTTAGTACTTCAAGATATCTTTGTGTAATTTAGGTAAATATATCTGTTAAAATGAGTTTTATTAGGTTGGTGCAAAAATAATGTCGTTTTCTCACATATGTGAGAAAACGACACTATTTTTGCACCAACCTAATACTTTACTTTTTGCGTAATTTAGACGACAATTCACCCATCGCACCTTGTATATGTATAATCAACTAACAGGGAAAGGATGAAGTGGATTCATGCCTTTGCCAAGAGCGTTTATGTAATTTGCACGTAAAAGATTTGGTGATATTTTGAGCTTAGCTCTCTTCTTTGCCTGCCAGCAAACCTGACTCCACATGGTTTCTTCTCAGAACAAATGAGGCTATGTAAATAACGCACTTAACTCTTTCCAGATGGACCAGCCAGTTTTGGCTAACCAAAAAGGACGCTGATATCGATATTCACACTTACAGTTTTACCGATAATAATATCGATAACAACATTGATATCGATACTGATACTGATATGATTATCGATATTAGCACTTAACGACATTAATATCAATACCAACACTGATATCCATACACTTACATCAATGTCGACATTGATATCTGTATCAACATTTTGTGTATAGTCAAAATATACGGCGTGTTTATGGACAATAGTTTTTTTAAGCGTTTCACCCCAAGCAAGGAAAGAAGTTACTAGCATGCAAAAGGTTACAGAGAATTGGAGCGAGAGCAGAAAGGAGTAATAGAGGAAAGGATGAAGAGAAGGATAGGGGATAGATCAAGGCATCTGGAGATGTCGATGGACATTATATTTGAGTAGTTAGAGATTATAGCTATCAGGGAAACAGAAAAAGGGGAGGGAGTTTCAAGGGCGAGAGGTGCGAGTCATGAAGCTATTGGAGTAGAAGAGACGGCTACATTTAACAGTTTGGACAGTGAAAGGGTGTGAGTGATATGCCAGCCTAATAGAACGCTTAAATTCATGAAGTCTTGGAACCAGCTATAGCAGCTCATCGGAGCAGTTACCATGAAGTAGTTTTGTCTTTGAGGCATTAAAGTTAACCAGCCAATTCCTGCCCCAGTTCACAACCGATTGGGGGTTCTTTTAGAGACGAACGGCCAGGTTAATTTTGTCAACGATACTAGATTTCTTTATGAGACAGGAGTAAATTGTAGTGTTGTCTGCGTAGATGCCTACTTGGGAATCTATGACGTCAGGAAGATCATTGATGAAGATAAGGAAAAGATTAGGGCCTAGGATGGAGCACTGGGGAACACTTACGTTCGTGGGATAGGAGCTGGAGGATAATCCGTTGAGAACGACTTTCAATACACGGTTCGACAGGAATGATTGTATTAAGTCAAGCAATCGACCTGTAATTCCATAACCCTGAAGCTTGCGAAGAAGGCCGGCATGCCAAACCCTATCAAACGCTTTGGAGATATCTAGAGCCACAGCACGAGCATCTCTGTTATCATGAAGAGCTTGGTAAACAATTTCAGTGATGACCGTAAGCACATCAGCTGTAGAACGGGCAAAGCGGAAACCACATTGTTTGTCGGAGAGCAGATCATGGGATGTAAGGTGCTTAACCACTTCGGCGTTGATTAAAGCTTTGCCGAAGACGGGTAGGAGACTGATAGGACGGTAATTAGAAGGGTCAGAAGTGTTCTTAAAGACAGGAATAATTGCTGGGGAATTCCAACAGTCTGGAAAACAGGATTCATTGAGGCAGTAGTTATATAATTTGGAGAGGGCAGGAGCCAGTTTAGCGCACATTTCTTCAGGACAGTGGCTGGTATCCCATCTTTACCACTAGCCTTGTGGCGGCCTAAATTAGAGATAATGCCCAATCCCGATGACGGGGTTATGTGCAACTCGCTCAGTAGAGCCTCAGTTCTAAGGAGGAATCGAGCGTTGAATTGAATGAGAATTTTTTTTCATTTTGCGAATACATCCATTTAAAAGTTAACTGACCTGTGATAATGTTAAGAATCAGACTAAACAATAAAAATGTGATATTAGGGTTGAGTTAATGTCCCCTGTCCCCAAAGTACAAAAGAAATTAAAACTGCAAATATTTAGAGTAAGGCAGCAAACCATACTGAGGAAAAAAAGGGTTAAATTTAGGGACGTCAGATTACCTCCTCGGTTATCCATTGAAACTGTTATCCACTGAAGAGGAACGAAAAGAAGCCAGTCCCCCACCGTAGACCATTTAAAAGATAGTCCTCGCATCGGATTGGTTGTTACAAATATCCAGACGGGTGTGCGGAAAACGTGGTCTTTCTTCGTCTAATTCATTAAAAAGGCTAGAGTAGCTGTTAGCGTTTGATTGCGAGGTGGGGGGGATCATGGATTGATCTCCCCTGTTTGAGTCGACTTGGTAATGGCGGTGTATGATGTTGAAAGACCCGAAACTCCCTGATGAAGCAAATCAAATTACATCAATGACGACCCGCTCCGGTTCCTACTTAAGAGCGTATTTTTCAATTTTTGAATTATTTCATACCGACACTAATATCGACATCGATACTGACCCTGATACGTCATTGAGACGTCCCTGATACGTCACTGATATGAAATTGAAAGAGAAACGGATACTAATATCGAATATCAACATTATTATCAACACCAACAATGATATCCTACCGATATTGATATCGATACCAATAATGGTACTTATATGACAATGATGTTGACATTGCCATTTGATTCAATATTGATACTTACATCAATATTTCACTGAATCCAACTACCAGGTAAATAACTAAGATCACATCTTAACTAAGATCACATCTTATATATAAACTATAGTGTGTCTGTCCAAGCAACTCCTCCGCTCCCACTCTTCCAATTTCAATGAATCATAGCTCATTCAAAAGCCCTAGAAAAGTTAGGCACAAGGAAAGATTTTCATTGCGCTCAGATTCAGGGTTGCCAGATTATACCAGGTTAATATATATATATATATATATATATATATATATATATATATATATATATTAATAAATTATACTAGATATTACTATGAGGATATTTATAGAAAGGCACGTTATGGCGTAAGAATGGCTGTTTAAGACAATTTTGAAATTATTAAATTTAGTCTGGCACAAGTTCAAAGTTATACCATCAATCAATAGAGTATTAAAAATCGAAAAGTTTAGTCTGCAGCTCAAGACATCTCGACACGGCATACACTCAAACTAGAAGCATTTTTTTCATGTGCCGTGTCCGTCTGGGATGTGGACAACCATGATTCTCCACAACTTCTTATTCTTTTTAGCTGTAAGTAATATACTTCCCTGCAGAGAACACTTTAGGTAGGTGATTCGATATTTTCTGCCTTTCTGGACTTCCATACGTCATATAAGTGTCAACTTCTCCAAACCTGCTTTTCTCATTATGTATCCCGAAAGCCGTCATTTTGGGATTCTAAAACATTTTTCTTAATATTTCTCCGTTGATCACAGCTTCCATCCATGTTATTTTCAGCATCCTTCGGTAGGACAACATTTCTGCTGTTTCTAGTCTCTTTTTTAATCTGTGAGGAGATTGTCCATCAGTCACTGCCATAAACGAGGATTCATATTCCATAGAAGCTCAGTATTATTTTGTGTTTCGAAAAATATTTACTTGTTTCTTAACACATTTCCATTTTCCCTAAAATCTTCGATGTTGCTCAGTTGTTCAGCCCATGTTATTCTCAGCATCCTTCTGTAGAACCACATTGCTGTTGCATCCAGTCTATTCTTCATCTTTGAAGAAATTATCTAACTTTACCTGGTATATAAGAGAATTTCTGTGTTTATAACGAAATTTTTCAGTTTCTTAATACTTTGCTTAGCTTTTCCCCTTTTCCGTTGCGACTTGGGATTTCAGCGTCCTATTTTACATCGTTTCTTATAACATTTCAGAGATTAAATTTCTGAGGATATATTTTCTACCTTTAGAAGTGCCAGATTAGTTGGGTAGTGATGTCATATCTCATGTGGAACTGCCAAATCCTTACATGAAATATGAGTGTTGGTGTTCTAAACCCTCTACACGGCCTTGCGGGTAATTAATTATTTTCAACATACCAAACATTTTCCACATACGAAACGTCGCAGACATTTCGCCATTCCATCGTTATTTCCATGGAAGATGTTCAGATGAACTATTAGGATGGTGCAAAAATAATGTCGGTTTTTGACGTTCAACTTTATATTATTTAGTTCCCCCAGTCAAAACCATCACAGGTAAGACTCCCCTGTGCCAGGTAAACAGAAATGGACCATCCGCATTCCATTCTTACTAAAGAGGGAAGTTCAAATCGGAACAAACATCCGAGTGGATGCTTTCCTGGCCATTAGAGTCTTACCTTCTTCAAGTCTACGGTTAACCGTTATTTTCCCCACATATCAATATTCATAAGGTACATTTCTTACCAATTAATCTTAACGCTCACAAACCACTACCTTGTGGAACCGACTATTAGGAGGATGTTTTCCCGATAATCACCAATCTTAAACTGTCCATATCTAGGAGGAAACCGTTATCTTCAACATAGCCGCATAAATTGTTCCTATTACTTTTTAGCCCTCTACTTCGAGCGGATCCCGGGCCTTGTACTAAGTGAACCTCACCTTAATATATATATATATATATATATATATATATATATATGCAGATTTTATATATATTATTTATATATTATATATGTGCGGCACTTATTGGAAAGCCCTCACTATCAGTGATAGATTTATATATATATATATATATATATATATATATATATATATATATATATGAAGAAAAATATACGGAAAAAACAAACAAAAATCCTAATATGCAATTATGCTGTTTTAATGTTAATATAATATCAACGTCGGGCGTTTCGGTCTACTAGACCATCTTCAGGACATATTCATAAAACATAATTAGCATTAGACTATATTTAATTCAACATGAAACGACGATGGACATAAGAGTAAGACTAATCAAAACAGATAACTGAAATATATATATATATATATATATATATATATATATATATATATATATAAGTTTCCTTTAATTATTTCTATGTAAATAAAACTCTCGTAATTTTGTTTGTAACCTTATTAAAGGAAGAAATAAAATTACTTTTTTGATGTATAATCATTTTACTTCATACATAAGCAAACATGTCATCAGGGTCTTGTTTTTTCTAAGATAAAAAAAAATTGTTTTCTTCATTTTTCTAAGACAAGTTTGTTGTGTTCCTCTGATAATTAAATTTTTACGTGTGAGATGAAAAACACGAAGTTGATGTACTGGACAAATTTTAAATTTTATTATGTAGTCATTAGTGCGAAGGTCAAGGGAGGTAACTTAGTTTCCACGTTATTGAAAAGTCTAAATAATTTAAAAAAAAACAAAACTATTTAAATTTATTAGTTAAATTCAAGATATTTTAAACTGTCTACTCTAAACATTTTAAAACATCTCTGCAATATTCATAATAATTTTTTAATTTACAAATTACTTGGAATTAAATGAATGCGCATCAACATAGCGATTTTCTTTCTTCAATTCACTCAGTCATCATTTGCCCGGAGTAGCTATTAAACCTTGCATTATGTAAATATTAGTAAAAACAAAATCTTGATAGAGTTGTGTAAAATAGTTTTTTATAGTTTATTAAGTAAGAACATTTCATTCGATGATGTATATGTCTATGGACCATCAAATACAGAACAGAGGATTGTCTAGTTTTTCTCTCCTATTGGCATTCTACAGCAGTGCTTGCAATTTAATAGGGAATAAAACAGAAAATTTTATGATGGTCTATATTAAAATTTAATTTAAGCGGTTCTCTCAAAAAGAATAAGAAAATATTTCCCTTAATTTTAAAATATTGAATAAGGAAAAATATTTGTTAAAAACTAAATTATAAAACCTATTATTGCACGCTGAAACTTAACGAATCTACATTATTACATAAATTTCCAGTTCACACACACGTTTCTTACTTACATTGGTTTTATTTAATCAAATTCAGTCTTGTGTTCGTACGCAAAATCGATATATAGAGCCTTATACTTGTCATGCATACAGAAGAAAGAAATTAAAAAATACAGTAACAAATATACACTATCTACATTATTCAAACAAATATAAACTATTTACATTATTTAGACTATTGTCCTCATCTGTGTCGCCATATTTATTACAACGTTTCCGCCTTTCTACGCTCCGGAGAGTACAACGGCAGAAACATTGTAAAAAAAAAAATGGTGACAAAGATGCGGACAATAGTCTGAATAATGTAAATAGTGTACATAATACCTCATCTCAGAAATATATATATATATATATATATATATATATAGATGCGCGCGCGCGTGTGTGTGTATATATATATATATATATATATATATATATATATATATATATATATATATATATATACTTACGTGTGTGTGTGAGTGTGTATATATATATATATATATATATATATATATATATATATATATATATATATAAGGCTTAAACGTGCTGGCCTTGTTCAAATTGTGGATCCTGCTAGATAACACGCTCTTTCCCAGAAACTGTAACTAAGCTCTGCTCAGCATAGTTGCAGTATATCCACAGGTAGGCATTTTGGGTTTTGAGCAAACATAAATGTGCCTAAGCGAACGTCTGCAATAGGGATTGGCTAGCCGCCCTAGTAGACGGGTGTCCTCGAATATGAGTGTCCAACGATTATTATTATTTATACACTTATTATAATATATATGTATATATTATAATAATTATATATATATATATATATATATATATATATATATATATATATAAATATATATATATGTAAATATATAAAATTATATATATATATATATATATATATATATATATATATATATATATATACACACTGTATCAAAAATATTTTACAAGCTTTGAAGGCGGGTTCTTCACACCAAGAAAAATCAACATAAATATATGTCCGCCAATCCTTCATTTTTTAGTTATTAAGTTTAAAAATTAGACTGTTGATTGTGTTCTTCGTGGTTATACTTATGAGCGGATCTCGGTCTTGCTCGATCCATAGTTTGTGTTATGATGGATCCTGTCTCAACAGCGCGACGATAAATAGCAGCAATGATCGGGTTAGTCGCCTGCCTTCGGTCTGGAATTTCAGTCTTAGTCGTGCAGCCTCACGCCCATTACCATTCGCGCGGCCGTATATAAAAAAAAATTATTATCTGCCTGTTCCCAATATGAATATCCTGCCATTGTTAAAAGAGAGAATTTTCACATCTACGCATGTTAAACATTGAAGATAGACTAGCCGCAAATGGACACAAACGACAAATGTAATCTAGTTTAAATTGCAATCATCCACCGTAAAATTTCTTTGAACTTAATAAATCAAAAACGAATGATTTGTAGACATATGTTTATATTAACTTTTGTCCTTGTTTCGTTGCGAGGAACCCGCCCTTAAAGTTTTTAAATGTATTTTGATACACCCTATATATATATATATATATATATATATATATATATATATATATATATATATATATATATGGCTGTGTGTGTGTGAATCCATTTCTTTTCCCTCCAGCTATGGGTAAATACCAGGACAGACTGGGGTCTATAGCCTTGGATGGCAACTGGTCTAGGAGAAGGACAAAACTGAATTCAAAACGGAGGGTCGTTTGGGGACCGTGTGGCATGTATTGCACTAGGTCTCTGTATTCGGCCCTTCTAAAAGTGTGGATAGTCCTGCACGAAACCTTCACTAGTATAATCAAATCTCGTGTACTGTTGTCGGGCTGTCGGTTTCCTGCTTCACCGTCATACGTCGAATTCGACGGGAGAGTCGAGTATATATATATATATATATATATATATATATATATATAAATATATATATATATATATATATATAGTTTTGATCACATTTTAAGTTGTATACTTTGTTAATATATGTTTGTATATATATTTTAAAAATAAAGTGTTATTATTTATTATATTTATAGACAAAATTGCTCAATATCAGAGCTATGGCGTATATAAATATAAAAGCGGATATAAAGATTAAGACTAAGTGTAGACAGTTTGTTTCATGCTTGAAAATTGCGTTTAAGTACGAAACAGATTCTCACCACATGATTTTCATCTTTTATATTTTACTAGACTATACATGACTCGTTGGGTCACTGACGGTTCAAGTTATAAAATACTGAAGTTGATTTTAACGTTACATTGTAATGAAAGTTAATTTAATTGTGATTTAGTTAAATATTTCAGTTTGTTCGTGTCATTATTGGTTTGGTTTACAAGTACTTGTTTAACGTTTTTCTGATTGTTTACAGCATTTAATAGGAATAGAACTTCCGGGATAAATTGAAATTTTAAATCAGATTTACTTAAAATGATTTAATGTGCCTAAAAATATTTCCAAATCATATTTAAAAAAATATTTTCAAGCAAATACTTGAAAATATTTTTTAAATATGCCAAAATATATTTTTTGATTATTTAAAATATTGTTTGTTTAAAGAAAGCTGAAATATAAACAATTACTTTACAAACAACTGGACGAAACAGCAAATTGGGATCTCTTTGTGTCTATCTTTAACGTAAAATTATTTTAATTAAAATAATGTCTGTTTGAAGAAAGTTAAAAGAAAAATACTTACTGTATAAACAACTCGTAAATAATTATCCGAAGCACCACACAAGCACGCACGCAATCAAATAATATTTGTTATATAGATAATGTATTCGTGTATGTGCGTGTGATCACTGCCACTACTTTATAGAAGAAAGCTATCGCTTAAAAATTGAACTGTGTGGCCATGGGCCTACAGATGACTTTGCAAAACAGGTTCGTTCCTGCATACCTTTTAGCGTATGTGTCATGAAAAATACATTTGGAGAAACATGAAAGAGACTTTCTCCTGGTACATGGTTTTGTGATGCTTCCTCTCCGCGGCAGACATGCACATTTTATCATAAAACCTTACATATGCATCCTGCAGGTTTTTTCCAGAAGTACATGGTCGGTATTAGACTGCTGATTTTCATGTGATTTTCGTTGACTAACAAATCCGCCCCCAGATAAAACAACCTTCCCGTAGATGTTACATACAAGCTCAGACTGAATATGTTCCAGGATTGAATTTACGTCACCTTACCTTAGAGCTGTTATCAACTTCAAATGCTCAAAACTTTTGATATGAAAACGATGGAAACGATCAAAAATTAACTTCCGCCAACCACACCTGTTCCCACTTTTCCCAAGTATTTGAAACTAATTTCAAGATACATAGACACATATATATGTGTGTGTGTGTTTGTGTGTGAATAATTGCATGCATGCATGCACACACACACACACACATATATATATATATATGTACATGTAGTTCTTCACACACACACAGACAGAGAGAGAAAGAGAGAGACACACACACACACACACACACACACACATATATATATATATATATATATATATATATATATATATATATATATATTATGAACAGTCCTACAATTATTTCAATATATTTTTCTTTATACTTTCCTTTCATAGATGCAAATATTTAAGTAATTTCTCTGTTTATAATAAACTGTATTAAGTAAACTTCCCAGCCTGGACGTCCGAAAAATCTCAAATAATATATGCAATCTCAGAGACGAATCTAACCTATATCCGACGCGGAACCGCCATATAGACTGACGTGCTATGCCATCAGCTAACCAGACAATACCTTGTAGCGAAATGTTATAGCACATCAAGCTATATGATAATTATGTGTAGGATACAGGTTCGATTCCTATCGTAGGACACACATTTTTTTTGAGTTTTCTCTGACGTTTAGTCCTGTAAATGTTTTTAACACTGTTTATTAAAGACAGAGCATTTATTTAAATATTTGTATCTATAAAAGTTACGTATAAACAATATATATATATATATATATTCTTTGGTGTAAATAAAGCAGTACTCCATACAAAATAACGATGATATCATATATATATATATATATATATATATATATATATATATATATATATATATTAAAGTAGAAGGCCTGGTGGACACTCATGGTAGAGAATTACGTTAGGAGGCAGTCTGCACGGATAAGAGCGGAAGATAACGTTTAACCCTAGACTTGAATAGGTTAAGATCGCCGTGATCGGGGAAGAAACTTGTTGGAAGTCAGTTCCACAGAGCAGTAGTTCACAGCAAGAATCTGTTAGAGTGGAACTTACTCCTCCCGAGTAAAATACGAAGGAAATGTTAGTGTTAATATAAATGGCATGACAGGTCTTTGCTATGAAGGTTAGGTCTCGCGAAACCGATTAATGTATTTATTCTGGACACTTTCCGTAAAATAGCAATAGAGCAGCGTGAGGCTTGCCACATCACGCCTGTTGAAGAGAGGCTGGGAGGTGGAAAATAATTCGTCACCCACAAGGATCCGAAGACGATTTTGATTACTATCGAGGCTGGGGAGTACGGTCTGGTTAGTTCCCGCTCAAATATGACAACATATTCCATATTTGGCCTGATCTAACTCTTGTAAAGGAGGATATCAGGTGGAGTCGTATAATGGGACGGTGAAAGGTGCCGATCAGTTTACCTGCATCCTTTACGATGTCTCGTATGTAGGTATTCTACTTAAGGACAGGATTGAGTTTATGGCCTAATAATATCTTAATGCACAGTGCCTATCCGAGAGGACGTCTGCCCATCCTGATTAGCGGTAGCTCGGGTTATGATCGCCGGTGACGTAATTTAATTAGTTTGGTTTTCGAAGAATTGAATGTAAACAACCAGTCTTTCCTCCATTGTGAATTGCGCTCTCATCATCAACTTTTTGGGAGGTGTACCGGTATATAGTCGTATCATCGGCATAGATATTTACAAACGATCTAAATCAAAAAGAGTGTTGGACGTAAAGATATATATATATATATATATATATATATATATATATATATATATATATATATATATATATATATATATATAGAGAGAGAGAGAGAGAGAGAGAGAGAGAGAGAGAGAGTTGGATTGATATGAGTTTGAGACCCTAGGTTTGAGAGTTTGTGACCTTGGGTTTCACGCTTCTGACAATCGCAAAAGCGTGAAACCCAAGGTCACAAACTCTCATCAATTCAACTAAATATGTTAGCTCTATCGCTTTCCAATAAGTACCGGGAATATATAATATATAAATAATATATATAATAAATTGCATATATATATATATATATATATATATATATATATATTATAATATAATATTAATGTTCTGTAAATTTACAATGAGCACGTTTTTGTAAAAATAAAGATATCTATAAGAACACCGGATTATATATGTTACTGTTCTTGTTCTTTCTTTTTATTAATATATATATATATATATATATATATATATATATATATATATATATATAACGTTGTAATAAATATGGCGACAATGATGATAGTCCGAATAATGTAAATAGTGAGTAAAAATGAGTGCGTAATTTCTAGATAAGTAAATGAAGTAACAACTAATCTAAGTCTTATTAATTAACTCTAATTAATCTAAGTCTTACTAATGAACTCATAGCTGGAGGGAGAACAGGTGGATTCATACCTATTTCAAGGGTGTTTGCGCGTAGGTAAATATAACAAACCCAAATGAAATTAGAACTCCGCTCTCCTATTAAAATTTCCGACCCATGATCCATTACACCAACCGCAAATCTAAGCTCACTGCTCTTGGTATTGTTAAGCGGTCACCCATCTAGGTAATGTCCATTGCTTAACTTCGGTGATCGTATGGGAACGTGGTCAGAAACAACTGGAAATTATGGAAAATAAAGAAGCATCTTGTAATGTCAGAAAAATGATAAAATTTTGGAATTTCAAGACAACAAAAGACCAAGAAATGATTCATCCGTCTGTCTCAAGAGACATTGGATCTGTGCCCCAAAAGTTATGCTTCAGTTGCATCTGTTATGGCTGAGCAGGCCTTCACGGGAGTGAAGGTCTCGACTGAAACGAATGCATGTGAAACACTCTGCATCGATGTCGTCGTGTTGCTTTCTTCCCGTCGAGCACGCTTCTCACCTGCGGCAAGACCGTTTCCCGTCTTCTCGTTCCAACTCTCGGTGTAAATCGCATCTCCAGCATCTGCCCACCTCTCGATATCCATATCCATCGACATCATGTCCCTTTTGTAGACGTCATCGGCACGCCAGCGATGTTGTCCAAGAGAAAGACAGAGGCCAATACAGGTTGGCCACGGCGTCGTCTCAGGAGTTGCCAGAACGAAGTTGAACATTACATCGGACTGTATTAGGGACTCTGACTCCGGATTTGTCTGCAGAGTTTACTCCCAAAGCCTTTCTCATGATTGCGTATGGCAGCAAGTCACCGGAGGTTTAAAATCAGAGTTCTCCTAGCCTTAGACCAAAAAAAGAACAGAACTAGAATTTCTAGGAAAAACTAATTAAAGAACTGTATATTTAAAAGAAATAACGATAGCTGGAAATTTCAGAAAGAGTTAAACGTTTTAGACATACGCTGTAGAGCTTGAATTTCTAGAAAAATAATGAAAGAATTGGAATCCCGACAAATGATGGACGGGTTTAGAGAAATAATAAAGAAACTACAAATTACTGACAGAAAACGGAAGATATTGAAATTTCTGGCAAATAATAATATAGCAAAAACCTTCATACCAAATATATTTTTAGTCTTTTCATCGCAAGCAAGACAATAAATCTCCTATAATGCAAGCGTTAGTGAATACGAGAAAAACTACCAGGGAGAGAGAACAAGAATTAGGAATACTGAAGATAACGCTAACCAATTAACTGGACAGCAAGAAGTGAGATCCACAAGCGAGAAGTACGACAGAAGAAAATGTTAGCATAGAACTTACGGTTCCATCTAGCCATTCCAAATGTATAATGATGAGACCTAGCCGCCAACCTAGTACTGCGTTTAAATTCATAAATTCTATGTACTCTAGCTGAAAGTGAGACAGAACAATTACCACGAAAATAGTTATAGAAAAAACGCAAATGGGAACTAAATTACAGTGGCGAGAAAGCGACCGAAGCCAACATGCTAGGCCAGGACCAATAAGATTGCAGATTCTTCTTTGAATTTTATCAAGAATCTCTCTCTCTTCTTCTTCTTCTTCTTCTTCTTCTTCTTCTTCTTCTTCTCTCTCTCTCTCTCTATATATATATATATATATATATATATATATATATATAAAATGAAGTTGCTAACATTTCTCGACAAATAACACTGGAAATGTTTGCTAAGTAACGGAAGAATTATAAATTTCTGAGAATTCATAAAATATTAAGAATTTTCAAAACAATTGACGAAAGTGGAATAATTTCTAAGCCGAAAAAGAAAACAGTGAAAAATAGAGAAAAATAAAGATATCATTAAAATGGCAGACAAATATGAAAAGGGTGTAGAACTTTCAAATAAATATGGTAAAAACAGGAAGTCTCTGTCAAAGAATTAAATAGCTGGGAATATTAGACAATGACAATTCTAGAATTTTTTTGCCAGATAATGGAACGGTTGGAGATTTAAAGCAAATAATGAAAGACATTGGAAATTTCAAACAAATAATAAAAGTAGATGGAAATTTCAAACGAATAATAAAAACTAAAAATTTCTAACGAACAATAAAAGTAGCTGGAAATTTCTAACGAATAATAAAAGTAGCTGGAAATTTCAAACAAATAATAAAAGTAGTTCGAAATTTCAAACGAATAATAAAAGCTAGAAATTTCAAACGAATAATAAAAGCTAGAAATTTCTAACAAATAATAAAAGTAGCTGGAAATTTCAAACGAACAATAAAAGTAGCTGGAAATTTCTAACGAATAATGCAATCAGTTTGAAATTTCAAAGTAATAATGAAAGATGGAAACGTCAAACGAAGAATGAAAAAGCTGGAAATTTCAAACGAATGATAAAAGAAGTAGGAAAATTCAAACAAAAAAAGTAGTAACTAGATTTCTCAGTCAATAAAATACAAGTTTCATAAAATAATGATTGTTATTTCTGACAGATTTTGAAAAGCCTCGAACGCTCTGAAAAGTAATGAAAGAATCGGTAATTACAGAAAAATAAGGAAAGCACAAAAGTTTGAAAAAATAAAAGAACCGAGACAATAAGACGAATTGTAAATTGCCCAAAAGTCATCCTTACTGAAATTTGTAGGCGGTGGGGATGCGAAAATATTGAGAGGTAGGTTGTCACGTGATCATGCCATTTTTTGGTATAAAATCTTCATTTCCATGCTAAGGATTGTAGTATTATACCGAAGAAAATAAAAACAAGGACAATGGAACACGGGAAGCAAAGGCCAAATGATGCAATGAAGACATTCTTCTACGGAGGAGCCGAAAAAATGGCGATCTTTTTAAACTGTTTGCACTTGGCATTAATGGTTGCTGACCATCAAAAAGTTACGACGATCACCGTGTTCATCAGTGCCGTCGACGTAAGTAAACAGCAAGATAACCGAAACTTTTAACATCGCAACATGCGAGGATTTTTTTTCGATTATTAGTGCAAATGTCCCCAGAGAATAAATCAGAGTGAGACAGAAAGCGGCCATTAAAAAATGGTTGTTGTTTTTTTCGGAAGCATTTGATTTTTTTTTCTGAATGGTACCGCCTGCTACATATATATATATATATATATATATATATATATATATATATATATATATTATGCGAAGTCAGGCGGAAAATAGAGCTAAACGAAATATTAGCACAAGAAAAAAGGAAAAGGAAAGGAAAAGTCAAAAGCAATTCATTGAGTCTTTGAAGAAAATACGTTTCATTTTCTAGAGCTATTTTGTTGAAATTCGTATTGTGAGTCAGCTAATTATATATATATATATATATATATATATATATATATATATATATATATATATATATTTCAGTTGCATAAGGTCTTATTATTTTTACAAGCTTTCGTCTGTTTCTACAGACATACTCAGATATGGAATAGATTTTGTTCTTGTTTTTAATCTCAGTAATAAGTGGACAACGAAAATAGAGATGTAATCCGAAAAATGCTATGTGTTTTTTTTTGGGATTACATCTCTATTTTCGTTGTCCACTTATTACTGAGATAAAAACAAGAACAAAATCTATTCCATACCTGAGGATGCCTGCATGAACAGACGAAACCTTGTAAAAATAATAAGACCTCATGCAACTGAAATTTATAAAACAAGGATCTTTTCATATATATATATATATATATATATATATATATATATATATATATATATATATATATATTAGCAGCATGGCCCGGCGTTGCCCATGCTTGATTCAAACTCGAACGACTCATACAGCAATCGCTATCACTTGACTTAAAATATATTTTCCCCTTCCTTCCCCGTGCTGATGTTGCTACATGCCTTACTTCTTGCTTATCTCACACTGCGAATTTTTTCTAAACTCTATACTAAACATTAAATCTGTTACGAAAAAAGAACTAAGAAAAATGAACGCAAAACGATCAGCTTAAAAAAATTTTACGAGAACTGGAAAAACCGAATGAAAAAAGAATGTTAACAACAAATACTTTTTCACACCCAACCCAGTTCTGCGGAATCAAAATCAGCGTTGAGTTTAACCAAGCGAATGGGCCAATTGAAGTAAAGTGCCATGCATTTTAAATATTTCACACTTGTGACGAATGCAGCTATCGATTTTTTGTTAACATTCGTGTCAGTCAGCTGTTGGCTCTCACGCTGGCCAATAGAATCTTCCTGCCTATTCGTGGCAGCCGGCTATTGGTTCTCACTCTGGCCAGTACAAAATGACTGCAAACTACAGGAAAACTACCGTAGAAGCATGAAAAAATAGATTATTTCCACTATCGATGGGAGTTGGGAAATACAAAGTCGGTCTTGGCCTTCCCACTAACTTGGAGCATGTGCATGTAAATTCTGGTGCAAATCCGTCGAAAATTGCGGCCGTGCATTCGTTACACACACACACACACACACACACACACATCATGCCTTTTATAGATAGATATATATATGTGTGCGTGTGTGTGAGTGTGTGTTTGTGTGTGTGTGTACGTCTGTATGTGTGTGTAAAACTGCAGGTATAATTTAAAACATATTTCTAAAAAGACAATATGGATAAAGACAAAAAAATGTATCTTAAACAACGTGTTTCACTCTCTGATGGAATTTAGCAAGCCAAATGTAAAGATTTTATTCTGAAAGTTAATTTTCCGGAAGCATTAACATTAAGAACGTTCGTTAATATACCTCAGAACAACTAAAATTACAGGTAAATTATGGAGGATAATAAATGATTCAATTTCATGTCTAATAAACAAAAAGACAGTAAATGTATTTTATTGTTGAATTTTTGTCATGTAATTACTATTTGTATCATTTTACTTTGAAATTAATTTATGTATTACATATTTTAAAAGAAAGTTTTGAACTAAACTTTTTCTTTTAATTAGAAAAATATAATCAGGTAAGTTGGCTTGAAAAATGAATATTTCTTTTAGTAAAATAATGGAAAAATCCAGATTTATATTTTTGTAAGCTTCGAATGTGCTACTCTCAAGAATTTTCCCTTTAAGGAAATTACTTAATGTTTTAATAAGTGTGGCAGTCTTAAATCTATGTTGCACTTGAACCTATTTCTATGTATGACATATTTTTTTATCTACAAGACCCTTTTTTATGGTCATATGTACGTCTTTTTATGTCTCGATATAAGTTTGTTTATGTACATATGTACGTGTTTTTTTTTTATTTCTATAAGTTTCCTCAATATATTGGGAAAAACAGTTGCGACAATTTATTTGATATATACCTGCTTTAGAATTGCTATTGTTATGGATAATTTTAGCTCTGATCATATAAATAATAATTTCGCATATAGTTGTAATCATTTTGATATTATTAAGAATGAATAAATTGTTTTGGTTTGGTTTGGTTTGTTTTGTTTTACGGCATATCAACACCTTAATGGGTCATTTAATGCCGACAACTTTTTTTCTTTGTTTTTTTCTGGTAATATTTTTGTTTTTTCAAAAATCTATTTCTGTTAATATTTTTCCTCAAAAATGTATAGTTAGTAATATTTTTCCAAAAACTTATAGCTGGTAATAATTTTTCAAAAACGTATAGCTGGTATTTTTTTTTTCAAAAACGAGTAGCTGGTAAGATTATTTTTTCAAAAACGTATAATCAGCAACACTAATCTTTCAAAAAAAAAAAAAAAAAGTACGAAAAAAAACAAAAAAAAACGTGTAGCTGGTGATATTATTTTTTCAAAATCGTATAATCAGAGGCCCTGCTGTGGGACGTAGTTTATCGTAATACCCAGGACGCGGATGTAGTCTATCGTCATACCCAAGACGCGGATGTAGTTTGTCGTCATACCCAGGACGCGAATGTAGTCTGAGTGTTAACTCTTTTCCCATAGCTGGGACCCTAACAGGTGCTACCACCCCGGGTCAGGGTGGAACTGGCAATACCAGCAATTAAGATGTGGTTCCACCCTCCTCAAAAACCTCCTGATCAGAGGCCTTGCAGTTGGACTTAGTTTATCTTCTTACCCTGGACGAAATCTGGGTTTGGGAGTTAACTATTTGCCCATAGCTGGGAGCCTAACAGGTGCCACCACCCCGGGTCAGTGTGGACCCGGGAACATCAGCAATCAAGAGGCGGTTCCACACTCCTCAAAACCTCCTGGCATGGCTGTTGGACGTAGTTTATAGTCTCACCTAGGACACGGATGCAGTTTATCGTCATACCAAGGAAAAAAATTGTTTTGGGTAGTAGTTGTTAAATGATTACTAAGTAAAATAATATATCAGTTTTTATCTAGTTTATTGCCATTGTTGTTGTTAAATAAAACCCTTACATTTGCCTTCATAAAGTTCATCAGAAGCAAAGATAAGATTTCCTTTCGTCTTTATTCACACAAACACACACACATATACACATACATATACATGATGCATCAACAATACTTTTACAAACTTTGGGGTCTGGTTCCTCGCACCAAAGCAAGGACAAAAGTCAATACAGCATGTTCACTCAGATGCGTGAAAAACATTTTGTAATGTGCATATATATATATATATATATATATATATATATATATATATATATATAGAGAGAGAGAGAGAGAGAGAGAGAGAGAGAACATACAGACAGAGAGAGTTCAATTTATCCCGGAAATCCTATTCATATTAAATGTTTAAACGATCTGTAAAACGTTAAACGTGAAACGAGACCAATGATAACAGGGACAAATTGAAATATTTAACTGAATCAATATAAAATTAACTTTCATTTCAATAGTATGTTGAAATCAACTTCAATATTTTTTGAACTGAGGTCAACATCAAGCGTCGAGAATCTGTTTCGTAATTAAACGCAATTTTCAATCATGAAACAGCCTGTCTACACTTGGTCTTAACCTCTGTATTCGCTTTTATATTTACATACTCAATATCTGTGATATTGAGCACTTTTGCCTATGAATATAGCAAATATTAATAATTTATTTTTAAAATATATATACAAAAATATATATAAAGTATATTAACTAAAACGTAATCAAAACTCTCTCTCTCTCTCTCTCTCTATATATATATATATATATATATATATATATATATATATATATACACAGAGAGAGAGTGTGTATCAAAATAATTTTACATACTTCGGGCGGATTCCTCACATCAAATCGGAGACAAACTCCATATAAACATATATCCACAAATCCCTCGTTTTTTAGTTATTATGCCCAAAGAAAATTTATATAGGCAGATAACATTTGTCACGTGTCTACATTTGGGGCTTGTCTGTCTTTAACGTCTGTAGTATTGAGTTAACCGAGAGGTTTTCCGTTTAATAATGGCAGGATATTTATATTGTGAGCAGGCAGAATTTTCATATACGGCCACGTGAACCTTAATCTTCTGCCATTGTTAAGCGGAATACTTTTCAGCCAACACACATCACAAGTTAAAAGTTGAAAAACGAAATTAACCCTAAATGTACACGAATGGCAAATGTAACCTAGTCTCTATGACAACATAGAGCCATCTGCAGTAAACTTGCTTTAAACTTAATAACTCAAAAACAGAGGATTTGCGGACATATGTTTATATGAACTTCTGTCCTTGTTTTGGTATGAGCAACCCACCCCAATGTTTATAAAATTATTTTTGATACACCCTGAGTATATATATATATATATATATATATATATATATATATATATATATATATAAATTGCTTCAACACTTCTGTTTTTATTTGTTTTTTTTTAAGCGTTTCACACCAAGCAAGGCTGGGAGCCACTAGCAAGGGGTTACAGAAAATTTAGAGCAAGATCAGATCGGAGTGATAGAAGAAAGGATGAGGAGAAGGGTAGTGGATAGATCAAGGCAATTAGAGATGTCGATTGACATTACACTTGAATAGCTGAAGATTATACCTCTCAGGGAAACTGGAATAGGGAAGGGAGTTCCACAGGCGAGAGGTTTGAGATATGAAGCTATTGGAGTAGAAGAGACGGCTACATTTAGGAGTTTAGACAGTGAAAGAGAGCGGGATGCCAGCCTCATAGGGCGCTTGAACTCATGAAGTCGGGGAACCAGCGAATGCAGCTACTCGGATTAATTGCCATGAAAGTATTTGTAGAACAGACAGAGAGAGGCGACGGCGCGTCTGTGAGAAAGTGACTGTAGACGAGATGCCAGACCCGGGCCAATTATATTGCATATCCGACTCTGCAACCTTTCAAGCACCCCGAGGCAAACAGAAGGGGCTCCAGACCATATATGGCAGTAATACTCCATGCAAGGGCAAATTGTTGATTTGTGGATCTGAAGGATCGATTCCGGGGAGAAGAATTTCTTGATTTTATTTCCCCGGGGATGGTTTTCTTTATATTTATTCTCGGTTGACAATTTATGTGATAAATTTTTCACTTTTTTTTTTTTTAATTCACTACTTTCAGATTTAGGTTTTCCTACTCTACAGAACTGATTAGTGTCATAATGATTTTCCAAGCGTATCTTAGATGTGGCACAAGGCTCAATGTCAGGGCACCCAGTACGGATCGAACTCACTAATCAGTCGTAATTGATTTAGAGAAACAATCTTGCTAACCATTACATCAAAGTGCCTGGATATTTTCTAAGCGTAGCTTAGCTGTGGCACAATGCCGAAAGTATGGGGCACCCAATGCGGATCTAACTCACTACTCGTAATTGTTCTAGTGAGACAAATTTGCCAACCATTACACAGCCTCGAGGTGCCCAAGCCGATAAGTGTTATAGTGATTTTCCAGGCAGCTTAAATGTGACACACGGCCGAAAGTAGGGACACCCAGTGAGGATCGAACTCACTACTCAGTCGAAATTGTTCTAGCGAAACAAGCTTGCTAAACATTGCACCGTCTCAAGGTCCCCAAGTCGGTTACTATTGTAACAGCTTTTTAAACATTAATTTGTTTCTCTCTCTCTCTCTCTCTATCTCTCTCTCTCTATCTCTCTCTCTCTATCTCTATCCCTCTCTCTCTTGCTCTCTTTTTTTCTCCCTCATTATGTCTGTCTTGTATTGTCTACTTAAATCGCAACATAACCCTTTTATGCCAAATGCGCCCAAATGTGCTTTGAAGTTTTAAACGCTCAGGGTCTGGATACGCTTGTATTCAACGCACAATTGTCTGATACTGTATTTCAATACACAACGTTAAAACCGAACACTTTATCATCTTGAGGCTCCGGAAATCGGTATATATATATATATATATATATATATATATATATATATATATATATATATATATATATATATATACAAATTTTACAAATTTATAAATCAAGACCATATTAAGATATAATATAATATAAATATAATATAAAAGGCTAAAAAACTAATATTCCACGGCAATAATTTATTACATTGGAATCGTTATATCGATCCAATTCATCAGATATAGAAATTTGTAGGTCTGATGAATTGGATCGTGATTACGATTTAATAAATTATAACCATGGAATAGTACTGTTTGAGCCTTATATATATATATATATATATATATATATATATATATATATATATAACTTACGAAAAGAGGTAACAATCCGTTTTTGAATTTCCCAAATGAATCAGTTTTCATCACAAGTTATCTACCATCGCTTGACGAAGTACAAACATAGTATTGAAACATGAACGCGTTTGTCTAGCGATGTAAAATGCTTTTATTATAATAAAAATGTAATAATATATATATATATATATATATATATATATATATATATATATAGAGAGAGAGAGAGAGAGAGAGAGAGAGGGAGGGAGAGAGAGAGAGGGTGAGAAAGAGAGAAAAAGGGCGTCTAGGTTATTTTCCCTTTTATATGAAGGCGGACTTCATTCTTATAATTTTCTCGAAAACCTTTATCCGCTCATTTTCGTATCGCAGCTGTAAAGATCACCGGATCAAACGGTGGTTTCTTTTGCAAAGGGGGATGCAGGTTCGATCCCAATCGGAGAGCACACGTTTCTTCGCTTAGATTTCTAGATGCACAGGCATACAGATGTAACACAGACTGTTTAAAATAAAAATTAAAAACGACTGCCTATTTCAACGACCTGTTGCCACTATAATAATAATGATGGCTTAGCGAGTAAATCCATGAATTCTTTATAAATTCCTTTGTCTACGTTTCGGATACGAAACTGTGCAGGTAATGGACTTTTTGAGATAAATCTCTGTACCTTTGTGTTGAAGCACGCCGTGTGCTATCGGGGTTTCTCTTACAAAGGAAAACGCAAGTTCGATCTCTCTCAGAGAACATATTTTTTTATTAAGATTTCCCGAATGCTCAAGGCAGATTGACTGTTTAAAAAAATTGGTGCGTCTATTTCAACTACGAGTAACCACTATGATAACGTTTGAAATAATATAAACGTCGCATTGCAAATAAAATACATTAATTCTCCTCCCTCTCTCTCTCTCTCTACATGTTAATTAAATAACCTACCTACCTACTTGAGAAAAATTTGCTGTGGTTCTCAGAAAATTATTCCAACATCTTTTTGTAACACGGCAGTCTGTGATTTTAAATGTCTGTCTGAATTCCTTCTTGTGAATCTATCATTTTTCCTTTTCTGTTTTGGCAAGGACCGAGTCAGTTTTATTTTCACAATTACAAGACTTTTGCATTGATTTACCTGACTACTGCTTATTAATATACACCAACACCAAAATGCAAGAGAAAATTAAAAAACAAATATTTCTCCCTTCCTATAATTACAAAACTGATAAAGAGTTGATTACGTTCTTAAACACTGCTCCAGTGTACAACTTGGTATTATTGAGAACGTAAACAAAGCATTTTTATAAATAGTTTGGTTAACTTTGCAAATTGGTTTCATAAGGATTCAATGCAATTCTCATAGAAATCAATAGAATGGCAGCTGAATACAAAAATTGAATATGTTGCTTGTATTACGAAATAATGTAAATCATTTTCTTAAGTTACAAGTGAATTTCTCTAACAGACTTTCTCCAACTGGAAACGGTAATGTGTTATTTATACATAAGAATCAAACAATGACATTTTGCAGCCTTCTTACAAAAGAAAAGACAATACGGTCCCTGAAAAATAATGGCTATAAATAACTAGATGTTGAAAAAGAAACTGATTTTTTTTTAAATGCTTACGATTGTCTCACTTTGAAACGCTGTTTTCACGGTATTTAATTCAGCACCTAGAAAGGTGACCGCTTGCGACTAACAGGTGCTGTAAGCTTGTATGTGAGGGTGGTTTAATAAATAATGGCTCAGAATTGGAACTCTTTTCATTGTATAATCCTTGATGGAGGGGGTAATTGATTTGTTTTGTTTTTACGGTTTATCAACCTTTTGAAATTTAAAACTAGAAAATCTTTTAAGATTGTAGAATCTTTTTGATGTAATAACGATTCACCGATACAAGTCTTAATAATTAACCGATCGCTGGAGGGAGAAGAGATGGGTTCATACCGAGTTTCAATAACACTTGGCTTCGTTAACTTCACTTAAACGCAAATACCACTGGGAAAAGTATAAATCCATCTCTTCTCCCTCCAGCTATGTGTTAATTATTAAGACTTGTATAAGCGAATCGTTATTATCTCCAAAAGATTCTGGCATTAAATAAACTGCAAAAGGTTGGTAAGCCGTAATAAACAAATCAATCAAAACACCCCCAAAAGGTTAGAAAATGGAAAGAATGGTTGGCTAAATATTTATGGATTATCGACCAACATATTTCTGATTGTAACAATATTTGTTTCTCGTGCCTGTGAATATTGCATTAGTAACTTTTTAAAGATTTTTCACGTGCAATTTCTACTATTTAACTTATATGTGGGGGAAGGCAATTTCTTGGTATCTTTCCCAAAGTTAGTTGTGCTTAAATAAAAGTAACAAACATGACTACAATTCGAACATTTCCCATTCCGATACCTTATCAATTAAACCACCCTCAAATGCAGGAATAGGAATTGTTATAATAATGCAAGTAACATAAAAAATACATTCACTGCAAAGGCAAACCAGGGCACCTCGACGTGGTGTTATGGATAGCAAGCGTGTCTCGTTAGATCGGTCCTCAATGGGTGACCCATACTTTCGGCCTCGTGCCACATCTAATCTACGCTTAGAAAATCACCAGGCACTTTGCCGTGGTGTCGTTAGACTAGCAAGCTTGTCTCGCTAGATGAGTTACGATTGAAATGTGAGTTCGATCCTCACTAGCTGCCCCATACTTTCTGCCTTGTACCACATCTAAGCTACGTTTAGAAAATAGCATTGTTGGCTATGGTGTTACAATTGCTGTGTTTTCGAGCAATAAATCTTGAGTCATGGAAAAACCGGAACAAATGAAATTCAGAGGAGAAGAGAGTGGGTGCTAGTGGATTTTCAACTCTTTAACCGTCTACAAGTTGTGGAAAATGGCACCAATTCGATATCATCGTCTGTATTGTATAATAAAAGGCTGTACACTTAATGCGTCTTGGGCTTTGTATAGTAAAAGGCTGTACATTGAGTGTCTCTTGGGGCTTGTATAATAGAAAACTGTGCATTGAGTGTATGTTGAGCCTTATATAGTAAAAAGAGGTACATTGAGTATCATTTGGGTCTTGTATAATAAAAGACTGTATATCGTGTATCTCTACGGGCTTGTATAATAAACGCAATACAATGTGTGTCACTTGGGTTTTGTATAATAAAAGGCAGTACATTGAAAGTCTCTTGAGCCTTGTATAATAAAAGATGGAACATTGATTGTCTTTTGGGCTTTGTAAAGAAAAGTTTGTAAATTGTATATATGTTGGACCATATATAATAAAAGGCAGTGCATTGAGTGTCTCTTGGGCCTTGTATGATAAAAGAATGATTAACATTTATTCTACGTCTTCGGTTTCCCAAATATGTCTCAAATGTTATGACACCGCATCATGAAGCGTTTAGGAACATCTAGTAATCCCTATTTGCATTCTCTAATGATATGGAATCGCTTCATTAATAGTGTCAGTTGGTAGAAACTGATTATGAAACTGAATTCCTAGAAAGTATATTCAAGTAGGGCTTCTCAGATTTGATCCGACATTTGGTTACGCCTTAAAGAATGAACCATATGCTTGTTTGGTCGTGGATTTGGCAATATTGCTGGAGGATAACGACTTGGACGGGAGTCCCTTTTAGTGAGTTGAATGACCGTTGGAACATGATTGATGATGTTAAGGATTGCATTTGAAGTTAGTTTGGCCAATAGGATCTCAATCCTGATATGCGCAACTGTCTCAAATATGAGGTGATTCTGCGCAGTAGTATCTAATTGGTAGTTCTCTCCAAATGCCACTGCACTGTCATCGTTCCAATTTTTGCGAAGTATGGACCGATATGTTTTGACTGCTTGATGATTATTAAGCAGTTTCAACTTGGTGATTATTATTAAGCAGTTAGATATTTTTAACATCTTTGTAACAGAACACGGTGCAAGCAAGACAGCTGTTAGAAAATCGTTTGCGCATACTGCGCATTCTGACAAAAGGAAGAAACAGAAATCATTGACTACTTATATGAAAACCGAAATGAAATCTGATAGACGCAAACATTTAAGGCAAATAAAGATTTATTCAAATCTAATGGAATCCTAAGAGTGCCCCAAAATTTACGTTTCAACTTCCCGGAACGTTTTGGAACGTATATAAAACCAATTGTGAGAACTCTTTTCAAAGAAAATTACCTAATTAAGCATATCAAATGAACATAAGTTTATACGAAACATGATTTTCAGTAAATTATATTTCCAAACGAGTGTAACCCGTTTGTTGTCGAAATATGTGCCGAAGAAAGGGGGATTATTTCGTCTAAGTACTATTCTTATACATATTTTCACCCAATACAAGGCTCATGAGTCACCCGAGTTAGATCACTAGAGTGTACTGTTGTATGAGCCTAAGAATCGTCAAGAAGTGAAGTTTATGTAGATATAGAAAACACTTAATCCTAGACTTGTAGAGGTCAAGATTATAGTGATTGGGAAAACATTCATTTATGAAAATTCTCCAGGGCACGATATAATGAACGTACTTTCCAAGGAGCTGACCTAGCAATTGATTCATTATAATTATTCCACTTAATGGCAGCGGAAAATGATTTACAGTGAAGTTGCAAGGAGTCACTCTCCTAGAGGTTAGCATCAAATCATCTCTCCTAAATGTTAACAAAAATCATCTCTCAGACGATTATGAGAATGTAGATTTTTTGTGGAGGCGCCAAGATAAACGAGACATTTCTTGCTACAGTTATGCCTCCATACCTTGGTCCTGGGATTTAAATTCGGCCAGACTAGATAACCATTGCCAGGATAAAAAAAAAATCATTCCTTCCTTAATTTTCGTCTACGAGGCTACGTGAAAAAGTATGGCGTCCCCTATTTTTCTTGTATGTATCCCTGAATTTCATTCTTTAATTGGTTTATTTATTATTCTTTTTTTTTCCTACTCGGTACTAATTATTATTATTATTATTATTATTATTATTATTATTATTATTATTATTATTAAACTGAATTGAATTTATTCAACCTAAACCTGGGACTTTTGTTTGAGTATTAAATGTTTGGTTTTTCTGGACCATGCAAGTATTGGACGTTAGTTTTATTCATGGCTCACAGACGTGGAGTGTTGTCTTCCACACGAAGTTCATGTTGGCACATGGCGATCTTAGCACTTCCCTACTTCCTCGGTCTTGGGACTTAAATTCGGCCATACTAGATAGCAATTTCCAGCTTGCTTTATTACATTAGGCCTTTTTCCTCAGCGATACAGCTCAACATGACCAGAAACAAACAAAAAAAGTAAACCTAAACCAGATCTAAAATATGTTAAACCCTTTAACATTTCCTACTCCAACGTCCGTGGTTTTCGGACCAACATTTACAGTGTGGAATCGTTTCTCTCTGTACAGTCTTCTGTTATACTAGCTCTCTGCGTCAATCCCATCCTCAGATTTCTCGATTCCCGTCTACTCTCTGGGAATGTATATCCACGTTCATCTCCCGCTGGCCAGGGAACTGTCTTTGGAATCTCCAGACTATTCGAATATATGTCTACGTCTGTCTCTCCTCAATTCAGTAAGCTATCTCTTCTCTGTCTATCGTTGCAATTCCTCTTAAGACTTTGGTTTACTCGATAGCATTTCCGATAATATAGACAAGGCCATCTTTCTACATCCGTTTGCACGCCTATTCGTGTTTAGTGATCTTAACGCCCACAGTACCATGTAGCTTAAACACTCTGTAACTGACCTCGCTGGCATCCAAATCCTTAACTTTTCAATCATTCAATCCCTCACCCAATTGGTTAACTTTCCTACACGTTTCCCCAGTAACACTTCTCTTCTCCATCTCTGTTTAATCTCCATCCTTGACTCTTGTCGCACTACGCAGCTCTGCCCTCTTGACAACTCTAATGACGCCGTAGTATCTATTAACATGTTTCACTCGACATCCAGCCAAGAACTTCCCTCTAACAGAATATCTTTTTGTTATCCTTCGCGACGTCCTTTGGAATGTGGTTTTTAATCATCCCGTACAAAAATGTGTGTCTGGGGTCTCCTCTTTGGCAAAAGCCGGCATCGACGCTTTCATCTCAGCAAGAAAACACAAAGTTAAATCAGGGTCATCTCTTTGGCTCTCACCTGCTTGCTTAGTTGCTACAACCCAAAGGAATCACTTCTTCCGTCTGTATCGGAGAGACTTGTCTTAATACAACAGATGTCTTTTTTTTCTGCTCGTAACGAGAACAAGCATGTCCTCAATTAAGCAAAGTTTCTATTTGCAGATAGAATGAAACAATGTATTGCATCTCGCAAGTTTGATTCTAAAGATTATTAGCAGAGTACTCACACCTGATTTTCCCCCTTGCATTACTGCGTGAGGTGAACATACCCCGTCGATGGTATTGGGCATCATCTCCAAATTAGACTCTTATAAACAAGTGGTGGTGACGGGATACCAGCCGTAGTCCTAAAGAAAAGCGCTGGTCCTAGTTTTCACTAAATTATATAACTGTTGTCTCGCGGACTCTTGCTTTCCAGCCTGTTTTGAAGTCCTTACCTCTTTTTCTGTTTTAAGAACTCTGGAGACACTTCTGACCCATATAACTACCGTCCTATTAGTCTCCTACCACGCTCCAGCAAAGTCTTAGACGCTTTAATCTATGCCTAAGTGGTTACGCAACTTACCTCTCATGATCTACTCTCCGACAAACAACGTGCTTACGGCCATAACTGAATTTGTATACCAAGCTCTTGATAATAAAGGCGAAACTCGAGCAGTGGCACTAGATATCTCGAAGGCGTTTCATGGGCTTTGACACACCGGCCTTCTACATAGGCTTCACAGATACGGTATTACTGGATGAATATTGGATTTAATCTAATTATTCATGTTAAAATGTGAAAGGTCGTCCTGAATGAATTCTCCTCCAGTTACTTTTATACGAACGCTGGTTTTCTCCATGGTTATATTCTGGGTCCCACACTATTTTTTATCTTCATCAATGATCTTCCTGATGTCATCAGTTCTCAAGTATTCATATACGCAGACGACTCTAGTATTTACTCTTGTCGCAATAGTAAATTCGGCATTATTGACAAGGTTAACAAGGCCGTTGGTCTTGAAAAGGATTTTCAATCTGTGGTTGACTTGGACAGGAAATAGTTTGTAAATTTTAATACCTCCAAAACGAGACTGCTCTCATTTACCCACCATAGAGACACCGGCCGGCCTCTTACTAGCATGGCTGATGCTTAACTTCACGAGAACGTCTCTCTGCACCTTCTTGCCCTCACGTTTTCCACTGACCAGAACAACTATATTGAAACAATAGCTTCATCTACCGCAAGGAAAGTTGGGTCACTTTTTCACACTACAATGTTTTTCTCATCTGAGTTCATACTTCAGATCTACAAATCTACCATTCGTCCTTCCATTGAATACAGTTGTCATATATGATCTCACATACCCGCTGTTCATCTCGAGGTTCCAGACAAAATCCAAAGACGGATATGCAATGTGATAGGTCCTGACCAGTCAATTCGTCACCAATCGCTTTCTAACCAAAGTAATGTGGTTTGTCTTTTTCTTTTCGGCAAATATTTTCATGGTAACTAGTCTGACGAGCTATTTTCACTGGTGTCCCGTCCACATTAATTTAAACGTTCTACTAGTTTGGCATCACGGTCCCACCTTTTTACTTTGCAGTTAAATGTAACCGCATCTTCTACTCCAACTGCTTCTTTTCTCGCTCTTCCCGTCTGTGCAACTCCTTTCCTCTTACTTGCTTCACCGAAAACTACTATCTTCAAAAATTTAAACGCAATCTCAATCGATATCTTGAGATGCCTTGATCTCCGTCCTTCTCTTTATCCTTTCCTCGAACACATCTCTTTACTCTTACTCACACTCTCTGCTAGTAACCCTCTCGCCTTTCTTGGTGTGAAAATCTTGAAAAAAAAAACAACAACAAAAAAAAAACAACAACAAAAAAACAACAACAAATAAAAACAGATTGTAGATTGTTTTTTAGCTCAAATGTAAATTGGACCTTATCGAACTGAAAAGATTTACAATTAAGATACGAATAATGAATTTAAACGTTCTACTAGTTTGGCATCACGGTCACACACTTTTACTGTTGAAGCAGTTAAATGTAACCACCTCTTCCACTCCAACTGCTTCTTTTCTCGCTCTTCCCGTCGGTGCACCTCCTTTCCTCTTACTTGCTTCACCGAAAACTACTATCTTCAAAAATTTAAACGTAATCTCAATCGATATCTTGAGATGCCTTGATCTCCGTCCTTCTTTTTAACCTTTCCTCAAACACATCTCTTTACTCTTACTCACACTCTCTGCTAGTAGCCCTATCGCCTTTCTTGGTGTGAAAAGCTTGAAAAAAAAAAGAAGAAAAAAAGATTGTAGATCGTTTTTTAGCTCAAATGTAAATTGGACCTTTTCGAACTGAAAAGATTTACCATTAAGATACGAATAAAAGATTGTGTCATGAACATAGGTATTGTGTTAAGAAGTGATGATATCAGGAAGGTAGTTGATGAAAATAACGAACTACGTATATTCAAGGATAGGGCCTTGTGATACTCCTCCATCAGGACTCAAGCTCTCCATAGATTACTTCCTTTATTATCCATGAACTGCCATAACTTATTGGGATAAATAGTGGAATTACTCTTGGTAATCTTCTCTACGGTTGGAAATAAGCATTTCCTACTTTTGTGTGAGTGTGTGCGTGTGTAGGGAGAGAGAAGGAGAGGGAGAGAGGGGGTCATATAATGGTAGCGTGATCCAGTCATTATCTACATCGCCATTGACTTACCATCAGTTTATTTGAATCGTTGGTCACACAGCTCATCTCCAACTGATTTGATTGGTTCTTATGTTTCGATCAAGGCTGTGTAATATTCACAACTATGAATAATTGTAAACAATCGTGATTCCGGAGGTTTGAAAGTGAGGACTACTTCTTCTCATGCATTCAGTTACGTTACTCTTGTCATATATCGAGTGGGCAGGGATCATATGTAAATAAGAACAATTTAAAAAAATAATGCAACCCTAGTAAATCTTTTAAATTGTCCCCAAAAGTATTAGTTTTGTATAAAAAATAAGATAAAATTATTATAAATAGTTAAGAAAAGTGAGACGTGATTTTCTATTAGATTTTTTGTCAAGAAAAAATAAAAATGCATTTTAAGATTAAATTTTACTCTCGTCAAAATATCCTCCTTTAGCCTTCATTATTGTAGCCAAGATTTTTGACATTCGTTGAAAAAGTTTCGCAAAGTATCACACTGATAATTGATTCCATTTTTTCTATGACTCTAAGAGTTCTTTTTCATTTTTTTTCACTTTTCTATGAAGCTTATCACATGTGAATTCTGAAGGTGGCTTCAAAATTTGTACAGTATTGTTTGTATATATATATATATATATATATATATATATATATATATATATATATGTATGTATGTATGTATGTGTGTGTGTGTGTGTAACTTTTCTGGACATAAATTATGTAGAAATTGTCCGAATTTTCTGTATGTCCATACATTCAATTTAAAGCAAAAATAAATTCATCCTTGATAATCGCTAAACGAATAGTCGAAAAAGGATCGGACATACAGGACATTGGGACACTTTCTACAAAAAGTATATCCAGAAAACGAATAAGTTATCAGAGTATCAGAACCCAAGAAAAACATGTCCTTCCTTTCTTAAGAAATTTATACATACATACATACATACATACATATATATATATATATATATATATATATATATATATATATATATATATATATATATATATAATTTTAATTATAAATTATATTTACGGTCTACTTTTGTATCGAGGACTATTTTTAAAAAATAATAACAAAAATACTAAAGAACTTCGGATTATTTACCTAACGAGTTCTTTCCTATTTTCTATATATTTTTCACACACACACACACACACACACACATAAATATATATATATATATATATATATATATATATATATATATATATATATCAATAAAACAGATTTCTTCCTGTCAAATTTAGATTCGTCCGAAAAACTGTTATATAAAAGAGTTAACACTACATTTGAATGAAAACTCTAATACTTTTAGACATTTAAAACAACATGGCTGCCCGCATACACAATTCCGTAAAATACTTGTCGAAAACACAATTATACTTCGACATGAAAACAATAGACAAAAACTAAAAATCCTTGAAGCATTATACATCAAACAGTTGAAATCAAACCTAAAACAAAATCAATTATGGCATCTCTACAAATGTCTATAATTGGTAACAGAAGCCATTGGTTTATACCAACGGCTTTCCATACTTCATACTTCTCCAATTCACTCTCGTGTGGTCATGTGTGGCATCATGAGATGCGGTGCGATTTTCGCTTCTAGCGTCTTATATGGGCGTGTTTATCGTTGCTTAGAAATCATCTATGTAAACATTGACAGACTATCATCACTGTCGTGTCCATATACTGGTTAATATATTGTAATTGACATCTTTGATAATGGCTTAAGTTAGCCGAAAGCTTAGATTGTATTAAAGAAATTTGGATCACTATTGTGAATTTCTTTCTTCGTTCAACGATAATGTTTTTAAACTTATCAGACGTTACGAAAAAAATTTACATAAAATAAATAGACAACAGTTGTCTATATTATTTAATGAAACGTATATATATATATATATATATATATATATATATATATATATATATATATATATATATAAAGAGAGAGAGAAAGAGATAGAGAGAGATTATGAAGAGGACATCAGCTTGAAAGGCAGCATATAAATCATGCAGATTATGCATAAAAATTCGAATTATAACATTTCTCAAGCAGAAACACCTCAATACATAAAACATCTGAATTATCAAATATAGGACTGCAAACAAGATTTTATTTCGAATACAAAAAAGTAGGCACTAAAATGTATATTTTATTTCATTGTATTTCATGAATATTCAACCACGTGTGCATGTTTCGTGTGTGCTGGCTGCCTTCGTTTACCCTTCTTTTGATGAGGGATATTTGTAGCGGCCACTCTACTGTAGAAGTTCACGGTCGAAAATAGAAGTGACTTAATTTTAATCGTTTCACGATCGCTTCCATCACCAAAAATGTTTTAGTTAATCGTATGCTTGTCACGTTTTTAACAAGACCCAAAAAACTTAACATTCAAACTGTATGTGTATTTGTCTGAATATTATCGAGCACTGTTTCAGGTGTATTAACAGAGGTCGGTGAATTCCAAAGGTGTATTTGAATAGCCAAATATACATTTCAAATCCTAAACAGAGTACTGAAAACAAAACAAAAAAAAAAACTTTGTTAGAAACAAAGAAAAAAGTACAGAGCATTTACGTAAATATCTGTCCTCCTTTATGGCAGTGAATGTTGGACAATCTCCCGAAAGATGGAAAAGCGACTTGAAGCAACAGAAATGTGGTTCTACAGAAGGTTGATTAGGATACCATGGACAAAAAATATGTGAGTAACGACGAAGTTTTAGAGAAAATGGAAATAAAATGATGAGGGCCCACTACCAACTTGATCTTCAAGACTCGTATCCCCACTGTAGAACTTCAGGAACTAGAGATATACTGTCCATTCAAAAGTGTCTCCGTCACCCTGTTAATGTTGGAAGCAGTTTGGGAGACATTAAAACCCGTTTTGAATTCATGCGAAAAGTAAACGCATCTTTTCTTTTTCTACGTTCAAGATGCACTGTATATAATTTTTTAGATAAATTATGAAAGAAATTGATATACTATCAACAGACGACATTTTAATCATTAGAAATGTGTAATATATTTTTGTGTGACCATTATAATGATATATTAGAACACAAAATGTCTTCTAAGACTGAACATTATATTTTGAACAACCTTATAAAGCAGGTAACGTTTTCGAACATATACTAGTTATAACGCTCTTTCTCAATCTAGTTGCCTAGGATGAAGCCATATTCATTGCTTCTATCTCTTGAATCTACTACAGGATTGGAGAAAGTATCTTATTTTATTGAGAGGCTTGTAGATTATGAGATTTCTAGCAAATAATACTGAATAATTAAAATACCAAGAATATTTTAGAATATTTCTGATGTTGTGTGCACACAGCTACTTTATTAAATAAATGACACGTCTTTTAATTCCTTCAAAGCAGCAATGATTACCAAAAAGCAAATAACAGATTCATGTACAATCTTCTTCGATAAATTATTTTTTACATATTTCATTTATATAGTTTCATCGCATCATTATCACTTCATTAAAATAATTTGCCTGGCTTCCCATAATTTAATGCCATATGCACATTTTCCAGCCTTGAGAGAGTTCAAAAGCGTATCCGCGGCCTTGTTGGTTATGAATTATTTTCCATGCTACAACCAATTTAACACAGACAAAACGTTGCAAGCTTATCGCTATTCTCTCGCTATTTCTATCGCAAATTTTCCAACGAGCTATATTCATTAGTTCCAACAGTTCAGATTTCACAGCTAAGACCCCGTATATAGCGTACACCGGAACAAATCATCCTGTTCCTTTCATAACGTTGTCAGCTTCTCGCTACTTTATCACTCTTTCTATGGCAAATGTCTTGACGAGTTCCATTCATTAGTACCACCTGTTCATACCTTCAAATTTAAAAATCGCCATATCACTTACACAGAGACAAATCATCCCTGTTCCCTTCATAACGTTGTTAGGTTCTCGCTACTTTATCGCTATTCATGTGGCAAATGTTCTGACAAACTTCATTCATTATTTCTACCAGTTCAGATTTTATAGCTAAGACCCACTATATCGCGTACACAGGGACAAATCATCCCTGTTCCCTTCATAACGGTGTCAGATTTTCTTTATTTATCACTATTTCCATGTCAAATGTTCTGATGAGCTACATTCATTAGTACCATAGTTCAGCTTTCACAGGTAAGACACATCATATCGCGTACATAGGAACAAATCATCCCTTTTCCTTTCATAACCTTGTCAGCTTTTCGCTACTTTATCACTATTTCTATGGCAAATGCTCTAACGAGCTTCATTGATTAGTTCCACCTTAGCATAACTTCAAATTTAAAAATCGCCATATCACGTCCGAGAAATTTTCACAGAAAATATTCGTCCGCCGCTAAACGTTGTTTAATACTGTTTATTATAAAGAGAGCATTTACTTAAATATTTGTATATATAAAAAGAATATATAAACATAAAAATGTCTTAAAATAATTGTCGGACTTTCTACATTTCATAATGTGTGACGTCATTTATTTATATTTTATAGGCCATGAGCAGATATGAATGTACTTGAGAGATTCATAGAAGATTGATGTTCAAATACAGTAAATTCGACCCTGCTAGTCTAACGCTCTTCTGTGGCCGAATCGGTTAAAGGCACGTCAGGCTATATGACGTTTCCGTATAGGATACAGGTTCGTATCCTGTCGGAGGACGAATATTTTCTCGGACATTCAAGCCGGTTAATGTTATTTAATACTGTTTATTATAAAGAGAGCATTTACTTAAATATTTGTATATATAAACATAAAATATTTGTCGGATTTTGTCCATTTCACAAAATTGTAACCTTTGTTTTTCAAATTTTCATTGAAATACGTAATTCTGAGACAAACTATATATATATATATATATATATATATATATATATATATATATATATATATATATATATATATATATATATATATATATATTGCGCACGCGCGTGAAGCTGCAGTTCTTTTATTCACCAAACTGATATATTTTATCATTTAAAGCATATTTTTAGTAGAGAACCATATTGGAGTAGATGTTCTGTTTTAATTTTTAAACCCTATAATTATTTTCTATTTTATTTTAGTAATATATTTCTAAACTGATTGATTTTACGCTTCTTCCTCCATTTTCTAACAATTCGCCTTTCTTTCTTTCTTTCTTTCTGCCTATCTATCTATCTATCTATCTATCTATCTATCTATCTATCTATCTATCTATCTACTTATATCATTCCTTTCTTATCTTTCTTCTCACTTTCTCGCTGTCAGTCTGCTTATATACACTTATTCCAATTCCTTTATATTTGATATCTATCTATCTATCTATCTATCTATCTATCTATCTATCTATCTATCTGTCTTATTCTTCTTATTGTCAGTCTGCTTATATACACTTATTCAAATTCGTTTATATTTGATTTCTTTCTTTTCTTCTTTCTCTTTCCTTCCTACTTACTTCCTTTCTTCTTTATATTTTCTCACGTCCAGTTTTTTATATATACTTTTTCCAATCCCTTTATATTTGATATATTTATATCATTTTCTATCTATATCCTTCCGTTATTTTTTCTTTCTTTATCACTGTCTGTCTATATATACTTATTCTAATTCCTTTATATTTTCTTTCTTTCTTTCTTTCTTTTTTCTTTCTTTCTTTCTTTCTTTCTTTCTTTCTTTCTTTCTTTCTTCTGTATTGTCTCCCTTTTATATATGTTACCGCTTTTACTGCCCATTACATTTTTAAATATTCTTAATCTGAGCCTTTTGATTTCTTTTATTTCGGTGGTGTAATGGATAGCGGCTCGGGATGAAAAATTGTAGAGGCGTTTTCGAATTCCAGTCAAGTTCATTACATTTACTTACATGCTAATACCCTTTGGAAATATATGATTCCATCGATTCACTAGCTATGGTAAATATCAGGAGAGTCTGGTTCCTATAGCCTTTGGATGGCGACCTATCTAAGAAACGGAATATCTCTGAATTCTAATCCATCATGGAGAGGGTTGGGATCTCTCACGACATTTGGCCCAGGAAATCACACTGCTACAGGCGGATGCAGTACATGTGGTGCCCCTACGAACCTAATTGTCTACAGGTCAGATGATCGTGAAACTCAAAGCTTTTGTGTCTTTCTCCATCTCTTACCAGTGTACATTTCTTTCTTTCTTTCTTTCTTCTTTCTTTCTTTCTTTCTTTCTTTCTTCCTTCTTTCCTTCTTTCTTTCTTTCTTTATTCCTTCCTTTCTTCTTTCCTTCTTTCTTTCTTTCATTATTTATTCTTTCCTTCTTTCTTTCTTTCTTTCTTTCTTTCTTACTTTCTTTATTCCTTCCCCCTTTCTTTATTTGTTTATTCCTTCTTTCTTTCTTTCTTTCTTTCTTTCTTTCTTTCTTTCTTTCTTTCTTTCTTTATTTATTTATTTATTCTTTCCTTCTTTCTTTATTTATTTGTTTATTCCTTCCTTCCTTCCTTCCTTCCTTCCGTCCTTCCGTCCTTCTTTCTTTCTTTTTTTATTTATTCTTTCTTTCTTTCTTTCTTTCTTTCTTTCTTTCTTTCTTTCTTTCTTTCTTTTACAATGTTGTACATGTTTCTGTTCTCCTACTACGTGTTTCTTCTACATTCTTCTGCTACTGTCCTTTTTATTTTTGTAAATATTACTAAAGTCGTTCCTTTCCGTTTATTTCTCCAGCTTATAAAATGGCTTCTTTCTTTCTTTCTTTCTTTCTACAAATACCATTATATTTTCTATTTTCTTAAGATATTTATTTGATGTAAATCACTTTCATATCCACAACGACACAACCCAATTTCAAGTGCAAGAGCTTCAATCAAGATTACACACTTAACGCAATCAAGCATTACAAACAAAACAAATCACCCCTGAAAAGTGATACCTACAAATGAACCATTTAACAGAACAAACGATTCCCCGGTGTTTAAACCATGGCCATAATTTTCGGTTAATACTACCGAATCACAGAATGAAACGGCAGGCATTTTGGCAACCATATGTTTCAAGAGTTTTCTCCTTAGGAATCATTTGGGAATGATCACTCGAGCCATGTGTATCTACCTCATTCCCAATTCCAAAATCTTATTCTAAAATCGTTAATGTCGCAGTAAACGCGGAATAGCGAAGTTTGCATACGACTTTCAGATGGCATATGCCTTCTGGGGTTAATTATGACCGATGTTTGTGTTTCTGCATCTTGAAGCCTCAAAGTAATATTCTTTACTGAGACTCCAGTAATGCCAAACGAAAATTGTTACTTTTGAGAGATAGTCTGAGAACTCAGTAGAGTTTCACCATTTGCAGGAGCCTATTAACGTTGGAATTTTTATATTTTTTTCTATCTTTAAACTTGATTCCATTTCAGTCACTCTATTAAAATTGTTTCATAAAAAACAAAAGTTTATCGCCAAATGATCAACTACTTCATCTGAGCTTAATGGGCACATTCAGCAAGCGGTGCAGGAGATAATTCCTGAAATGCTGCCAAATGTGTTTCGCAACGCTCAGAATAGTTTTGAAATTTGTAGGGATACCGACGCTTTTTCATCACTCGAGCCATGTGTATCTAGATCATTCCCAATTCTAAAATCTTATCGTAAGATTCTTAATGTCGCAGTAAATGCGGAATAACGAAGGTTGCATAAGACTTTCAGATGGCATATGTCTTCTGGGGTTAATTATGACGAAACGTCAAAGTAATATTCTTTATTGAGACTCCAGTAATGCTAAACGAAAATTGTTTGTTTTGAGTGATAGACTGAGAATTCAGTAGAGTTTCACCATTTGCGTGACCCTATTAATGTTGGAAACGCAAAAACGCTCATTCACATGCGCTTACAGCTGCATCATTTTGAGACTCTGTACTTATACCTTTATACTCTTCAAAATAATATATGTTTTATGAAAATCGACTAATAATTTATACAGTTATTAACACTTATAAACAGGGAAATTTTTCAGTCTATCCCATACATTTAAATAAGGTGCCTAAAAATGTTTACTCAAGTATAAGCATGAGAATATTTAGTTATGGATTCAAGTATAAACCCGAAAGTGTTAACGCATGAAATCATGTTTAGACTCGATCAATGTTTATCTACTGACTTAAGTATAGACTAAAAATACTTACCTATAGATTAACGTATATATTCGACCAATTTTTACACATAGATACGTACAAATCCAAGCAAACCTAGTCAGTATAGAGTTTGGTAAAATCATGCTTTGCTATTTAAAAATCATATTTTTCTATTTAAAAATCATCGAATTAGTTCGATGTAACCGTGTGTTCTATGGTAACACTTTCTTTTCTCGCACTTCTCACTTGTGGAACTCTCTGCTGGAGGATTACGTACATGTCACGCTGAATTACAGGTAAGATCACTGAAGATGAGAAACGTCGATCCTGGTTAACACCAAGATGGTTGAATGTTTGAGCATACCGGGTACTCTCAGTTCGGATGTGCAGGTGATGTAATGGATAATGTCTTGGAATTGTTCGGTGGAGTTCGCATTCATTTGCGCCTGGTTTCTTAGGCAGTGTTATGACGATAGATCTGCTGAGGACTTCCAGTATATTCCCGCTAGTTTAGATTTCATTTGTTATTTCGGAGATCTTGTTTATGCCAAAGTCAAATAAAACTCACCATTTCGTTACAATTCCGTCTGGCCCTGCCGCCTTGTTTCTGTTTAATTTGGCCAGTGCTGCTTTTACTTCGTTTTTTATAATTCCAGGTGTGTCGGTAGTTCTGTATAATGCCGGTTGTTCTCTTTCGTCGTGGAAGAGTTCTCAAATATATTCACTCCAGATTTAAAGATTTTTTTCCTTTTCTAATATGAGCGTTCCCTGCTTGGATTTTAAGGTGCCTGTCTTCTGTCCTGTTAGTTGCTTTATTTGTTTGTGAATACAGACTAAAAAAGTACCCTATTTACATTGATAAATAAATAGTGTACATAATACCTCATCTCAGAAATATAGACAAAAAAGTACCGTAGAAAATAAGAGAAACCCTTGTTGACTACCAACAACAGAAACTAATAAAGCCGTAAATCGAAGTGAAAATAGCGAAATAATACAGAAGTTAACTTTACTTCAAATAAAAGGTACTAGCTGCTTGGTCAATGAATGCAAAGCACTAATGATAATACTATCATAACCAATACCTACCTAGAACATGCCTAGTAGAGATTATCTTCTTTCAGTTGCGACTCTGTCTTCAGTACGTGGGAGGACAGAGGCGCAACTGAGGAAAATAATACTGAGAGGTGCACAGACCTGGCAAACAGCTGCTCGTGTCTGCACCCTCTCATTGCATTAGAGAAAGGGATCTATGCTCGCCAACGAGGCCAATGCAACCGTCGGTTTCGGAGGGCTCGGGGAAAATTATAACCTTGGCCCGGGTGTACGCGGTCGGGATCCCCACATTAAAATCAACCTTGTGTCACATCACGTCCCAGTAAGGAGTTAGGGTAGATATTACTGTCATAACAATTACGATAAGTAATACGTTCTGACCCTTGTACTTCTCCATCAGAATAATCTACGAACAATTTTGTAATGAATCATTTATTTAATATACATGACTTTGATTGTTCTCGTTCTTCTGAACATGTTCCATGGGACAAAAAGCTTGAGGGTTAAATCGTTGGTTGAGGAATTTGTTTATATGGTAGCTATGCATTCAATATCTGAACTGTGACTTTTTCACTGAACACTTACTGGACAGTACTGGAAACAAACTAGACGAACGAAAAAATTTACATGATCATCGGAACGAAAACAGTCTACTTCGTAGATTAAATGAGGACTCTAGCTCGAATGTTACCCGGTTCAACAAACACCTGATTATGTTCGGATGGACAGAAAGCTGAAACGCATTGATAATAATACAGAAGATGTGATCATCAGTCAGTTGTGTGCCATGCGTGATACACGCGTAGGCGATCATGTATCATTCAATACATGACTGACGACACCATTTTTTTCCCGCAGTAGGTTGTTACTTATTTCTCCGGTAGACAAGTTAATTTCCAAGGTCTGTCCTACTATTTACCCATAGTTGTGGGAAGGGGAGAAGAAGAGGTTTCATACCGTTCCCAAGGGTATTAGCACATAAGTGAATGTAATGGATTCGACTGGAATTCGAACTCGGCTCTCCGAGCCCTCAATCCGAGCCACTATCCATTGCTCAACCGTACGCATCTAAATAATCTAAATAATGAAATTCACACAAAAGAGAAATGCACTTTGACAAAAAGCTTATCTAAAAGATTATAAGATGACAAAATATATTAACTTGACCAGCTGGGCTGCAGTTGGCTTTGCCGAACATCGCAAATTGCTCCTAAACCAAAACATTACCCTAAAATCTCGAGTCCTATTCTTAAATAGCATCATTCAGATTGAGAGGTTTATATGGATGCCATTCCTTAAATTCGACCATGTCACATCTGACCTTGATTTGGAGGAATTGATTAAAATAAATATATTCCCATAAATATACCTCTTACTCCCTAATACTCTACCTTGACAGTCTGTTGTGCCTTGTACAAGCTGAAAATCATTGTAATACATGCCCCATACTTTCGACCATGTGCCACATTTAAGCTACGCTTAGAAAATCATTTCGACTTGTATTACTGGTTAGCAAGTTTGTCTTGCCAGAACAATTACGACCGAGAAGTGAATTCGATTCTCACTAGGTGGCCCATACATTTGGCCTTGTGCCACATCTAAGATACGCTTAGAAAACTGTCTATACTGACTGACAACCAAAACTAAAAGATCCAGTCTAATTCCTATTTCTCTCAAAATAATATTTTCACAATCTGAAAAATAAAATGGATTTAAACATCCTAAAACTCCAAGTCCTAAAATCTCGAGGAGAAAAGCTGTAATTATTAAAAAAATAAGATATAGACCGCGTTATACTCATTTTTAAAGTCATATTCAAGACGTTCTGGCCGTTGTACGCTCCGGCCTTCTTCAGGCGATATTTTATTTAGTCCACGGGATGCAGAATATCCTAATTCTAACTACCATAAATTCGGATGTCTTAGTTTTGGTTAATTCAGCATAATAGGTCTCCATGTATTTAGACCAGGAATCGAACTCACAACTCTTAGGTTGCATCAGTCAACTAACGCTTTTAGCCACTGATCCACTTGGCCATACGTCCCTGGTGGCCGGGGAGAGAGTTATCAATGTAAATTCACTAAAACTGGGAAATTCAAAGAAATGATACGTAGAATTAAAACAAACTTCCCCCGTAGACTAAAAAGAAACTTGAGTAACAATTCACGCAACTCGATTTCTAGTCAAAATCTTAAGCTGCTTATGACAAAAAAAAGCTTGCCCTGTTTCCAGAGTTAAACATAGGATTTATTTTTCACGAGAATATCGTTTCTGTTATCGACATTATTATGAAAAGAGCGAAAATATTTAATCAGCAGCATAATATAAATCCGTTCAGGAATACGACAAAAATCAATATATTTATAGGAAAAATCCCGTCACTTCTTGCATAGTTCTTAGATTTACAATACCAGCGACTGGTATTTATTTAACAAGCTCAGCTCGGGAGACATTGCTAGTAAAATAAATGTAGCCGTCTGCAATTTTTAGCTCAGCCTATTAACATTTTTGTAGAAATGGTTTTCGACTGCAAAGTGTTGATTAACAGGTGAGTTTCTGGTCGCCATTGATAACGAAGTCAGCTTTGTTCTCAATTTTTCAAATATTCTGAGAAAATAAAAAGAAATTATATGAAGGGGGTAGAAAATTTAAAAAAATTATAACAAGAAATATTTTTGCTTTAAAAAATATGGAGATCAAAGTCGAGCTGAAGTAAGGTGAAAACGAGGCGATAACCGTTGAAACTCTTTTCATCAAACAGAACAGATATTTTTTTTAGACTTCTGACACTTGTCGTTTTCACTATCTTCTACATCATTTATTGTATTTTGCAAAAGTTTCAAAAAATACTTTGTACAATACACGTCTGGAAATTAGAAAATGAGAAATATGAGTTAAAATAAAAGTGACGAGAAAATGTATTTCATTGATTGATTTATTCATTTGATTTTTAAATATTTTGCAGATTATTTAAAGTCTGAATATATTTTTCGATTGTAAACATTTTTTCTTCGGAGATAATCATGACTTAGTGATAGAAGTTTTAATAATTAACCCATAGTTGTGGGAGAAGCTTTGGATTTATATCTTTCCAAAGGATATTTGTGCGTAGTTGAATATAACTAACCAAACTGGAATTGTAACACGTCTTATCTATCGTTATTATTGCTTCTGTTTTCTTGTATAATAATAACCCAAAATATCTTCGCTTCATGGATGACGCAGACACACACAGACACACGCACTCTTTTAAGCCAAATGTCAGTCTTTATCTATCCACCTTATTCTCATACTCTTCATTTTCTACCACTTTCTCCTTCACTCCTATCACAATTCTTATTCGGCACTACGATTTCAACATTAACCGCCGACATTGGGTAGGCTGGGTTGGAGGTGGCTAGAGGTGGCTGGAGTTGGCTGGAGTTGGCTTTGCCGAACATCGCAAATTGCTCCTAAACCAAAACATTACCGTAAAAGCTCGAGTCCTATTCTTAAATATCATCGTCAGATTGAGAGGTTTATATGGATTAAATTCCTTAAATTCGACGATCTGTCACATCTGACCTTGATTTGGAGGAACTGATTAAAATAAATATATTCCCATAAATATGCTTCTTACTCCGTAATACTCTACCTTGACAGACTGTTGTGCCTTGTACAAGCTGAAAATCATTGTAATCATTTGACTCGATGGTGACATCCTTTTCCAGTATTGCTCTATAAAGGAGTTATTTCATAATATAATTTGTAGTATAGACCAACCTCTACAATTATAAAGAAAAACAATTATTAAGAAAACAAAGAAACAATCCCAATTATAACGAATTCTGATAGCTTGAATTATCAAGACAGACACCCACTACAATCTATGACATTCGCGTATCCCAGGCGGCTTAAATAACTTTAATAATATCATTGTTGGAAAATGTGATCTGGTTTTATCATGTCGTGAAATGGCGGCTTTTCTGTTCACCCAAGTAAAAACGAATTTTTAATGCACAGATTGAAGCATGCAAATGTAACTTGAAGCATTATTCGTTTGACAAGGAACCTATGATATCTCCAACTATTTCTGATTCACCACAGCTTCAATATATGTAATTCTGCTTTGAAATAAAATATATAGAACTAAATCATCAATTTCCATTCTAAAGAATTCATTCAAAGAACTGATAAGGTAATTGAAAATTTTTTCGATTTGACCTCCATTGAATATATTCTTGCCTGTAAGGAAATAGTTCAGATTCTTCTTCAAAAAAAAAAAAGAAATCTAATTCGTAAAAGACAGCACAGATAAATAGGTACGTGGTAATAATGTCTCCATATCCAACATTAAGAAAAATCTCATTTTCACAAGCTGTTGGGGAGGTTAGTGTTAGAAAAAAAAAATCACGAACCTTTTATTCAGTAAAAAGGATTTTTTTTGAATGGACGCTTTCACAATTGTCTGTCTGAAAGTGCTTATTTCTCTAAACGTATTTGCTTACATCAGCGTTTCTGTAAAATCATAGTCACAAAACTGCTGTACAGAGTTCGATCGTTACTGGAGGCACTTCAAAAGGTCTGACTTTGTGCCTGACATTTCTGAGTTCCAGAAAGAACAGATCATTCTTCATTTACAGATCGGATACATTTACTGAGCTTTACTTGAACTGAGTCTTATGTAATATTACTTCTCCTGTAGTGAATTCTGGACGATCTCAAAGGTGAAGAAGAGGCTTTAATCAACAGAAACGGGGTTCTACAGATGGATACTGAGGATACTATGGACCGAACATGTTAGGAACGACGAAGTTCTAGAGAAAATGAAAACAAAAAAGAAACTTATATTTAACATCAGGAA